>CM053265.1:74025124-74045124 GCA_028583415.1 Protea cynaroides | reverse complement strand
GGGGGGGGGGTAACCACGAAAAAAAAACCACCAACAAACCCAATCGAATATAAACATACAATGGAAGACTTTAAATAGAATGAACCGAGTATCTATTGATAATTTAAATAAATATCCCATTATTCAAATTCAATCATAAAATAATAATCTATTACATCTCTTAATAACAAACCAAAAATAATCGAAACCAATAAATAAAATCCATCACGGTACACGCAGAAAGGGCACTCGCATGAAGCGTCATGCTCGTCCGTCCTCGCCTTGCACGTCTAACGTCGCCACACCACCATACGTCGGAGCGTTTACGTAATCATCCACAGTATAACCCGCATCAACATCTAAAAACAATGTATATACAAAGGGTGAGCACACAACACAGCTCGGTAAGGCAATCGACAGTTTCACAAGATTATGCATGAGTAACAATCATTTTATCTCGTGGTCCGGTTTTAAGTTTGCAATGTGCTATAGAAAGGTTTGGTGGCCCCCGCACCTCTATACACGAGTGTGTGGCGTCGCACGATAATCACACAACCACCAACCCACATACACCCATCATGGAATAGAGATAGAGCTAAGGTATACCCGCACCTCCCGATACTCTACCCATACCAGTACCTAAGCCCCTGCGGCCGGGGCTCGCAAACCGGGCTCGCAACTAACCAATCCTATATGTCAACAATGTATGCTCTATCCCAAAGCACGGCCGTCTACGGCATAGAGATAGAGCTAGAGCGTGCAGGCCGGGTCGGAGACCTCCTAGACCTCACCTCCCCCGATACCCTATCCGCAACTAACCCACTAGGATAGAAACAATACGCAGGGTAGACCCTATCCCAACACGACACCCTACGGCATAGAGATAGAGCTAAAGCATCGTGGACAAGGCAGCGTCGACTCGGAATCCTCGGTACCACCAACGATGGTCGGGACAACATCAATATCGGAGACCAACGTACCCACGATCTTCCCCCGATACCCTATCCGTACCAAGCATGTCAAGATAGAATACTACAAAAGGTGCCGGTGTGAAGAGCGATCCCGGGCCCATGCCCCACTCCACACACCAACGAAAACAATCACATGCCTAACAATCACATCCTATGAATGCATGAACAATAATAATAGGCGAAAGTAAAGGATGGCATGTGAATATGCACAAACATCACATCACGGATATTCAATGATTAACAACGATTCATTGTCCATTAATTATTAGGTTTAGGTCGATTCCCTTACGACGCTCGTTCGATAACTTGCTCCACGTCACAAGATCCAAACGATAAGTCACGGCATCCTACATAATATTAGGGTTTCATTAGAATATATTATTTAGGGTTTCATGTTGGTCGGAAACCAACAGAGATCACAAACGCCCTCACGGAGGCGGACCGGTGGCATGTACCGGTCGCAGACTCTGTAGGAAAGACCGGCGACCGGTATGGTCAGCCGGTCCCCCACAACCAACCTCGAGAGGGCGGTCGAACATACCGGTCGCACTATGTGCAACCGGATAGTCGACCGGTATGTCCCGAAGACCATACATGGGTCTCGCCGTCGATCATCCTCCCAGATTTTCAGGGTTTCTCCTATCCACTAAGTCTAGGCTTGAGTTAGAGCTACCCTAACTCATCAAGTCCGCGAGAACACACCAAACCGAACTAGGGTGACGGCAACAGGTATTGCCACAGGGTTAGACAAACCACGGGTAGACCACCCCAAACACATAGGGAGAATGACAAACACTTACCAAACCTCCCGAGAGGTGGTCGCAACATCCGGTCGCATATGTGACCGGTATAGTCGACCGGTATGTCTCCGGAAGACCATACATGGGTTCTTCGATGCCGTCGATCATCCTCCATGGATTTTCAGGGTTTCTCCTATCCATACTAAGTCTAGGCTTTGAGTTAGAGCTGTTCCCAACTCATTCAAGTCTCGTTTCGATGAATATCATCTCGAAACTCGAATCTAGGGTTTGACGGCAACTTAGGGTTTATTGGCCAATTTAGGGTTTTAGATCAATACCTACTTTGCATGGTATTGATCCACCCACATAACTAACATAGGGTAAGAAGATGGTATCAAACACTTACGTTGGCGGCGTAGCGAGAGCTTCGTCAAACGGTAATGGCGGCACCTCCTTCTTCTTCCTAGCTCCTTCTCCTCTCCAAGCTCTTTCTCTTCTCTAGGGTTTGGGAAAGACAATGGAAAGGATTTGAGGGGTTTAAGGGTGTATTTATAGGCTAGAAATAGGGTTTAGTAACCCTACTAGGATTAGGAAACTTCTAGGATTCGAAATCGGGAAAGTGGGACCCGCAGAGACCAATTTCCAAATTCCGCACATAGCCGTGCGAGGCCATACCGGTCGACCGGTACCATCATCCGGTACCATCGACCGGTATACCTAAAATAAGGTATCATTGGTCGACTTCGGTCCGATTTCGTACCTGTTTGTTATCCACTTGCCCCGTCTGGCTCGGTGATGATCGGAAGACCTGTCACGACACAAAACCAAGGTTTAGACCGGGTTTTCAGAGTGCGGGTCTTACAAATTACCCCAAGATTGATTGATTAATCATCAGGACTTGAAGCGGGTGCAAAAGATCAAATGTATGAAGTTTTTACTATTGTATGTATTACCATACCAGGGATCAAACAAAAAGGAGTGGACGGTTATGAACACCAAGGTACACAAAGGATTAGTAATAGAGATAATGTAAGTTAATCAAAGGGACTTCATAAAAGGAATTCCAATGGGGCTTTAAGTTGGTAGAAATGATCAAGAAGTACTTTCCCATGATCTCGATTCAGAGTATGCTCCTATCCACTGATTAAAGAAATGACTATCAGGAACGAAGTAATCTTTTTTTTTTTTTTTAGAGCCCCCTTTTCTGAGAAAGAAGAATAGGAACAAAAGAAATGGAATGCAATTGCATGAAAGTCTAATTCGTTTTCGTAATCGAAAGATATGGGTCGAAATTTCTATTGATATTGATAGAACGAGTATTTTATTAAAGGATTAAGTTATTACTAAACAAAGAAAAATTGTAATTTGAAAATGAAAGATGAGATCAATTCGGAAGCACTTTTTTTATTAGAGCAGACAGAATTCTATTGGTCTAATTCAGGACTCTCCGATTTATCTTTACTCGACTCTATTTACCCTACAAAGATATCGAGATAATGCCGAAGTGCTCCTTATTTTGGTGACCTTTGAGGAGCCGTATGAAGCTGAAGTCTCATGTACGGCTCTGTAATAGCGATGGAAACAGCGCTGTTATCACCGACTATAATTATCTAACAGTTCAAGTACAGTTGATATAGTTGAGGCGCAATCCAAATATGGTCTTTGGGGATGGAATTTATGGCGGCAACCTGTAGGGTTTGCGGTTTTTTTAATTTCTTCCCTAGCAGAATGTGAGAGATTGCCTTTTGATTTACCAGAAGCAGAGGAAGAATTAGTAGCGGGTTATCAAACAGAATATTCGGGTATCAAATTTGGTTTATTTTACGTTGCTTCTTATCTAAATCTACTAGTTTCTTCATTATTTGTAACAGTTCTTTACTTGGGGGGTTGGAATCTTTCTATTCCTTACATATTCATTCCTGAGCTTTTCGAAACAAATAAGGCAGGGAGGGTCTTTGGAACAACAATTGGTATCTTTATTACATTAGCTAAAGCTTATTTGTTCATATTCATTCCTATCACAACAAGATGGACTTTGCCTAGGATGAGAATGGATCAACTATTAAATCTTGGGTGGAAATTTTTTTTACCTATTTCTCTAGGTAATCTATTATTGACAACTTCTTCTCAATTTTTTTCATTGTAAAGGAATATTATATTATAGATTAATACCTTCTCTCAAACAAGAGAAAGAAACATCAAATTATTTTAATTTTATTCATAGATATTCACGATATGTTCCTTATGGTAACTGGGTTCATGAATTATGGTCAACAAACACTACGAGCTGCAAGGTACATCGGTCAAAGTTTCATGATTACTTTATCCCATGCAAACCGTTTACCTGTAACTATTCAATATCCTTATGAAAAATTGATCACATCAGAGTGTTTCCGCGGTCGAATCCACTTTGAATTTGATAAATGCATTGCTTGTGAAGTATGTGTTCGTGTATGTCCTATAGATCTACCCGTTGTTGATTGGAGATTGGAAACGGATATCCGAAAGAAACGATTGTTTAATTACAGTATTGATTTCGGAATCTGTATATTTTGTGGTAACTGCGTCGAGTATTGTCCAACAAATTGTTTATCAATGACTGAAGAATATGAACTTTCTACTTATGATCGTCACGAATTAAATTATAATCAGATTTCTTTGGGTCGAATGTCGATGTTAGTAATTGGGGATTACACAATTCGAACAATTACAAACTCAACTCAAATAAAAATAGCTAGGGGGAAACCCCTTGACCCAAAAACGATTACCAATTACTAAGGTTCGGTTTTGATCTAAAGGGGGGGCTTCTTTCTTTCATTTTACTTGGTCAATAACTACAAATCCTAGCTATTGATTGGTGAAAATTATGTTTTGATTTGGATTGAAAATTGATTCATATACCGTGATGATTTCGAAATAGAAATATAAAATTTTGTCTTTCAGATTCGGATATAGAATGGAATTTGTCCAATAACAGTATCTACATCTAAAAGTATCTATATCAATTATCAATTCACACCCATTAGAATTTCGTTCAATTAGGAACGTAAACGTATTATATAAATTATAAATTATATAAATAGGGAAATTTCTTTTTTCCCTGTCCGGTCAGATCAATAAGGTCATGAAGGATTTCGACTTATTTTTTTCTTATATTACATATAATATATAATGGATTTACCTGGGCAAATACATCATTTTCTTTTAGTATTTCTGGGATCAGGTCTTATATTAGGGGGTCTGGGGGTAGTATTACTTACTAATCCCATTTTTTCTACCTTTTCGTTGGGATTGGTTCTTGTTTGTATATCTTTATTCTATATTCCATCAAACTCCCATTTTGTAGCTTCCGCGCTCCTTATTTATGTGGGAGCCATAAATGTCTTAATCATATTTGCTGTGATGTTCATGAATGGTTCAGAATATTACAACGATTTTCGTCTTTGGACCGTTGGAGATGGGGTCACTTCGCTGGTTTGTACAAGTATTTTTGTTTCACTAATTACTACTATCCTCGACATATCATAGTACGGGGTTATTTGGACTACAAGATCAAATCAGATTATAGAATAAGACTTGATAAGAAATGGTCAACAAATTGGAATTCATTTATCAACAGATTTTTTTCTTCCATTTGAATTCATTTCTATAATTTTTTTAGTTGCCTTAATAGGTGCAATTGCTATGGCGCGTCAGTGATTCAATGATAAACAAAAATTAGAAAAAATTAGAAATACAAAGAAATCCAAATCAATAAGAAATAAGCTGTTTTCATATTTTAAAATGAAAATGTTTTTAGTTCGATCCATTTACTAACATTTACCTTTGTTCTTGGTATATCCTTTCTAGTCACTAGTCAATTGAATCGGTTGAATTTTTGTTCCTATTGAAATGAATATAGATTGATGAGGGATTGGTCAATGATGCTCGAACATGTACTTGTTTTGAGTGCTTATTTATTTTCTATCGGTATCTATGGATTGATCACGAGTCGAAATATGGTTAGAGCACTTATGTGTCTTGAACTTATACTTAATGCAATTAATATAAATTTCGTAACATTCTCTGATTTTTTTGATAGTCGCCAATTAAAAGGAGACATTTTCTCGATTTTTGTTATAGCTATTGCAGCCGCAGAAGCGGCCATTGGGTTAGCTATTATTTCATCCATTTTTCGAAACAGAAAATCAACTCGTATCAATCAATCGAATTTGTTGAATTGAAAATTCAAATATATATATATATATATATATATATATATATATATATATATATATATATATATATATATATATATAAAAGAAAAAAAAAAGCAAAAAGAAGATTCATTTCAACGATTTACGGAGTGAGAAAGACGAGGGTTTGAGAGCAGAGAAAGGTTTTGAGGAGGAAGAAGAAGAGGATGGTGTTGGCAGTGGTTAAGTCGACGGCAAGTGCGACGGTGATGGCAGCGTTGTAACGGCAAATTTAGTGCGACGGCGACGGAACGGCAGTGGTGACTTCGACGAACCGAGATTTGAAGATTCAGGTATTTTGAAAAGAACAGATCTCAGATCTATTTTTTTCCTTCATTTCTTTCTTGCTTAATCTTTTTTGATCTTTCGAAATCTGAAATCTCAGTGTTAAATTTTTTCAGTTTCGTTTCACAGTTTGACATTTTCTTTTCTTTCTTTTCTTGATTTCGTTTCGTTTGAATTTCAGTCTGAAACCTCAGTTCCTCTGTTCATCTTTTGCAATCTTCATCTTTAATTTTAGTTTTAATTATGTTCGTTATATTTCAGAACACTTTTTTCAGTTGATTTCAGTTCTCGGCAGTGGTGTATCATCCTCTTTCATGGTTTGATCTAGATTTCATGTTTATTTCGGCGATTCTTGATTGTTTTCCTCCGACGAGATACGGTTGGATTCGCTAGGCGTCAAAGAATTTGTTCTTGACATCCAAGCTCTTAGGTTTAGCTTCAAATAGGTAAGTTCACCTACCGAGTCTCACTTATCTTTTTAATCAGAAGGAGTTGAACATGCGACAAAGAAGATGGTTGGAATTATTAAAGGATTATGATTGTGATATCCAGTATCATCCAGGAAAGGCTAATGTAGTTGTTGATGCACTAAGTAGAAAAACAATGATAAAATCTCAAGGAGAGGTTAACACAACTGCAGCAATGTGTACTACAGGAAAAGTGTTCAATTACGGTAATGAGCAGTTCGTAATAGATGCACCGGGTGAATCAACCAACCAAGGGTTTATTCATCGATTTTCAAATATGTTCGCAACATTGAAGATTGTACCTGATATAATTGATGAAGTAAAAGCAGCTATTAGATTAGACCCTTATCTGAGAACGGTACAAGAAGACATCGAAAAAGGTAGGACTATTCCTGAGTTCACCTTAGATGATGAAAAGGTACTGAAGTACAAAGAAAGAATATGTGTTCCTAAAATAGAAAATTTGGACATTAGACACCGACTAATGAATGAAGCTCATACCACCGCTTATTCGGTACATCCTAAAAGTACAAAGATGTATCATGATTTGAAGAAATTATATTGGTGGAGAGGAATGAAAGCAGATATAGCTAAATTCGTGTTTCAATGCCTAAATTGTCAGAGGGTCAAGGCTGAACGACAAAGACTTGCAGGACTGTTGCAGCCGCTGCCAGAACCAGCATGAAAATGGGACTGCATCACTATGGACTTCGTCACCGGGTTACCATTGACTCCTCGAGTAGTTGACGCGGTCTGGGTGATTGTAGATCGTCTGACTAAGACAGCTCACTTTATAGCAATACGACCACAATATACCCTGGAGAGGTTATCCAAGCTATATGTTGATAACATTGTCAGATTACATGGTATACCTGAAAACATTGTGTCCGATAGAGACCCACGCTTTACTTCAAAGTTTTGAGAAGGATTGCAAAAGGCTATGGGTACAATGTTAAAATTCAATACTGCATTTCATCCTCAAACAGATGGACAGTCGGAGCGTACCATTCAGATTTTAGAAGACATGCTTCGAGACCTTGAATTTGTTGTAGGTGATAAGGTATTTCAGAAGGTATCACCTATGCGGGGTTTAAAACGATTCGAACAAAAAGGGAAGCTAAGTCAGAGATGTCACACCCCAATTTCGCACTATTCAGAACGGTGTGATGAATCGTTAATAAATCAACGGTTCAACCAAGATCTCTAATAGGCTGTATCCTTTAACTTAAACACATCCACAATCATAATTAGAATAAATACACAATAGCGGAAGTCTTAATATTAAATGAACTGAGGAATCTAACTGTGATAATCATAAATAAAATATCAAATTATATTGTATCAACCGAGACATAAGTAAATAAAATATCAAATTATATTTGCTTAATAGTTCAAATAAAAATCTAATCGAAAACGCATGATTTGCACTCGCATGAGGAGTCATGCGTCTCTATTATATCTTCAGCCTCCATTGCAGCCACGTGCCCGTACACAGAAACATTCATATAATCTTCCACAGTGGTACCTGCATCATCAACTAAAAATATTCGACGTCGAAAGGGTGAGCACACATCACAGCTTAGTAAGCAAACAAACATATGCATGCATTCAATTCATATCTTTGGTCTGATTTTTTAAGTTTGCAATGTGTTATAGAAAGGTTCGGTGGCCGCCTTACCTCTATACACGATTGTGTGAAGCCGTCCAAAGGTTAACGTTTATTGTCATCCCACATGCACCCACTATTGAATAGAGATAGAGCTAAAGTGCTTAGGACCACACCGCATCACACTTCCCCTGATACTCTACCCATACCAACACGTAAGCCCCTGTTGGCGAGGGCTTGTAAACTGGGCTCGCAATTAACCAATCCTAATGTCAAACAGTGTATCCAATGCCTCACCCCAGCATCCCTCAATACGTCCATAGAGATAGAGCTAAGGCCCCCTAGTAGAGTCGAAGACTATACGATCCGAGACTACCTCCCCTGATACCCTACGACGTAATAGTTTTGCTAAGGTAATAGTGATACGACGATGTCAATGGACAAGACTTGAGTAGAGATAGAGCTAGAGTCTAGTGACCAAGCTGAACCACAATGTCAAGTCCTCCCCCTGATGCTCCACTCGCATCAAGCACACTAACCACACACATACATTCACAACATGTCTATTCCTAGCATCATCATCATCATCATGTTATAAATAAAATAGAATTAAATATGCATGAACATTAATAGCAAGAATATTGGATGACATATTGAATGCACATTACAAGCATACACGCATAGAATCAGTCATGGCATTGGACTCAAGAAAATAAAAACAGTTTATTATTAGGCAATTAGTTTAGGTCTTGTTCCCTCACCTTTGCTTGAGTGTAAATCCTCCTTCAAGCTCTAAGAATCACCTTTATATCAATAGAAAAACCTAACAAGTCGATAAATTTTAATTAGAATTCATTCCGATAATTTTAGGCTTACTATTAAGCTAGGGTCGCAGGACGGGTCGCAGGTAGGGTAGCAGTTTTATGCGACCCCAGGGTGTAGGGTGGATGCTAGGGTCGGATGTTCCATCGACCCTAAGTGCGACCACAGCTTCCCTGGACTTCTCGAAAGCTGGGGGTCAACCATGTGGTCTGGTAGGGTCGATTCCCAATCGACCCTACGTGTGACCGCACGTGGTTTGAGTCGATATTTTCATTCTACAGTCTAATCTTTCAAGTTTGGGTCCTATGGCTTACTTTCACAGTCCATTCTATGCTTGTTCTATGGCTTAAAACTCCAGGTTACTTTCTTACTTTGCCTACCATGATTCCCTCCATGGATTTCATTGAAATCTTCCCATGGATGGATGATTTGGGTTTCTCCTAGATCATACCCTCTTCATGAACTATTCTAAGGTCTTAAATTATTAATGGAAGCATACTCATACCTTAGGTTTTCTGAGATTCAGAGGTTTCTCTGAATTCTTCTCTTTAGTCTTCTTTTCCAACTTTTCTTCTCTTCTCCTTCTCTTCTCTTTCAATTAGGGTTTCAAAAGGAGTGAAAGAGGCTAAGGGATGTCCTATTTATAGAGGAAAACCTCCCAAAATAATTCCCATTGAGATTAGGAAAGAATCCCCTTGAAATTTAAAAAGTTTTCTATTTACAGTTTCTATTGGTGATGAGGGGGTCGATGAGGGGGTCGGAGATCCCGTCGACCCTAGGGTCTAAATTGTCCGACCCTAGGTCTAAAATTTAGGGGTCTGACTCCCTAATGAGGTGGGGTCGACCCTACCTATTTGGGTATGCGACCCTACCCCCTATTTTACTATTTTTGGGTCAATTTAGTACCTGGTTTCGTTATTTCCTTTACGCACTTGGTCCATTTGGCTCGACCATGATAAGTAGACCTGGTACAAGGTGGTAAGACCGGTTAGTTCGATACGGGTCTTACAACTCCCCCCTGCTTATAAAAATTTTATCCTTGAAATTTGTACATACCTTTCGAGTTGAATAGATGAGGGTATTGCTTTCGCATAGCATTCTCTTCTTCCCATGTGATTTCTTCTATATCTCTGCTTTTTCAGGTGACCTTAACATAATAAATGTCACGATTGCGTAGTCGTTGCACCTTTCGACTGGTGATTTCAGTTGGTGCTACTTCAAATGTCAAATCATCAATCAAATTAGGTAGATCTATTGTCAAAACGTGCGTTGGATCTCTGACATACTTCTTCAATAAGGAGATATGAAATATATCATGCACACTTGACATAGATGGTGGTAGTGCTAACTGGTAAGCCACTTTTTTACGTTTAACTAGAATCTCATATGGTCTGACATATCTCGGACTTAGTTTCCCTTTCTGTTCGAACCGTTTCAAACCTCGCATAGGTGACACTTTGATGAATACCTTATCACCTACGACGAATTCAAGGTCTCGGCATCTAATATCTGCATATTGCTTCTAACGATTTTGAGCCGTTCTTACTCTTTCTTTGATAATGTCAACTACTCGACATGTCTCTTCAATAAATTCTGGTTCAACAATACTACGTTCTCCAACTTCATTCCAAAACAGAGGAGTTTGACACTTCCTGCCATACAGTGCTTCATAGGGTGACATCTGTATAGTAGTCTGATAGCTATTGTTATAAGCGAACTCAATCAGTGGTAACTTCTCATCCCATGATCCTTTAAAATCAATTACACAGGCTCGGAGCATGTCTTCTAGAATCTGAATGGTACGCTCTGATTGTCCGTCTGTCTGAGGATGGAATGCAGTACTGAACTTCAATGTTGTACCCATAGCCTTTTGTAATCCTTCCCAAAACTTTGAAGTAAATCGTGGATCTCTGTCGGACATAATGCTTTCAGGTTTCCCGTGTAATCTGACAATATTATCCACATACAAATTAGCTAACCTCTCCAGTGAATACTGAGGTCGTACAGCTATAAATCGAGCCATTTTAGTCAGTCGGTCTACAATCACCCAAACTGCGTCAACTACTCGGGGAGTCAATGGTAACCCTGTGACGAAGTCCATAGTGATGCAGTCCCATTTCCATGCTGGTTCCGATAATGGCTGTAACAGTCCTACAGGTCTTTGTCGTTCAGCTTTCACCTTTTGACAATTTAGGCATTGAGAAACGAACTTAGCTATATCTGCTTTCATTCCTCTCCACCAATATAATTTCTTTAGGTCATGATACATTTTTGTACTTCCGGAGTGTATCGAATAGGCGGTGGTATGGGCTTCCTTCATTAGTCGGTGTCTAATGTCCAAACTTTCTATTTCAGGTACACATATTCTTCTTTTGTACTTCAGTACCTTTTCATCATCTAAGGTGAACTCAGGAATAGTCCTACCTTTTTCGATGTCTTCTTGTACCGTTCTTAGATGAGGGTCTGATTTAATAGCTGTTTTCACCTCATCAAGTATATCAGGTACAATCTTCAATGTGACGAACATATTTACAAACCAATGGATAAACCCTTGATTGGTTGATTCACCCAGTGCATATATCACAAACTGCTCATTACCGTAATTGAATACTTTTTCGGTAGTACATAGTGCAGCAGTGGTGCTAACCTCCCCTTGAGATTTTATCATTGTTTTTCTACTCAGTGCGTCAGTAACCACATTAGCTTTCCCCGGATGATACTGGATATCACAATCATAGTCTTTCAATAGTTCAAGTCATCTTCTTTGTCTCATATTCAACTCCTTCTGATTAAAGAGGTAAGTAAGACTCTTATGATCGGATTTAATCTGAAATTTCTCTCCGTACAAGTAATGTCTCCATATTTTGACAGCATGTACTACTGTTGCTAATTCCAAATCATGAGTGGAATAGTTCTTCTCATGTGTCTTCAATTGTCTTGAGGCATAAGCAATTACTTGTTCTCCTTGCATAAGTACACATCCTAATCCCAATCCTGACGCATCAGTGTACAAAATAAATGGCTGTCCTAGAATCAGAATGGTCAATATTGGAGCAGATATCAATCTAGCCTTCAATGTTTGGAAATTTTTCTCACATTTCTCAGTCCAAACAAACTTTTCGCCCTTCTTAGTCAAACTGGTGAGAGGTACGATAATTCAATAATAGTCTTCCACAAATCGTCGCTAATACCCAGCTAGACCTAAGAAACTTCTAATTTCTACAACGCTCTTTGGTGCTTCCCATTTCACAATAGTTTCGATCTTGCTAGGATCCACTTTAATTCCTTCAGTGGATACAACATGGCCTAGAAAAGTGACTTCCTTTAGCCAAAACTCACACTTTGTAAATTTGACGTAGAGCTTCTCCTTCCGTAATCGCTGCAGAGGGCGTTTAGATTTTTAATATGAGTTTCCTTGTCCTTGGAGTAGACCAATATATCATCGATGAATACAATAATCGACGTGTCCAACATATCGTGGAATACCCGATTCATAAGTTCCATAAAGGTTGCTAGTGCGTTCGTCAATCCAAAAGACATGACCAAAAATTCATAATGTCCATATCTAATCTTGAATGCTATCTTGGGAATATCACCGTCCTTAATCTTCAACTGATGGTAGCCTGACCGAAGATCGATCTTGGAGAACACTTTGGCACCTTGCAATTGATCGAATAAGTCATCGATCCGAGGCAATGGGTACCGATTCTTGATTGTCAGTTTATTCAGTTCTCGATAGTCTATACACAATCAAATACTACCGTCCTTCTTCTTTATGAATAATACTGGAGCTCCCCATGGTGATATGCTAGGTCGGATGTAGTCCTTGTCCAGCAGTTCTGTAGTTGTACTTTTAATTCCTTCAGTTCAGTAGGAGCCATTCGATAAGGTGCTTTAAATACTGGTGCGGCTCTGGGTATTAGATCTATAACAAACTTTGTAGCTCGATCGAGTGGTAGTCCTGGTAGTTCTTCAGGAAATACATCTGGAAAGTCACACACGACATCAATATCCTCCATTCGTGGTGCTTCCTTGGTAAGATCGACCACAGATACTAGATACCCAACTGCTCCTTTCTCAAGGCACTTCCTAGCCTTTAATGCAGAGAGTATGAGCTTTCATTTACGGGGAAGTTTGGTTCCCGCAAAATTGAACTCTGCTCCTTCCTTGTCTTTAAATGTCAGCTTCTTTTCGACACATATTAGGTTTGCAGAATGCCGAGCTAACCAGTCCATTCCCAAGATGACGTCAAAGTCTGTCATCTCAAGTTGAATCAAGGTTGCATCCAAAGTCTTTTCGTCAATAAGAACTGGACATGGTCCATAACCTTTTTCTATTTACACTTCTAATCCCATCGACAATCGTACAAGTAGTTTGTAGTCTAAGGATTTGAGGGGTAGATTTAGCTTCTTTCCAAATGACACAAATATAAAAGAATGAGTAGCTCCTGAATCAAAGAGTACTCTGGCGGGAATGTCATTAATAGGTACGATACATGTGATTTGTTTTGATTTAGTCTACATGCTCACATAATGTAACACAAAATGATAAGATTCAGGTCATACCTGTGACCACATCAGGCGATGCGGCAGCATCCTTAGATGTAACCGCGTAAACTCTGCCTTGTTGTAGTTGCTTCTTGGGCTTAGAACACTCCATTACCATATGTCCCAATTGATTGCAGTTATAGCATTTTAACCCTTCATTATTTGGCTTTTGTTGTTGTTGAGCTGCTGAAGTAGTCTTGGCTGCAGAATTGAAGCCTTGAGTACGGAAGGGTTTGAATGTCTTGGTGTTCCCTCGGTTATAAGAATTCCCATTAGGCCTTTTGATTCCTCTATTTTGAGCAAAGTAGCTCTCTTTTTGGCTCGACTCTATCACTCAAGCAATTTGTACAGCTTCATTGTAGATTTTCTTCTCAAGTCCCAGAACATGTTCACGTATGCTTCCCCAAGTCCCATGACGAACCTTCGGGTCTTTGTATCTTCCACTTGCATACTGACTGGTGCAAAGAAGAACAGCTCATCATAACGCTGTTGATATGCATCGACAGTCATCTGTCCCTGATATAAACTCAGGAACTCCTTCTCCATAGAATCTCTGAAACTCCTAGGAAAATACTTCTCAAAGAATGTATCCTTATATATATCCCAAGTCAATTGGGTGTGCTTTATCAACAGATACGTCCGTGTGGACTTCCACCAGTGGTGTGCATCGCCTTTCAGCATTAACGTTGCACACAATACTTTCTCTTCTTCATTCACTATCATCATTGTGAAGTTTCTCTCCATTTCATCGATCCAGTGTGCTGGCCACAACGGATCCACTGGCTTACCACTATACTCATTGGGCTTCATCTTCAGAAAATGCTCAACTAGTCTGGAGTAGTCTAGTTGATGAGGAACATAAGCCCCATAATAGGTGGTTGGTATTGATATCTACCTGGAGCTACTTCAGGGTGTTGTACTTGAGCCTGCATGATGGGAGTCTGAGGTGCGTGGGGTACTATGTTACTTCCCACTCGTACTGTGCTTGTCTGTCCTGCTAGCATCAGTGTCGTCTGTGCAGCTGGAAAAGCCATGCCTATGGCATCTTGCATAGTAGCTTGTACATGTTGTATTTGCTGCAGTTGTTGTGCCAAATTCATTACGACTGTATCCAGGTCTGTAGGTGGCGTTGGCAGATTTATAGGATTTGTCTGCCCATTAACTATGGACGGTGCCGTGTTTAGATTCTCCTATGTTTGAGGGTGTATATGGTTGTCTTCCTCCACAGGTGGTGGTGGTGGAATAGAGTTACGGCTTTGTCTAGTCACTCTGCGTCCAGCCATAATCTGTTCTGGTAGTGGTAATGCCTGAAAATCATAGAATACGTGAGGCAATCATCATATACTTCATTATCATATTTAAATCCATTAATCAATGATATTTTCAAATTTTTCACATCATTTTGTCAAAAATACTGTATTTTCCATCGTAGGGTCGATGGTGGGGGTCGATGGATGTCCGACCCTAGGGTATGCGACCCTGAGAATCACTGATACTTACCGAGAGCCGAGGGTCGATGGTAGGGTCGATGGATGTCCGACCCTGGGATCGACCCCTAGTTCTCTGTCAGATCACCGAGAGGCTAGGGTCGATGAGGGGGTCGGAGGGAGGGTCGGATGTTTTGGTCGAATTCTCCGACCCTAGGACTAAAAATCAGGTTTTTAATCTCGATTTTGAATCTATTCCTCATTCTTTCTCCTCCTTTTTGACTCGGCTCATTCCTCTGAGTTGCTATAGTGACAACTCTGACCCATTGGTGATTTTTGCTTCTCTTTTCGACGTCTACTCCTCCTCTACAGGTATGTTCTCTACAGTTTCATGTTTTTAGGGTTTCTTAACTAGGTTTTTGCTCGTTTATATCATTTTCTTCACATTAAACTTTTTTCAACCGTAAAAATTCGATTTTTATTGGGGCTTTTGTTGTCGGTGACTCAATGGATGAAAGCCCACAAAAATATTTGAGTTTCATCGGTTGGTTATCGAGAAACTTGAAATTTCTCATTTTTGTCCTAATTTGTCGAGATTTTTGAATTTCTTGAAATTTCTTCCAATTCAATCTTCTTAGATAAAATTTCCAACTGTATGAGTCTTACATAATCATTTAGAATCTATATAAGTTCTGCCCACGTGTATGGGTGAAAAGTGAGGCTTTTGACCAATTTATGTCGTTATATTGTCGAAATTTTTGGGTTTTTCATCTTTACTAAGTCAGTATCTGTTTTTCTTTGTTTTTACAGATAGTATGGCTCGTATCAAAGTACCCAGGTTTCATGACCCAGTCCGCTTCCATTCTAACGAGGCTGAGGCTTAGTATGCCCGCTACGCTCGTAAGAAGGTAGAGGGAGGTCGTCGGGTGGACTTGACTAGCCTGGCCTTGTTTGATGAGAGAGCTTTTGGTAAAATGGGCTGGCTTCCTGTGATCACCTACGACATCTATACTCGTCCAGATTTAGTGAGACAGTTTTATTGTAATCTACAGTTTTATTGTAATCTCCAAGTGGTGGGGGATTACAATGATACTTAGAGGGGTAGAGAGCTCAGGATCACTAGCTACGTCAAGGGAGTCGAGGTTTCCTTTGATTATCGGAAGCTAGCGGGCCTGTTGGGCATTTCATACAATGGCCCCTTGGTGTATTGTGCTCCCGGAGAGCCTCAGTTCTTTTCCTTGCGATGAGGGCTGAGATTGACCGTCAACTCATCAGAGAGGATCGCTGGGAGATGAAAGCGATCCACCTACGTCCAGAGCCTCGGGTGTACTGTAAGATCATTCAGCACAACCTGATACCTCAGAGTGGACACTACGAGAGGATCTCCCAGTTGACCCAGTTCTTACTGTACTGTATCTGCACTAGGCATCCTGTTTGCCTCCCTTATATTATTATGCGGACGATGATCAGTGCCACACTGCCCGGTCATGTTGACAACCTACCTTATGGACGCATGATCACTACACTGCTTACCCGCCTGGGTGTTGATTTGGTGGATGAGAGGATTCAGGAGAAATCCTTCTCATCACCTCTGGATTGGGAGGCCATTTGTAAGATGGGCATGCAGGATGCTCAGGTCAGCGACAATGAGAGGAACGCTCTGGTGCGTCCTCGTACTCGGGTGGAGATGGCAGACGCTGAGGCGACAGCAGCAGCCGCTGGAGCAGGGGTTCATGGGGGTGATGCTGGGGATGATGATCGTTTATACATGGATGTGGATTCCATACCTCCTCCATCACCTACACATACTACAGGAGTTGGTCCTTCACATGCATCTGGTCCTTCACATGCAGCTGGTCCTTCACACCCACCTCCTGATGACATGATGGGACTACTGTGTGAGATTAGAGTGGCTCAGTGCATGTCAGATCTAAGGGTGGGAGAGCTTCTTGATGCTTAGCGCGTGACTGATCAGCGGGTGGCTGATCTCACAGCTAGTCTTCAGATGACCCAGACTCAGATAGCTTGGTTGACTAGAGTCTATGCTGAGGATTATGACAGAGACCGCGAGGCACCGCCTCCCCCCATCACCTCCAGCTTCCTATTGTATTTTTTTTTTATTTTTCTTTTTGTACTTCAGAGTAACTGTCCGGGTTGTGGACTGTACTCTGCTTTAGACTTGTATATATACGTTTGTTCTTCCTTCGAATGTATTTAAATTTGTTTCTCATTTAATAGATGCATTATTCTCTTTTAATTTTTGTCTCAAACAACACAGATGCTTATGGTGTATTATTATTACAGCTTTTAAATTTTTATCCTATCTCAGTTCACAAATTTTTGTGGTAGTATACTGATTTAAAAGACAGGATCTGAGAGCTCTGATACCAAGTTGTCACACCCCAATTCTGCACTATTCAGAATGGTGTGATGAACCACTAATAAACCAATGGTTCAACTAGGATCTCTAATAAGTTGTGTCCTTTTAAATTAAACCATACACATACACAACCATAATCAGAATAAATACACAATAGCGGAAGTTTTAATATTAAATGAACTGAGGAATCTAACTGTGATAATCATAAATAAAATATCAAATTATGTTGTATCAACCAAGACATAAGTAAATAAAATATCAAATTATATTTGCTTAATAGTTCAAATAAAAATCTAATCGAAAACGCATGAGTTGCACTCGTATGAGGAGTCATGCGTCTCTACTATATCTTCAGCCTCCATTGCAGCCACGTGCCCGTATACAGAAGCATTCATATAATCTTCCACAGTGGTACCTGCATCATCAACTAAAAATATTCGACGTCGAAAGGGTGAGCACATATCACAGCTTAGTAAGCAAACAAAACAATACAACAAACATATGCATGCATTCAATTCATATCTTTAGTCTGATTTTTTAAGTTTGCAATGTGCTATAGAAAGGTTCGATGGCCGCCTCACCTCTATACACGAGTGTGTGAAGCCGTCCAAAAGTTAACATTTATTGTCGTCCCACATGCACCCATTATTGAATAGAGATAGAGCTAAAGTGCTTAGGACCACACCGCATCACACTTCCCCTTATACTCTACCCATACCAACACGTAAGCCCCCCTGGGCGAGGGCTTCCAAACTGGGCTCGCAACTAACCAATCCTAATGTCAAACAGTGTATCCAAGGCCTCACCCCAGCATCCCTCAATACGTCCATAGAGATAGAGCGAAGGCCCCCCGGCAGAGTCGAATACTACACGGTTCGAGACCACCTCCCCTGATATCCTACGACGTAATAGTTCTGCTAAGATAATGGTGATACGACGATATCAGTGGACAAGACTTGAGTAGAGATAGAGCTAGAGTCTAGTGACCAAGCTGAACCACAATGTCACGTCCTCCCCCTCATGCTCCACTCGCATCAAGCACACTAACCACACACATACATTCACTTGTCTATTCCTAGCATCATCATCATCATCATGTTATAAATAAAATAGAATTAAATATGCATGAACATTAATAGCAGGAATATTGGATGACATGTTGAATGCACATTACAAGCATACATGCATAGAATCAATCATGGCATTGGACTCAAGAAAATAAAAACAGTTTATTATTAGCCAATTAGTTTAGGTCTTGTTCCCTCACCTTTGCTTGAGTGTAAATCATCCTTCAAGCTCTAAGAATCATCTTTATATCAATAGGAAAACCTAACAAGTTGATAGATTTTTATTAGAAGTCATTCCGATAATTTCAGGCTTGCAGTTAAGCTAGGGTCGCAAGACTGGTCGCAGGTAGGGTAGCAGTTTTCTGTGACCCCAGGGTGTAAGGTTGATGCTAGGGTCGGATGTTCCATCGACCCTAGGTGTGACCACAGCTTCCCTGGACTTCCCGAAAGCTGGGGGTCGATCCTGTGGTCTGGTAGGGTCGATTCCCAATCGACCCTACGTGCGATCGCACGTGGTTTGAGTCGACATTTTCATTCTACAGTCTAATCTTTCAAGTTTGGGCCATATGGCTTACTTTCACAGTCCATTCTATGCTTGTTCTATGGCTTAAAACTTCAGGTTACTTCCTTACTTTGCCTACCATGATTCCCTCCATGGATTTCATTGAAATCTTTCCATAGATGGATGATTTGGGTTTCTCCTAGATTATACCCTCTTCATGAACTATATTCTAAGGTCTTAAATTATTAATGGAAGCATACCCATACCTTAGGTTGGTTGAGATTCAGAAGTTTCTCTGAATTCTTCTCTTTAGTCTTCTTCTCCAATTTTCCTTCTCTTATCCTTCTCTTCTCTTTCAATTAGGGTTTCAAAATGAGTGAAAGAGGCTAAGGGACGTCCTGTTTATAGAGGAGAACCTCCCAAAATAAGTCTCATTGAAATTAAGAAAGAATCCCCTTGAAATTTGAAAAGTTTCCTATTTACGATTTCTGTCGGTGATGAGGGGGTCGGAGATCCAGTCGACCCTAGGGTCTAAATTGTCCGACCCTAGGTCTAAAATTCAGGGGTCTGACTCCCTAATGAGGTGGGGTCGACCCTACCTATTTGGGTATGCGACCCTACCCCCTATTTTACTGTTTTTGGGTCAGTTTAATATCTGGTCTCGTTATTTTCTTCACGTACTTGGTCCATTTGGCTCGACCATGATAGGTAGACCTGGTACAAGGTGGTAAGACCAGTTAGTTCGATACGGGTCTTACAGATGTGAGAGATGGTTTCATACCTTAAACTTGTTGAAGATTCAGAGTTCTCTCTGAATTTCCTTCTCTTAGTCCTCCTCTTCAATTCTTTATCTCTTCCTCCTCTTCTCTTTCTCTCCCTTTCAGTTTGAGTTCTAAAAGGATGAAAGAGGCTAAGGGATGTCCTATATATAGAGGAAAACCCTCCATATAGAGTCTCACTTAGATTAGGAAA
>CM053265.1:73577624-74024624 GCA_028583415.1 Protea cynaroides | reverse complement strand
CTTAGATGAATATGATCATATTGGATAGTGGCTCCTCTTCCTTTTGGGGATGAATGGGAGATGGTGAAGATCAGTGCTATTAAAGATAAAATGGTGATTGGCCTGAAAGCCTGAATTGATTGCTATTCTGTTAAGCAGAATGAAATAAACACATGACCCTTTGCAAGCCTGACAGTCAACAGTTTGAATAATCTGGTCTACAGTCCAACCATAAGAGTGGAGGAACTGAAGATCTGGTTCTCTTAAGTCTCCACTGAAAGTCCATAGCCTTTGGACATGCTATTTCTCATTCCAGTTTATGTTCAAATCTTGTTTATTGAATTTGAGTTTGGAACTTTATAATAATTTCATTAATACCTTTGGTAGCATTGGAACAATAACAAGAGCTCAGGTTACCAGATGAAAGTGTTTAATCTGGTGCCAGTTACTAGTATTTGAAGGAATGATTGATACATCTCTGCATGTCTCAGGAGCTTTGATGATGGATTCCCAAACCTTTTCATTAATAACGCTCAGGATATCCGAGGTCAGCATGTTGCCTTCCTGGCTTCTTTCAGCTCCCCATGTGTCATCTTTGAGCAGCTTTCCGTCATATTTGCCCTGCCTCGGCTGTTTGTTGCTTCCTTTACATTGGTTTTACCATTCTTTCCTACCGGATCATTTGAGCGCATGGAAGAGGAAGGAGATGTTGCTACTGCATTTACAATGGCGCGGATATTGTCAAATATACCCATATCAAGAGGCGGTCCAACAAGTCTAGTCATCTATGATATACATGCATTACAGGTTTTGTTTTTTCTGTCACCATTAAAATTGAAGTTGGATAAGCGTGCATTAAATAATGTTTGGAACCATATGTGCTTCTTCTGATTTGATTCTTTTATTTTTCTTTACTGAATTACTCTAGATTTTCTGAGTTGACATCTAGTAATATTCATCAATTCCCGCATGATCAAGAATGTTATCATATCTGAACCTTATGCCAACCATTTAGGTTTCAGATCGGTTTCAGAATTACCATTCTTCAATTCCACTTCTGAAGCATTTTTCAGTCAAGCATGAGTCTTTTAAATATTTTCTCATAGACATGCTATACAATGTGAAGCAATTTGTGTGGCTGCTTTTATCATCACAATTTCTCATCTCTTATTTGATTTGGCATAAAGACTTGCAGACCCTTTTACAAGAGAGGATAGAAGAAATATTGATGCTTTAGCTTCAGTTAATAATTTCCTTTTAATCATCAGATATTCACAAATGTTGTAAATGTGAAGGAGGACCTTTACAAAAGGTGGTTCTCCTGCTTATGCTCACAGTTGCTGTTTTGGTCATGAAAGCAAGTTTAGAAGCATCTCCACATAACAAATATTCCAAGGTTTTTTGTTATTTAGATTCTTTGAAATACTACATTTCCTATTGAGACGCTTCCTATTCATGTCTGAAAATTTGAACTTTGTGATCTTTTAATAATCTTCTTTTCTCTTTATCCATGGTACTGAATGATGAAGTACAGCCATGGGCCAATCCGTGAGCCAGGTTTAGTAGCCCATAATCAGTCCATATTCAGCCAGCCGCCATATGCAGCCAGTCGCAAGATCTCGCCAAATTTGATCTGAAGATTTGAGTAGATATAGATTTGACTGAGATTCGCAAGATTGGATTTAGCTTAGATTTGGTTTAGTTTTTTATGTGGATAGGTTCCAGCGCAAGTATTCAGGAACAAGTCCAAAACCAAGCCTAAAGCCTATTCTAATGGGTTAATAAGTAGTCTAATGAGTTATATGGCTTTGCGCTGAGACATTTTATGCTTTCTTTTGTATTGGGCCTATTTTGAAAGCCATCTATGGGTGATAAGTGGTCTATAAGAATTAAGAATTCTAAGGGTTATTCGTGAAGTTTAAAAGTCAATGGTGGATGGTTTCATTGAGAGTGGAGACTGGAGACCTTGAAAATGTAAAGATGATTAATTATCTTGAAAACAGACCCAATGTAAGTCCTTGGAACTTTTCAAATCATTAAGTCTAGGAGGAAGTTCCAATAAAGGTTTAGAACCGTCTCAGCCCCTTTTAAAAGAAGCGACCTTGTAAGCATTAGAATTTGAATGAAAAATCTTGGCTTTGCCTACAAAACTATGAGATACAAAGTTGCTTGGTGAGATTCCTTGCTTTGGGTTTGTGAAGATTGTACGGCTTTGGTTTTGTTGTCTAGTTATCTCCTAGGCCTGTCTAGTTGTTACATAGGCTTGTCTAGGTGTTACCTAGCTTGGTGCTGTCCGACTGCCCAAGCTGGCTGTCTTCTTAGTCTTTGGGATTAAGTTAAATTCTTGACTTAGTCCTCCTTATCTTTAATTCATTTTATGTAATTAGGAGACTAGTGTTATTATCTAACTAGGATTTACGGTTTATCTAGGATTCCTTGTCATGTTGATATGTGGAATTCCTACCCCTAATGTAACTAGTACTCCTTATCTTGTGGAGTCCTAGACCTATCACATTACCCTTTTATTTTAGGGTAAATTACACTAACCTCCCCTGTACTTTGGCTAAATGACACGAACCTTCCCTATTAGTTTCAAAATTACACGAACCTCCCCTGAATTTTTTATTTCATTACACTTAGCTATTGTCCGTTAGCTGAAGCACGTTAGTTGCTGACGTCACTTGGCCAAATTAATTTTAATGACCAAATTACCGCTTAAAGGTAGTGAAGTTCTAAGTTTGCCCTGAAGAACCCAAAACCGTTTCATCATCTTTTTCTTCGGTTTTCGATTTCAAAACAGACTCCGGCCATCACCATATCCAGAGAATTCCATTTCCGTCCTAAGTAAACCCTCCTCATCTGCTTCATCACCACATCCAACAGTAAAATTTAACAGATGGGCTCTACCTGATTGAAGTGGATCGAGTTCTCCGTCCCGGTGGTTACTTAATTTTGTCAGAGCCACCGATTAATTGGAAAAGGCACTGAAAACGATGGGCCAGAAGAAACAAGGATCTTGAGGCGGAGCAGTCTCATACCGAGACTGTAGCCAATAGCCTTTGTTGGAAAAAACTGTTTGAGAAGGGTGGTTACTTAATTTTGTCAGAGCCACCGATTAATTGGAAAAGGCACTGAAAACGATGGGCCAGAAGAAACAAGGATCTTGAGGCGGAGCAGTCTCATACCGAGACTGTAGCCAATAGCCTTTGATGGAAAAAACTGTTTGAGAAGGGTGATATAGCTATCTGGCAGAAACCCACTAGCCACATTAATTGTAAGAGCAATCACAAGGTCTCCAGGAAGCCCCAGTTCTACTCGGCGGCACAAAACCCCAATAAGGCTTGGTATGCTTTGCTATTGTTGCAAATCTTCTCATTTTTCTATCCATTGCTATATCTCATGATTGAATGACAAATGCTCAACGAAGTAGCTCACAGAGATTCAATCTTGCTTCAGGTACACCAAATTGGAGACTTGCATAACCCCAGTACCAGAATTATCTGACGTTAGTGAAGTCACCGGTGGTCAGCTAGCCAAATGGCCAGCGAGATTGCGTGCTATTCCTCCTAGGATTAGTAGCGGGAGTGTTGCAGGAGTCACAGAAGAGATGTTCAGAAAGAATACACAGCTGTGGAACAAGAGGATTGGATATTACAAACAAGGCTATAAACAATCAGCGTGGGCAGAAAGGACGAAAAGAGCTCCTGCATCAAGCTCTTTAGGTTGGGCGAACTGGATTCCTGATCTCTTTTCTTGTTTCTGTTATCTCTTTTTCTTAATGAGTAATCGACCATTAAAGAGGGCAGAAAGTAAGAAAAGCTTGAAAAGGTAAAAGATGAAAAAAAGGAAGACACAGGCAGCTGTAACCATTGAGATTGATTGGCAATGACTGAAGAAGCACCACCGCTACTACTGAACCCTCCATTTCTCTCTTCCTGTTTCTTCTCTGCCCCTTCTTCTCTTATTCTTCCTTTTTTTGTGATTTTCTCTACTTTATTCTGCAACTTTTTTTTATTTTTTTTCTTGATTTCTTCTTTTCTTTTTCTCTTTCTTCTGGTCTATGTATGTCCTGCTACAACCCCTCATAATCTCTTATCCCTAGAAGTGAACTGCGCAAAGATATCTTCTCTTTTTTTCTTGCTAAATCTATCTGAATTTTTTTTTCTTAATCTGCAACGTCGCCGTTGCAAATGTCGCCAGCGTTGATTTCTCTTTGCCGGACTAGTAGGAGCCGATGGAGATTGTAGTCGCAGGTTGGTTCACAATTGGGGTTGCCCAGCAATCCTCCCCTCATTCTCTCGTTCTTATATGGATTGACAAAGGTTAAATGAGACATTTTACTGTCTCTTGTTAACACCTTTAGTTCATTGGAGTTGAATGTAATTTTGAAACTGACAGGGGAGGTTCGTGTCATTTAGCCAAAGTACAGGGGAGGTTCGTGTAATTTACTCTTTATTTTATCTATACATATTAAATAGTGACTACTAAGAGGAGAGGAATACACACTGATTCTCTCTCCTTTTTCTCTAATTCTCTCCTACTATTATTATTTCTTTCTATTTTGTTACAGGGTTGGTGAGATTCTACTCAAGGCCTTAGTGAGAAGCCTTGGTCATATCTCTCTTATCTTGGCCTTCTGCTATAATCTTTTGAGATATTCTCATATTTGTTTTAGAAGGTGTTTGGTTGCTGATCACAAGGAACAAACAATGCATATACTGGTGTCAGTTTTATTGTTCTCTTTCTTTCCTAAGATCTTATCTAGTCAGGATTCTGATTCTATCACCAGTACCAAACCCCAGGATCTCATCAGTTTCCTTTCCTAACTTTCTGTTCAAGCAAGATCTAGGCTAGATATATTATCTAGGATTTAATTTAGTTCTATTTCTTGTATGAGGGAATATTCTCATATTTGATCTACCTTCTATTCTTGTAATTCCTGTTCAAGTTTTTTTTTTTTTTTTTTTTTTTATTCTTAATTCTGTTCAAGTTATTAATAAAGATGAAGAGGGAATGTATCTCCTACGATTTATGATTTAGAATATGACATTGCCTTGTGCGCTTGTTGGCTGTGTGAGACAGCTTGGTGGGAAGCCTAGGGTTGTGTGAAGCAACCAAACCCTAGGTGAGAAGCCTATTTGTCTATACTTTTCTTTCTCCTTTTTTTCTCTTTCCTTTGATCCTGCAATTAAGAAGCTGCTGTTGCCAACAATCTGTTTCTTGTTGCTGAGATTCTGTTGCAGTGCTGCTGAGTTTGTGTCCAGAAATCAATTCCTTCTTAAAGCTGCAAGACTTCTTCTCTGATCTATCGAGTTGCTGTTTGTTGGTTTAGTGAGGTTACCTATTACTACATGTTTGTAGACTGAAGTCATCTGGCTGGAATTCTGAGAACCGAATCTGTTATAGCCCATTCTTTGCTGTTAGAAACTTATATTTGACTATTTGACATCCTGTATATTTGACTTTGCTGTTTCTGAAACCTTAGCTTTCTCCCCATTACTGATCCTTCAATGATTGCATATGGAAACAGACAGCTCTTTTTTGTTGTTGCTAGTTGAATCTAGTCTTTATTTGTCTTCTGCCTAACCTAAAACAAAAAAACAATGTGTTTATGATATACAAGTTAGCTAATTTTAATTTGTTTCAATTGATGGATGTAATCCTCTTGCTTTAGGGAGCAGTCCAACATTCTTGGACATGTGATGGACTGATGTCTGGATCCATATTGATTATAACTCTACGAGCATTTTATCTTTTTTGTAGTTGCAGACAGCTTTCTTTTATGATGTTGGAGCATGTTTGTGGTCTGTTATTCTTTTAGTTGTATAAGCATGGATATGTGTATGCGTATATGGGTGCTCCCAATTATATACTTGTTCCTAATTTCGGAATTTATCTTAATTTTCTGCAGGAAAGATTTTATTTTGGGGATCAAGTTCTGCCTTGTTTTGAAACTGGGATCCCTTTGTTGAAACATCGTCTTCATGAGCTCCCTGATGCTGATAATGTTAGTGAATTTTGAACCTTACATGGTTCATATTTTACTCATGTGGGTTGTGTTCATTATCTTTCTAAAAATGTTCATTTTTTATTCTGATTTTCTCATCTTTGTATGGTGGGGGCTGTTTGCTATGATTGGAAAGTTTATCTTGAACTAGCCTTGAATTGTTGTTTTCCTGTCCTTGATATTTGCTTTAACTCTGTATGTCTAGATCTGCATCGCATTTCCAGATGATGGTGCATGGAAGCGATTCTACAAGCAGTTGCAGCACTTTCCCATGGTTTAATTCTTTTCCTTGATATTATTCAATATAATTTATTATTATTATTATTATTATTATTATTATTATTATTATTATTATTATTATTATTATTATTCAGTGTATTTTAAGCTTGAATCTTTAATGTTGTCAAATGGTAGGTTGTGTGCACAAAAGTTCGTGAAGGTGATAAGAGGATAGTTCGCCTCAAGGAGGGAAATCCTGCTGGTCATCACGTAGTCATTGTTGATGACTTGGTGCAGTCGGGGGGAACCCTCATCGAGTGCCAGGTATTTATCAGCTAATAAATTCCTTCTTAGTTCTATCACTTAAAAGGAAAAATTCTTGTGCAAATATTTCCTTTTTGCAGTTTTCCCCAATTTTTCTATGTTGTCAAAATTTACCTCCTTATGCTCAATCCTTTTTGTGAGTACTATCTTCAACCTTCACTTTGGAAGTAGAATCTCTTTTTTTTCCAAGGAAGAGCTTAGATGCTGCAGCCTCTTCTGTTTATTTTCCTCTAATTTATTGCAAGGAGATGATAGGATTACAAAATCCTAGTTATAAATTTAAATTCACCTTTTAAACCCTGAATTCCTGCTTAGTTATATAAGCATGGGCTGTGAAATAACTTTTCTAAGTTTCTATATTTCACGGTGTTGGAGAGACCACAAACATTTTGGAGAGGTTCCTTTTAGATACCAGTTATGTTCTTCCATATTTCTTATGCTCAATCCTTTTTGTGAGTACTATCTTCAACCTTCACTTTGGAAGTAGAATCTCTTTTTTTTCCAAGGAAGAGCTTAGATGCTGCAGCCTCTTCTGTTTATTTTCCTCTAATTTATTGTAAGGAGATGGTAGGATTACAAAATTCTAGTTATAAATTTAAATTCACCTTTTAAACCCTGAATTCCTGCTTAGTTATATAAGCATGGGCTGTGAAATAACTTTTCTAAGTTTCTATATTTCACGGTGTTGGAGAGACCACAAACATTTTGGAGAGTTTCCTTTTAGATACCAGTTATGTTCTTCCATGTTTCAAGCTATAGTCTAACATTGCAACAGTTTTTCTTTTAAGTTTCGTCTCAGTTTAATTGCCTAGACTATATTTGATAGCTTACCCCATCTATTCAGGGGTTACCAAAGAAGTCTACAACATGAACATCAGCCTTCCCAAATGAGTTTATGTGAAAATCATTTGGACATGTAAATAGATAAAAGAAAACTAAAAGATATAATTAGATAAAGCAATGTTGGCATCCAAATTTTAGGTTTTTCTTTTCAGTTACCCAGTAGGATTATCGGAGGGCTGGAAACTGGGAACAGTCATCTATACACAAGGGGAGATTCCTAGGGAGCCACATATGGTATTTCAAGAACTTCTGTATTTAATGGTCCATACTATTAACTCAGATTCTGCAGCCTGGGGTTCTGGTTGTTTGATGGAAATAATCCACATTTTGTTGTTCAAGAAACATGACTACGTTTGCAGGATCAGTGATTTTGGGACATACTAGACCTAATTAGAGCTATACAATAGATGAATAATTTTTTGGAATTTCTTGGCATCCTCAATTGGGAGATATTTCTGGGAGGATTCATGGATTCAGCTATTTATTCCAATTTTATTTTATTTTATCAAAAGCTAAGCTTTGACACTGTTTCTATCTGATTTAATTTTATTTTTCAACACTTGTTTTAATTTGAATTAATTTTGCATTGGTGCTGGGATAATTAGATAATTTAGATCATCTGGTTTCTGGTCCAGCGATTGAGCTTCTACACAATGGCCTGTTGTACCTACACTGTACTAATCAATGACCAGTCCTTGTGTCTGTGCTAGTGAACTTTGACGATCATCTTACTTCATGTGATTTTAGCCTACCCATGACAGCACTGATGATTATGGTTATGTTTTAATTTGTGGCATTACTAGAAAGTTTTGGCTACTCATGGTGCTGCGAAGGTTAGTGCTTATGTCACCCATGCTGTGTTTCCTAAGCGGTCCTTTGAGCGTTTTACTCATAAGGACGGTAAGCACTCATAACCCCAAACACCCCCCCCCCAACACAATAAAAAAAAAAAAAGGATTATCAGGTTTCTGATTTTCCATCCAATCCCTGATTTCAGATATCTCAGAGAAAGCATTTACCTACTTCTGGATCACGGATTCATGTCCCCTTACTGTGAAGGCAATTGCAAATAAGGCGCCTTTCGAAGTTCTGAGTCTTGCAGGATCCATTGCGGAAGCCCTTCAAATCTGAAATGATATAAAGGGGCTCTTGAGTTAGGGTTGAAGTGAATCTGACATTAATTTATATGGAGGTTGGGAGGCAAATTATGTTCCCATCTTTGAAGAGTATCATTGGCAAATAGTCCATTTTCTCTTCTAATATGATCCTCCAATTATCCATCTTTATCTTCAACATGCAGACAACTGTTAAAGTGGTAGTTTTCATTTATCAGTGTTGTTGTATCTCGAATTAAATAGTTCTATTAATAATATAAAATTAAAATTGGGGAGGGGTTTTATGGGGGAGCAATTTTAAAAGGGGATTCCTGTGGGTGGTTTGATGAAAGGAAAATGTATTATGGAAACTTTAAATACAAAGGGAGTAAAGGATTTTCCACCTTTTTTTAGGGTGACATGTTAAAACTATAAGTCTCTTTCTCCTTAACTGAGGGGTAGACCAGAGAAACTTTCTCTATTAAAATTTCACCTGAAAAGTCTTAACTTTTTCCTGGAAAGAGAGAGCCTAGAATTATTTCTAAGAAAATGGGGAAAAAATCAACTTTTCTATCTAGTTTCCTTCTGGTGTTTTTTTCTGGGTTCATTCCATAAGAGCAACCAATGGAACTAGAGTTTCAATTGTATCATGGTAAAAGCTCTACTCAGCGACTTTGAGTACCTTGGATCTACTTCCCTGCTAAGAAGGTGATCAAGGATCCATGTCAATGCCAAATTCAGACTATCAAAAAGTACACCTATCATGAAACTATAGTAGCAATCTCATCGGCCATCAAGGGGCGGCCAGACCTTTGCCAGTTGATGGTCCATCAAATCTGCTGGATTTGGATCAGAGAATTCACAAAATTGAACCAAATTGAGCGTGAATTCAGTGCACCCAATTTCAATTTGCCTCAAAATTGAGCATTGATTTGAACCCCAACTTACCATACAGAAGAATTGAAAAATATTTGGGACAACGATTTACATGCCAACAACTGGTAATATCTTCTATGCCAAGCCAATTGATGGATGCACATGAAGGAATGCCTCACAATTCATAACCCATATGGTTGAGGGGAGAGAGGTAAGGAATACTGGTTTGGTGGTCAGGTCTTGGGATGGAATCTCATATCTCTATATATGGACCCCAGACCGAAATTCTCCACATCCCCCTAACATTTCAGAAGAACAACGTATAGCTTATTTTTCACTCAGCAAGGGACATAGAATTCAAAGAACTGATAGAAGAATTGAAGAGCCGAAATGCAAGATCTGTACAGTCGCACATGTCATTAAATAATAGAAAGATATCATAATTTTTCCGAGTCAATACACCAAGGACAGGACAAAAATAGGGTTTGTTATCACCCTCTATACAATTCTGTAAATAGGCCCTTCAATCAACCCTAAAATTTCGATTCTCATACACATGTACCCATATCAACATGAATTTGTATTTGCAAAGCCAATCCCAACCCAGACAAGAAGACAGACAACAAAATAAGACCAACTAGAGGAACTGCCAGAAACCATTCACAAAGTGGCGAACAATAATGCATTTGGTACCAAAGAGACTTGACCTTTATTCTCCTCCCATCTTTAAATATCAAATTCACTCTGCACTTTAAATATATGCTCCCTCCACATCTTCATCCAAAAATTTCTTGTGAAAAGCTCAGGATGCATTGGACAATGCCTATAATACATTTTCTTCAAATTACCTCTCCCCAATTCTATACACAATTTATCTTCGCAAGAGTTAGAACTCATCTATCATCGCATTTGAGCTAAAAGCAACCTGCTTCCAAGAGAGCATCAACTCTTATTTGGTTTCTCACCCATATTTCCCTTTGTAGGGCTCTCTGGTGCATCTCCCAAGTAGGACCCATCTGGCTGACGGATACGGATATTCATAGTGTTGGACGGAAAAGGTTCCTGAATGATCTACACATGGGAATATGCAAATTCTAGTCAGAAAATTAAAAAACAAATGTGAACATGCAAAAACCCATCTGGCTTTATACTAAGATCCCATGATCGTCAGACGGATTGTTAGATAAAGAAGAAATGAAAGATCAAAGAGAAACGAAGTTTAGAGATGACAAAGATGAAGGGTACCTCCACAGCTCCACAATTTTAAAGTAGCAATTTGTAAAATAAGAGATATTACATAAAGATGTGCAGGGATACAACTCTTAACAATCAACCCTCTTTGTTTACCTGATCACTCTCAGGGCCCTCAGAATGGAATAGAATTGGGCGACACCGTTTATCCTCATTCATCAAGCTAGAATTCTGGAAATGGGTAACAAGTGCTGCTTTGCCCTGAATTCGAGCATAGGCCAAAGAAGCGACTTTCTCACTGTTAAACTTCTCCCATTTCTTCCCATTGAATGCCTGCACAATCATTAGAAAAGCTTAGTTGACTACCCAAGTTTCTACTGCACAAATATTCTTCGTGCCTTCAGATGCCATATTCATCAGTTTGTGGCAGGCGAGATATCAGAATTATCAATTATGTGGTTTGCTAACATGAAACTGAAAGATAACAATCCTTTCCCTCAAAAAGGGCCATGTGAGTTTTTCAAACAGTATGTATTATGCTCCCATCTTTCATTAACTGAAAAACAGAAAAACAAAAAATAGAGGAAATAAAACATAAACCACTTCTCAAGGCTGAACTAAAGTGAAACCTGATAAAATAGGATAATATGAGAAGGAGACACCATATTGATGAATGCATAGCCCACATTGCATTTGTTCTGCACCCATAAATGCCCATATCCATCAGTGACAATTCAATCTGAGGGAAATTACAAAATAATTCTTCCTGGGACCGTACAGAATTACCTTAAAATCAATAGGCAAGTAGAGGAAATCATAGGTACCACGGTGATGCTCATCAATAGCAGCCAGCAACATCTTTGAGGTGTACCTGGTACAGAAACAAAATCAGTCATGCTGCAAAATTACAGGGTTACAATCAATTAAGTGAGCAACAGAAATAATTCTTACTTATTTGGGATATTTTTTATCATTAGAGTAGTACGAGTATCTTCCCCACTAATAATCTTATCCAAGTCAAGCTGGTACTGCTTCTTGTTGTCTATCTGGTTTCCATTACTTTCAAGCCGCCGACTCCGCCCACGGTCACCTAAGCCTTCAATGCCAGGGGCACCTGGCCCTGGATATGGACCACCACCAAGGAAAATGGGACCCATCCTAGGTGAGGACATCATCCTGAAATTGGGCGAACCATTTTCAGATATGTTTCCTGACATACCAACTCCAGAATTCACACGACCACCCATGTTCATCATAAATCCCCCTTCATTCCGGCTTAAACCCATTCCTCCAAATGCAAGTGGATTCATGAAGGATGTTTCTGGTGATTCTGGGAAATATCCATAATGCCTCTCAAGAGGAACACCAGATGGGGCAGACCCAACATGATGGTGATGATGAGATGAACCAAGTAAAGAGCCATGTCGACTAGAGTATGGATAGCCCTGGCCCTGCCCATTAGACAAATATGACTGTCCCATTGATGGGGTTGGCCAGGCAGAAGAATTGCTGTGATCTGAGTAAGGAGTAGGACTGCCCCAGAGAAACTGTGGCCCAGACAATGTCCCGATAGCAGATGCATTAGAGGTCGAAGGACCAAAAGAAGCATTCCCAGGATTTGGGCTCAAGTTTGCCTCGGGTAATGAATGAGAATGCTGAAAGGCAGCTCCATGGGGTGAACTGGAACTGTTGAATACTTGGTCAACATGGGCAACCCATCCTTGATCCTTCCCAATAGGTGCTATCTTCATAGAATTTGATCCAGGAGGAGGTAAAAGTGAAGCTAATCCTGGCAAATGGTTGCTGGTCATAGGACTAATGCTTCCCAAACCTGGGGATTGGCTCAGAGTATGCAAAGGGCCATGCTCAACAGGGCTGCTAAGCTGGGCCCAATTACCTGTCATGAATGTAACAAGGAATTAGACTCCACTAAACTCTCAATAGCAAGAACAAAATAGGAAGTCAAACAAAAATACAACAACTACTAATAGATCAAGTAAGATATAGGATCCAGAGATGGCCTACCTGGAGGAGAATTGGTTAGGGGTGAACCCACTTGATGCCTGAAACTCCTAGTTTCATCTTGTTCCAGCTCTTGACTCAGTTGCTGCATCAAGCTGAACATAGAGGGCATAGAGGCATAAGCATTAAATAATAAAACAATAAACCAGGAGTATAAATTTATTACTCAGAGACTAGGATAGAAAGTGAGATATCAAATGGAGTATGCATGGGGGCTATGTGGTTGGATATAAGTCATATGGGGGAGAAGAATGAATTCGGCAGACAAAAACAAAAGTACAAAACTTAACTGCAGTCCTGAGATTTCAAAAAGTAGTTCACAAACAATTAACCACGAATAAGGAGAAGCGATCATACCCAGACAAGAGGTTAAAACTACTAATACATTTCACAAAATCTGTGGATGACATAGCAAAGCCAATGAACAATTTTCCCTAAACTCAATACAGGACCCGATGACACAAATCATGAATCTCCTAATTTCCGTTGCCTAGGCAGGGTTAGAATTAATTTGAACACATACACCCCAACCACAAAACTCAGGTCAACTAGTTTAACTTCTCAAACAATCCAACCCCACCCCCATGTCCACATCAACTATTCCACACTTTGCCTGAAAACCACTTTGGAGGTCTACCTTGATGGCAATAATATAGTGCATCCCGAATTAGCACAGTAAAGTGCTTTGGGATGCTAATCGTTCCACTTGACAAAACATCCATAATAATATTTGTTACAGTAGAGCACTTGGCAAGCATAATAAACAACGTTCATGGAATAAATATAGACTCATTCACAGCCAGAATCTCATAAACAGACCATCCCTCCAGCTGCAGATGTGAAAGTAACCCCCCCCCCCCTCTCTCTCTCTCTCTTCCCCTTGAGGAAGCCATCCAATTCAATTTAAGTTGTTGCTCTTTGGAATTCTGGGAGATATTTACCATTTAGTGCATTACTTTTTGGCTGCAAGATGGCACCTGATTCAGGGTTTCAGCACATCACAGTATTTTGGTTGGGGGTGGGGTAGCCTCTGTGACTCAGCTAGAGGATTACACAATTACTATGTCCCTTGAAGATGCATATGTTTTTATTTTCTATCCTTCTATTTAAGATTCAGTATAATTCTCACACTTCCATATTTTTAAATATAATTAGTTTCAAGCTAAATCAGAAAATCATGAATGGCTTAATATTCCAAACCCTAAAGCACTGAATTCAAGTGTTACATCAATTCCAAATGCTGCAAGTCAATTCTTGCACTTTATTTATTTATCTTTGACACACATGCTGTTTCAAATGCGAACTTTACAATAACACACATTTTCTCCATGTCTTTGACTCTAGTTCTGACTTTAAACACTTCTTTCCAGCCATCTTTGAGGCCCAAAAATTCTTTCATGTGGGTAAATGTCTCCCACAATAATTATGAGCTTAAAAGCTGTGTTAATGGAAACAGAGTTGAATAGAGGAAAAAAGGAGCAAATAAGAAAACTTTATGCAAGTACAGTTTTAAATAAGCCAAAACTACGGAAAAGGAGAGAAGGAATCAAGTTAAATCCATATACGCACTTTCGACGTGCTCCACCAGGACGACTAGGTTCGAGCTTTATACGTTTCCCAGCTATGTCACTCCTATTTAATGACCTAAGAGCTGCTTCTGCCGCTCTGACATCATAAAATTCAATAAACTTATGGTGCCGCTTATGTGGTGTCTCCCTGATCTGTATTTGTGCAACAAGGAAACATCACAGCATTAAAATATCACAAAAAATGATTAACAACAAATACCTATTATGAGAGAATGATGGAAAATGTTAACAATAACAAAGCAGGGAACAAACCAACACACCTCTTTAACCTCCCCATAAGCCCCAAATATTTGGCGGAGATCATCATTTGACACAGATGGATCCAAATTAAAGACTACAAGAGTTCCTTGGTTAATATCCTTATCTGATGGGTTATCCTGGAATTGCAAAAAATAGATAAAATGGTCAGTAAAAAAATGTTGGCATCTGATACGGAAGTGGCCAAGATTTTGTTTCAAACCTTCGGAATTGAAAAATGAATGTCAAGTTTTCTCCGGCGCAATGGCTTATTTTGCAAAGCACGCATGGCAGTCCGAGCAGCTCGAATATCATAGTAAGATATCATTACAAAACCCCTGTGTTTGCATGCAGTGTAAAGGGTCCTGATAGCACCATATTGCTACAAAAGCAACCAACATCATGATATCAAAATCAAACTTGCACATTAAAAGTAAACTCACCATACAAAACACAAAGAAATGCATTACACAATAAACTTGAGCTGGTTCAGGAACCATGACAACATAACCAAACTTGCACAATAAAAATAAAGAACCCACCATACCAAAACACAAAGAAATGCATTAGAATACAAAGTCAAGCTTGTTCAGGAACCATGGCAGAAGTAAACCACTTAATCAGAAAGTACATTCAGTGCTTGCAAAGTTACATGAAGAATAATACTTTTGGAGTATAAAGATTAGATAAAAAAAGAGAACTTCAAAACTCTACGGTCATAGATTGAACAGCATGCTGCTGAGAACTCAGCAAAACAAAGAGGTAGTATGAAGAAAATGGTAAGTGAGATGGTGAGAGTAGAATACACGTTCTATAAATAACAACCCTCTTCATCAGAATACAGGTACTAGGACCCTCAAAATTTCTGCAGTAGACAAATTCCCCTGTAGCCGTAAATTCCATATTCCATTTATTGTTTAGCCAGCAGTTAAAACTTATAAGAATGTGCTTGATGTAGCCAAGACAATTAGTGGATAACACATACTCTAGCACTAGATTCACTACATGCACTATTACGTCAAGTCCAGTTATACTTTCCCAATCAACATATAGAGGTTAGAGAGCAAGTATAGACGATCAGGACAGTGAATGAGATTACAAAGCTAGAAAAGACAACAAATTCAAATACTAGTAATTTAACATAGAGTGCTTACATAACCTATACCATCGAGGGGTTGACAGAGCAGTACAGAACTACCATCAATATAAGCTTGATACCAGCATAAATATGAACAAACTTCAGAGTATAGATTAGAGGCCACTCATCAATACATATCTTTGGCTTAAAATCTAAACATAAGTGAATAGGGAAACTTCTAGCATTCTCTCGCTGCAAGTGCTTTGGTATTTGATATTTATACATATCAGTATCAAAGGAATATAGAAAATATGAGAAACATTACAATGGTCAAGTCACAATGAACTTTCAGGGCTCAAAATGAGCTAAAACTTTGAAGTATTGACACAATAATTGTCAAGGGAACTAGGTGACCCAAGGTGTTGGAGGACTGCCTGAGCAGTTAGGCAACAAACCACCTACCTAAACGTCACCTAAGCAAGCAAAGCGGTCATATGTAAGCAAAGGCAAGGGTACATCTTCCATAAGGGTAGAGATTAGAAGTAATAAAGGAGTTGGTATTTTTGTTTTAGTTTTAAAGGGGGGACTTATGTGTAAAATTAACTACTTTACTTATAAATTTACAAAGAATTAGTCATAAGAAAAAAAAAATTACAAAGAATGCTTGTAAATTCTTCTTCTTCTTCTTATGGGCGCCTAGACAATAAGGCAATTGGTCACCTAGCACCTTCAAGACTGCCTGGATGCCTTGATAACTATGATTTTTGTTTTTTTTTTTGGGGGGTAAGTCCTTGATAACTATGATTGATACTACCTGCAGCCACGTAAATTGAGAAGAACAAGATACATAGTAATAAATGCAATGCAGTCGAGACGATCTAAGAAAACAACAAATCAGGAAACATCAAGAGGGGATGATGGTTCAAGAATCACATTATGTTGCTTCTAGGAGTGGAGTTATTTGTATCTTGGCATGCACAGTTTCAAGGTCAATATATAGCCCTGGTGTTCTGTGATGAAACATTCCAAAACTAATATTTTCTTGGAGGATATACTCATGGCTGTTGGATCTCAGTGTTCCTTACCAGGTTTTATTTGCATGAGTGAAATCCAAGTCACTAGTGCTGAATGCAGAAGGAGAAAGCCACTGAATATCCATGATCCATATAGGTCACCATCAATGCAGCCAGCACCATTTTGTCACTGCCCTGGCCCTTTTTCAAGAGGCCACCAACAAAAAGTGATGGCCCCATGCATACCCAAACAACAATAACTCCAGCAGGGCCCAAGGTTTGGCAAGCAAAAGTAAGAAAACAACGGCAACCTCACATCCAAACACGCTTAATCTCAAAGACACAATGCCAGAAAGCCATATCTAATTTCAACCAAAGAACATAATAACTCAAGCTTCTCACTGTGTCTAGAAATATAAAAAAATTCTTCTTTTTATTTTTCCCCTTTGTTTTGGGGTGGGGGTGGGGTGGAGAAGGAGCGGAGGGAGGATTGGGGTTGGAGCTTTCTTGAGGTGTCCCCTAATGGCAACACAATAGAAGGGTTTGACAGATGACAATATTCAAAACACATATCAATTTAAGTAATAGTAACCTACAGAGATCAGTAACATAATAAATAGATACTCTTGGAATGAAAGCTTGGTAAGAGTATGGAAGCTCCCAATTCAGGGATATTTCTATAATAATTCAGCAGAAAGTGAAGAACAAAAAAAAATGAGACTTTTGAACAGAACCTCACCTAAAGTTTAAATCAGTGAGCATGTTACAAAAACTCAGCAAAATTTCACCAAGATTTTGGTGATTTCGCAGCCTCCGAGAGAAAATGCCACACAAAACAGAAAATCAGCACAATTTCAGAAGAAATTTCATGTCGTATAGTTTCGGTGATACAGTTCAACAAGGTATTATAAATACCATGTCTCCAGTGGGGGGATCAAAATTTCGACCGAACTCGATTTGTTTAACCTATTTTTCCCTTGCTCTACAGGAAGAAAGAAAACCCACATTTCAGCCTATTTTTGCCACCACACCTCTACACACCACTGGAATTCACTGCTGGGTTACCATGTTATTCCTACAACATCGTTTGCCACGCATTGATAATGATTTGTCCACACTCAACAGTTCAACGTATAAACTGTTTTTTAAGTATAAAAATAAATAAATAAATAAAGGCATAAACTTTTTTCCAAAAATGGATTTTTACAAAAAAAATATAATAAATACCAAAAAGTTTATGATGAAACTTTTTATATGTCAAATACCGGAACCTGATAAGTCTGATTTTTTGGTTTATATATATATATATATATATTTTATCTCTATGGTTTCAAAAAATGAATTTTCCTACAACAAAATGTCGAAAAAACTAGGGTTAATATCAACTGGATGGGGCTCAATTTACAACCTCACGGAGTTGAGTTGTTGTTTCTGCTGGCTAATATATTTTATTTTCAAAATAAAAACAAAAATTTTAAGGAAGCATGAGGAAAAATATTCTGATTTAATTTGAAAAGTAAAAAAAATTATGAAAATAATTGCACTGTGATTTGAAGCACATATGAGGGTTAGTATTTTGTACCATATTTGTTTTTGTTGGATTAGGTCTATTTATTATTTTTTTAGAAAAAAAAATGAAAATTACTTATTAGGATGGCTTGAGGGGTCTACTTTATACTCATGTACCACCACACATTATAGTATAGTTGGGACTTGGGACTTACGTCTCTATGAGTTTATGTTATACTTTATACTCTTTCATAGTCAATCAATAATATGTTTCTTTATTCCTAGTGCATAATTTACTTGTTTTACTTGACTTTTCTGTCTTCTAGTATTAAAAACAACGTGTAGAATAGGCAACAGTGCACAAGGTATGCAATAGGGTTCGGCATATACTTGCAACCAAGTGTGTGAATCCAACTACCACTTTTGTGTGATTTTTCTTCCAATTTAATGGTTTGTGTATGTTTATATAGGCTAAAATAAGGTATCCCTGAAGTATCGGAGCTTAATATGGTCGTTTGCCCCCCGAATGGCCAAGTGAAACCATCGACCGAAAAATCCATTGTTTTGGCAAAGTTCGCCCATTTTCGGTCGAAATTTCGGATTTCAATCTAACTGATACGACACTGAAACCCTAGTTTCTGAACCTTTTCAGTGAGTAGTGAGGCCTAAGGATGGCATCCCTTGCGTGGGAGTAAGGACCAAAGATATAGAATGGACATGGCTCTGCTTTAAAAGTTTTCACTGTAAGACCTCAAAATTTCACTTGCCAATGAATAGGGGATATTCCAGAAACGTGAAGGGCAGGAATTCTAAGAGTGCCAGACAGAATCAAAGCATAACCAATAAGATTAAAAGTTAATTCTACTCTTCTAGAGGAAATAACAATGGCCAAGTTTATGTAGAAATATATGCACCTATAAGTGAAACCTATGTTCACTGGATTCCAAGTCGAATTTTTGGCAAAGTTCTTCAGGAACTGCTTTCCTTCTATTAGGAAGGAACTTTAACACAACAACTATTCAGAGAACTAGAGAAAAAGACTCTAGCAAGCTTATATTATACTGCAATTCCATCTCCATTGACTCAGTAAACAAGACTGAGCTTGAGCTAGCAACCATTAACCCCAGCAGCATTCCATTCTCAAGTTAGCTGTGAAATTTTACAATAAGATCTCCTTTAAATTTTGTTGACTGAAGAAGGGTTCTTTTATAAAGCAATGGTAGTAGTCTTAATAACAACAAGAAGAAGACGCAGTGGCTGAATCAAACAGCTTCTCCTTCAAAAGTTTTAAAAAAAAATCCACCAGCAATAACATTAACCAATAAAGCAAACATAAAACTAAAAAATCATCACTTAATAATGAATAGTGGTATCTGGTATGAATCAGAAATTACCAAAATGAAGCTGAGATTAGATTTCACTAACCTCAAAGAGAGCTCTCAGTTCAGAATCCTCAACATTACTGTTGATGTTTCGCACAAATAATGTTCGGGAAGGATGTTCCCCATACGGGTGCTCCCCGGCAACTGCTCCGACACCATTTGGAATACCATACTGACTGTTCCCATTAATAGAAACACCGTCAGATATTGTTACCTTCGACATACTCGCAATGATGCTCTCCTGAGAATCGAAGTCCATTTCCATACCCCCTCCGCTGCCAAAAAGATCATATTCATCCGAATCCTCTAGTTGAAAAGAAAGGCCACTTATGTCAAAATCATCCATGATACCAGCCAAAAGTTCATCCTCATCATCAGGGAGAAGGCTGCCAATTGCATTTAATGCATCATCTTCCAGAGGATCCTGGTCTTCAACAACTTGGTGCAGTTTACTTAAGGTAGGTGATGCATCATCCACAGATTGACCACTCTGCTCCAAGTCTGAAAAATTCACTGCAATTTCAAAAAAAAAAAATTTGAAAAAACCCCCTCACTGATAATTCTTTACACAATCTAGAAAGAACTGCCAGTGCGTACATTTTTCATGTGGAAGAACAGGCAATGAGCTTGAGAAAAGGCTGGCATCTCTTGATGCATGATATGCATTAGATCCAGATGGAATCCCCAATGCACCATTTCCAACTTTCCGGGGAATTTTAACTGATGAAATCTTGGAAAGACCTGCAACAAGAAGATTTATCGAGAAATAAGTGCCACATTATAAATACGACCATACAACATTAGTTTTCTACATCACTAGAGAAAGATATGGAAAACAACTTCAACTACCTGAGACGGAATTATCAGCAGACTGCTCCATTTGACCACCTTCTGCAAAAAGTAAAGGAATGGTAAGACAGAAAAGCACCATATAATGAGATTCTGAGAAAAATACCAAGCACATCACTAAGTACTGCACAGATGCAAACAGTTCCTCAGTCTTAAAAAAAAAAAAAGCCTACAACACTACCCTGGTTGTGATAACAGCACACATTTACCATCTCATAAGCTAATGAACTGAAATAGTAATCCCACAAATATAATCTTAAAAGATACAAGATTCAAAAGTTGATGATCTATCGTGAACCCTCTTAAATTTCTCATTAAAATGCAATTGCATCAACATCCCTTCCCTGCTCCAGGATAGGCTTCAAGAGCATGCACGAATGCATACATTGTCCAGCTAGACAATACTCTTGCCTAATCTCTGAGACCACCAAATCTTAGTAGAATCAAGGTGTATCTCAATCAGGACCAAGCCTTTCCTTACGCCAAGTAATTTAGAGAACATGAAACCATGCCAAATAGGTAGCTCAATAAGAATTCAAGAGCTAGGCTAAACAGAGTCCTATACTAAATCCTAAAATATATTTACAAGCTATAGATAAACATCTAATGAAGAATGAAATTCTAAATTCTAGCAGAGTTTGAAGCATTTAGTACTACAAACCGAAGCACTTATCCAGTATAGAACAAAACATAACCACACCGAAGAGTTGAATAGCAACAATAGAGGAAAAAAAAACAAGATTAAATATCCTGCTCTCGTTAGTGCAGTTATAGCCCAGAGACAAAATCATCAAAGTAAAAACTCAAGATACCCCTATATCTGCACACCATTAATAACCCCACAAATATTTTAGCAATAATTGAGCTTCAGCAAACATAGAAAAAAAACGAAGCATAAATAAATAAAAAAAAAAAAAAATTTAAAAAAAGGTAAAAATTCCAACGTTATTAAAAAAACGACTACTCTTCCACAATCAGTCGATGACAACGAAAACATCCACTACATGATCAATCATCACAAGCCATGTTCAGCCGATGACAACAAAAACATCCCATTACATGATCAATCAATCTCGAAGAACAGAAAAGAAAAAAAAATGCGAAAGGAAGCACCACTTACCAAAACGAATCACTCGACAGCGAACCCTAGAACATGGAGGTCAGAAGAGGTCGAAAACATAGTGCAAATAAGAAAGCCCTAAATTCAGTTAAAACGGAGCCTGAATTCGTAAAAGAAGCAGTTTTAGCAACTCTATTACTAGGGTATCTTTGAGAAATAGAAAGAAAATCCTGTCTTGGTCGTATCTGACGTAAGAAAAGAGAAATTGTTTCTTCTACTCCTCTACTTCCTCTTCTCTCGCCGGGAATACAGAGAAAGAGAAAGCTTGATTCGATGAAATAATAAGAGTGAATGAAGCAGAAAAAATTATTGACAGAACAAGCAGCTCTGCACAAAACAAAGCACTCTCTCTCTCTCTTCCGCAGGAGGGATTCTGCTGTTTTTGAAGTAGGTTTGGCGTCCGTTGACACAACATTCCCCTCTGCTTCAAACTTTCTAAAAATATTTGGATAATGAGATTTAAAAGAGGAAACTTTTGATTGGATAATTTCAAAAACTTTGGTTTCCAAATTCCGATCTCTACTTTCCATTTATTTACCATATGACCACTTCTGGGTAGTTGGCTTGGGCTTTTATTGGGATGTGTGTATTTGATAAACAAAGGGACCAATAAGAAAGCAACACGTGTACTATGTTGTCCCATTATAATCCCCAAAGCATCTGTTTGGCTTAAGAGACGGGAAAATTTGTTCTCCCGCCGATGGTTCAATGAATATGGAAAGCGTTTTTTATCTGACTATGTGGTTCTTGGGTCCATGCATGAGTATGTAACCCCCGCACGTGCGTCCCACCCGGGGGGGAGAACATGGTCATTTCACTCATCATGTATCTGAGCGTAAGAACACATTACTTAAAGAGAGATCTTTTTCCTTTAATGGGCATAGATTTACTAAGTTGTACTATTGCTTGTGCCCACCAATGAAGAAAATGATGAATTCATTCAAAAGAAAGTCGAAAAACATTTTGTGTCCAGCTGTGTAGTTCTTGTGCCAATGCAGAGATCAATGGGGGCACGTGCACGGACATCTAATTGGGGGTTAGGTGGTCATTTCACTCATACTGTATCTGGGCGTAATAACACATTACTTAGACAGAGATCTTTTTCCTTTAATGGGCGTAGGTTTGCTGAGACATCTAATTGGGGAATAGGTGATCGTTTCACTCTTCCAGTATTTGAACGTAAGAACACACTACTAGACAGAGATTTTTTTTCCTTTAATGGGCATAGATTTTATGAGTTGTACTATTGTCTATTCCCATCAATGAGAAAGAAAATGAATTCATTCGAGAGAAAGACAAAAAAACAATTTCTGTCCCGCTATGTGGTTCTTGCGCCAATGCAGAGATCAATGGAAGCACATGTATAAGCATCTAGCTGGGGGGTAAGTGGTAATTTCACTTTTGTTGTATTTGAACATAAGAACACACTACCAGGCAGAGATCTTTTTCCTTTAATGGCGTCAATTTTATAAGTTGTACCATTGTTGATGCCCACCAATGAGGAAGATGATGAATTCATTTGGGAGAAAGACGACAAAGAAAGAGTATTAACGTAGCTCCCACTTCGCTGTTCATAGATCCTTTTCCGATAAATAATGTAGTCCGGAATCAGAAAAGGAAGTGTGGTTTTTCATGCTCTCCTAATATAATCCCTACAGCCAAACAAATCCCTCCACCCCTTCAGTGACATCAAGTACACAATCATATATAATTTCACTATTATAATCCTACTGACTATAGTGGCTGACTATAATTTGGTAGGTTCAATCAAAGAGGAATCTAACTAAACCATAACTATGTAAATGCCAGAATGTAACCCATCTCATTGCCTACAATTTTGCCATTGAATGGTATGGATTCACACTAGCTAGCAACATTTCTGAAGCTTTCTTAACATCTAATCTACAATTGAAGAAGGAATCTAGACTTCTTTAGTATCTCTGTGGTTATCCATCTCAATCAAGCAAAAACACAGGGACCCACATGGAACCCACACCATTGTTTTATTATCTACAATAATCCAAACAGTTCATCAGAGAAGTACCTTAAAAAAAGGTGCTTTATCTTGGACTGATCATGGAAGCTAATTTTGAAGCCTCCAATACAATTGAGTTTGTGTATTCACCTTAATGACAAGAGAACATGATGTACAGATTGCCAGTAGTACATTTTTTTTTTTTCGTGATATTCTCTCTCTTCTATAATCATAGAGGTTCTTTTTATACAAATTGTGAGGTACTCCCTTCTGTATATCTGTAGTCTTACATGAGAAACAAGAAATAAACAATGATGCAACAAAGATGATTTTATATATCTATCTCTTTCTTCCATTTCAAATATTTTTATTTTCTTAATATCTAATCATACTCTTAGTTATCATTTTGAATTCCACGGATAAAAAATATGTGTTATCCAAACATACCCTTAGCCTATAATGAGTGGCAATTTTGAAAATTTAATATCAAATATAATATAATATATAGAGAGCTAATTTGTAATGCTCCATAACTAAAAGATCAGATGAAAATTGAGATCTAGTGATGAATATTCCTTCTTTCCATTATAAATCTTAGCTGACTTGTTAAAAAAAAATTGCAAGTAACTACAATAAAATATTAGTGATATTCTAGAAGACCCATTGAAACCAACCATTTTAATTATAAAAAATAAAAATCATTTCTAAGTCTTTAAACCTTTTCTATACTACATCAATCTTCATGTTTTTAGAAAGCAATACTTTCAAAAAGTGTTATTTATAACATTTTAATAATCTTGTCTCTTAATCCTAGTTTCTTTTTCTTCCCTAGTCTATATTCCTTGTATTTATAAAATAAATAAATAAATAAAGAGAACCCTGATATAAATATTATAGTTTAATTGAGTTAGACCCATGGTTTAAGTAATCGTTATTGAATTGGTCGACTCATATTAGTATTGGATCTGACTGACACTCGATTTGATCTCATCAGTTTTGAATATGATTGATAGTAGTCTGATATCGTGTCTGATATCTAGATTTAGAATCTTAACTAAACCGATTAATCTAATTAATTATGACCCGGGTTCATCATAAACCGGGCTACGAATTTATCTGGGTCAGAGTTATTGTCATCAAGTTGGAAGTGATTCGTGGTACAAACGTACAATTCTTGTTAAGCATAGACCCAAATTGGATCTGATTCTTTGGTCCATGATGAATGTGACCAATTAAAAGCCCAAATCATTGGTGATTGGTTTATATATAGACCACTCGTTACCATCTACTTTGCTTTGACTATAGATTCTACACTTCTACGTTTAAAAGTGACATTCTTCTCATATTCCTTGACCAAATTCCCATTTGCCAAACACCATTAAAAGATGAGTCAGATTCCGCGTTCAGTCTCACAGGGAGGGCTATAATCGTAATACTAAGCAAAACTAGGGCTATTCATGTTTGGAGGCACGCGGACATTTTCTCTTATTTTAAAGAGGATACAATTATTGCATCGGCAGCCACGATGATTGTCAGGCCTAGGGGTGTCCGTTTTGGGGGGTTCAAATCGTCTCCTACCTGTCTCCTCCCTGTACTTTAGGAGGAGGGGCGGCGACCCCAATGGATGGTCGTTGCATGGGAGTCGGATGAATCTGATCTCTCTGTTCGAGTCGATAAGTCGAGCCGACAACTGAGGTCGCCGCCCCTCCTCCCAAACTACTGGGATGAGTTGAAAGTACAGACTCAGCTGATGTGAATTAATTCCAAATTAACCTGGAACGAATTATAATTGAACATGTTTCAATTTAAGTATAGCATATCCTACCGGTCCTAGTTTGGATCGAATTAACCCCAAACTAGTCTGAAGAAACGAACCGATGAGTCCGAAACGAATTGATTTAGATCGAATATTAAACCTTAGTTTTACTAATTTAGCCTTCTAAATGACTTTTAACGGATTTTCTACCAGGCTTTTAATTCGAACCGATACAAATCAATCCGATAACAACTTGATAAACTAAGTCCGATAACAATCCAAAACCGGATCAGTCCTTTACTTAATGTGCAAAGTCCACCCATCCAACCTGAACCTCTTAATGGACATGTTTTTGTTCGGCCTTATAAAGTCCAACACTGATTTATTTTAGACTACAATTGGTCCAGACTGATCCGCCCCCACATGATTGATACTGTATCTTCTAACTATAGAAAAGATCTAACGATTGGAGTTCATCACACGCGGATGCCAAATTCATTGATATACTACAAAGTGAATTCCAAATCGTGACTAAAAGAGTATCCAAACCCCTCTCGTGTCTGACATGTAATTGGCTCTGCCCAATCAGATGTCGCAACCTACGCCACGTCCTTAATCCGTACATATAAAGGTATCCGATGAGATCCTACCATTGATTCTTATCTGACCGTCAATGGATGTTGTATCACAGAAGGTCTTGGATAAACAATCATAACGTGGAAACCATCGTAGTCTTTTATCTTGGATCCATTATTTGAATGGCTAAGATTAATTAATATTATAATTGAGAAAACGGCTAAGATTCGATTAATTAATATAATAATTGAAAATATCTTAAAAGTGCAGATAACGTCAAGTTATAATAGATGACGTCATTGTGACATGTCCATGATTGATTTGCCGTGGGGCTTCATTTAGAAATTTCTGAACGGTGGATTTGTTTATTGGGTAAACGTTAGAAAGATAATTTATTCAAAAAAAAAATCTACACACTGCCGTCGTATTCATTAACATATATATCAACACCCGGAAATAAGAGTATAGAGACGGATTCAAATCGTCTCCTTTCTATACTTCAGGGAGGACAGAGACGTTCCTGTCAGATGGTCGATATGTGGCTCTCAGAAAAATCCTAATCCCACATCCAAACCAACAGTCAACCGACAAGCCGAGCCGATAGGGGGTGTCGGCTCGGATATGGGGCTCGGATTTTCCCAAGAATCACGTGTCGGTCATCCGACGATAGCGTTTCCCTCCTCCCTGAAATACAGGGAGGAAACGATTCGGATCCGTATAGAGAGAGCAATAGTTGGTTAATTGGGAAGGAATTGGACTTTAAGAATGTGAGATGGAAGCACACAATTGGTAGCGTGTATTTTATTTTTCTCTTATAAAAATATAAATCTATATAAATATGGGGATTCTATCCAATATATATATATATATATATATATATATATATATATATATATGGGGAAAAATTCCCTACACTATCGGTGTGGGAATGTCTTCTTATGTTTCTTACATTATTGACATTCTCTCTCTTTCTTAATTATACGGGCTTTGTATTGACAAACCAATTCATGCACCTAGATTGATGTAGTGTGGGAAATATGTCTAATAAGCATCTTCCCATGATCCTTAGACTTTCAGGACTTTCAGTTTACCAACAAACTTCGTTTGGGTTAACTTGACATGTAGATAGAAGGACCTTATGGATCACATTTAATTTGCCATGTAACAGACATTTGGGTTGTCTTTGAACAGACATTTGGGTTGTCTTTGAAAACTTCGCTCCTTTATAATAAATAGATAAATAAAACTAAAAAAGGTGAAACGTTTTTCTCATTGGTGACCTAAACAAGAAGAGTGAAGAAAGAAGAAGACTTTAATATATAAAATAAATAAAAAAATTGTTTCAACATGGAGAGGTGATTTGTTTATTTGGGTAATTGGGTAGATAAGCAATGTTCATCTTCGTATTGTTATTCAATCATGGATAACAATATATTTATTTATCTCCATCTATTTCTATCGTGTGGATAATTGATTTGTTTATTTAGGTAATTGGGTAGAAGGCAATGTTCATGTTGGGTATGTCAAATTTGATTGTTTATTTTATTTATATGATTAAATATGTTTTTTTAATAAAATATGATTAAATTAAAAATAATTTTTTGTATTTTGACTTATCTACCATGGGATAAGGATGTATCTTCGGAAAAAACAAAATAGATTTTGCCCCTACCAATTCATTTACCACGTGATATTATAGTGTTTGTTACCTATAGATTACACCAAAAGACATTCACATTATCATCTAGTCATGTTGATTTTCAACTCGATTTGATGATGATGTGTTAAAATAATATCTTAGAATTATTTAATGCAAAGATGAAGGAGAGTTCAGGGGGCAAACTCCATACATAATACAATATGTATTTGGCTGGTAAAACTGACTTAGGTTCTCTTTGATATATATTATTGAATTAATTATATAATATATTATGACATATGTATTTGTTTGATATGATGTATGATATTTATTTATATTTAAAATAAATCAATATAATCTAGTTAAAATCTACAAATAGATTAGAAGTTCGTTATCATTATTGTGATAATCTAATAATTACTTCTTTATATCTAGTGGTATTAAACTATTATTATTTATGATTCATAATTCATTCTCATAAATGATTTATCATTAATAACTTATAAAAATAAATATAAACTTTGCCAAAGAGATCCTTTTATAAGAGACCCCATTGATCAAACAATACGGGAGACCAAAAAAATCATTGTTATGTGAAAGAGACAATTAGATTGTTCCAATTTTTTTTATTTTTGTAATCATTTCTCAAGGCAAAGGTTTTTTTAAGTAAGCAAATCAATAGGGTATCTCTAAACTGACACCAAGTTTTGCCACATATGATGCGCTAATTTTAACAGTATAAATGTTTAGAAAATAATCTAGATTAGTCATATGTTAAATTTTAAACTTAGATTCTATCAATAGTCTCTATATAATTGCAAATTTGCTTGATTTTTCAATTATTCATTTCTTATTAGAAAAGTTGTATTTTCTCATTAAATCCTTAGGGGGTGTTTGATAACACTCAAGAAGTTGGATTTTGATTTCTGAAGCATAAATGGAGTAGAAGCCTGTCTGGTAATCTGGTTCGGGCTTCTGGAGAATCCATGGGTGAACCAGCTCCAAATGGGCTTCAAAATCCAATTTTTTTTACCATAAAATAGATGTTTTTCGATTTTAGAATAAAAAAAATCACCATACACCACTACTACCATCAACCACCACAACCACCACCAACCACCAGCCACCACCGCTACCACCGCACCACCGCACCACCACCACCCACCGCCTCCACCACCACCGCACCACCACCACCACCAACCATCACCCACCAACCCCCGCCACCGCATCCACCACCACCCCCCATCACCACCAACCATCACCCACCACCACCACCACCCACCGCCACCCACCACCACCACCACCACCACCACTACCACCACCCTCCACCCACCCACCGCCACCCTTTGCCACCACCTCTCACCCACCACCACCGTCACCAGCCATCACCACTCACCACTAGTGCCACCGTCCGTCACCCACCACCACTTTAGAGTTCATGACTAAATTAGATTAACAGACATGTTTCTACTCCTTTATACTCCTGAATCCTTTTGAAGTTGGAGTAAAAATTTAAACCATAAGTAAAAATCCCAAAGTTGAAGTTTTATCAAACAGCCCCTAAATCTTTATTTTATCACTAAATCGACTTTTTTTAACTGAAACTTGACATGAATCATATAAATTTGAGCTCTATCCCATCTCTCATGTGGCAAATATTTTATATTGGACTAGAAATACCTTTAATGGAAAATATATGCAAGGATGCTCCACCTCAGGGATGCCCCACTTTTGTATGAGTTGATAATCTTATTTGGGTTTAGATCCTCTCTTTGTCATTGAAAGGATTCTAGTCTTTGGATCACGACCGAAGAGATTGGACAATAAGAAATGATCTTTTTCCATTTTATTTCATTAATACTTTGGATCCTTAATGCCTGGTTGGTAGTACAAGGAGTTGAAATTAATTTATAAAAAAAATTTATAATCATGATTATATAATTTACTTGGACTCTTAGTTTAACTATAGTACGGGAAAGCATTTTAGTAATTATATTTTTTAGATGTAATATTAATTTTTCTTTTTTAAATAAAAATATTTAATTTTTTAAAGTACTGTGTAAGTGTAATGAGAAAGAAGAAGAAGAAGGAGAGAGATCAACTTATTCCAACTTCCAAACTCCTTGCGAATGCATATCTAGCTACTTTGATTCTAAACTTCGCCGATTGAAGAAGTAGTTCATGGATTTTGGGATGTAAATTTGGATGTCTATGAAATGGATTTCCAATCATTAATTAGGGACTAATTTTAAGTGTGTTAATCGGTTGGTGATATGACCATGCGAAAAAATATGATACTTAAATTAATCTTATGATTCATATTGCTATCCAGCACTAATGCAATTTTTTCAATCTTAAGGGCGATTATTTAGTGCAAACAAAAAAATAAAAGTTTAGGACTGACTCCAAACTCACCCCTACATAGGCGGGACTGCCAACATGTACCTAGGTAATGGCCTTTTAATGTATATTTTTAAGTCATTATACGGTTAGCCCTTGCTTGGTGAAGCATGGGCTAGGAGGGGGTTAGGATCGTCTGTAGCACTTTGGTGGTTCTGATCCTGATCATTGAGAGAGCATCAGGTAATGTGACTGATGCTCTCTCAATAATCAGGATGCACTCTGCTCTAACAGAGTGCTACAGACGATTTTTTTTTGCTAGGAGGTAGGTCTTGAGTTCGAGCCTCTCTCGCGTTTGTTTTGTCACACCTTAATTTCGACTAAACCAGAAGTGTGAGTGAACCATCTCTAAACGACGACTGGCACCAGGATCTCAATAGACTGTGTCAACAAACCATTCAAATCAATCTAACCATAATCAGAGAATAATATATAGCAGCGGATTTAAATAAATAAGTGAATCGAGTTTTTATTTATAAATAAATAACTAATTAATTATTCCATCATCCACAATGTAAATAAGTAAATCCAATACATTGTTTATAACCAACTGAAATAATAAATAAAATCCTAAAGGAACACACAGTAAGAGTACTCACATGAGGCATCATGCTTGTCCTCTACTATCTGTGTATCTATAGCAGCCACTGTCCCACAAGCTGGAGCAATCATAAAGTCATCAACAGGGTAACCTGCATCAACATCTGAAAAATAGTGTATATACACGAGGTGTGCTCACGACTTAACTCAGTAAAGCACAAGACCAATGCAATAAACAAAATGCATGAGATAACATTATAATTGGGTCATGTATAACTTGCAAAGTGCTATAGTAAGGTTTGACGGCCACCGCATCTCCATGCATGAGAGTGTGAGCACACCAACAATCAGGTTTCGATCCATACTACTGTTGTTGCCCTACATCACTCACTCCGGTATAGAAATAGAACTAGAGTCTGGCGAGCAGGCAGAGCCACCATCCCACGTCCTCCCCCTGATACCCTACATCGCACCAACACCTAAATCCTTGTTGGTAAGGGTTTGCAAGTGAGTTTCGTTTCTAACCAGACATATATATCATCACAGTATTTATGGTCCTACCCTAGCATAACTCCTTACAACATAGAGATAGGGCTCGAGTTTGATGGGTAGGCGGAACCACAATCTCACGTTCTCCTCCTAATATCCTATTCGTACCAAGTTCGCTAAGGTAGACGACGATATGAAAAAGTGTTAGTGTGATGATATAATCAGGGCTTCACTCCCTTTCACATTCCACACATTAACGAAAACAATCACATGCCTAAACATCCACATTCCTAGCATACGAATATGCATAAACAGATAATGAAATTAAATAACAGGATGACATATGAAAATACACAAGCAACAATCAACAGATTATAGATACAGATATGATTGCAACAGTTTATTGTCCATTATTAATTAATTAAGGTTTGGGGTCTTGTCCCTTACTTGACGTGCAATCGCAAGTCTCCTCTGTGTTACAGAGTCCACTCACGCCATCCACAAGTCCTACACAATATTGTTCATTAATTAGAATTAAATTTTTACAATGTTCCAATTGATCAGAACCAAGTATGGCCAACAATAGGCTTCGAAAAAATATATCGGTCTCACTCAACAGGACATACCGGTCTCACTCTAGTGCAGCAGGTAAGTGCCTGCGGTATATACCACAGGACCATACCGCAGGACTTTTTGTCTAGCAAGTATGCCCTGCGGTATATATCGCATGAGCATACCGCAGGACTTGAGTCCAGACGGTATACCCTGCAGTATAGCATACTGTAGGACCTATTTGGTCTAGTCGGTATGTCCGACGGTATGGGTCTGAGAGTTCGTTTTCGAACCTCATTTTCTCGTCGGTCCTCGACTTGGTTTCAGGGTTCCTCTTAAACCATTTTAAGCTCAACATATATGTTAGGTTATGTTTAGATTGTTTATCATTTAATATCGTAGAACGAGGTTCCCATCCTTCTCGGAATGGATCTCGATGAGGAACTAGGATTTTATAGTTTTAGGATTTTGGATCAATACGTCGTTTCATGGCTTTGATCCGTAACCCAATCATTATTACAGTGGTAGAGCACTTACCGGTGCTTGTTAAATGGCAGTGCTCTCCTCCAACGAAAAATCCCTTCTCGAACGGTTTCCTTCCTTTTTGTTCATTCTCAAATCTCTTTTAGACGTCTTTAAGGTTTGAAAGTGTTAAGGAGAAGGAATGTCTCATATATAGAGTGAGAGACCATTATAGGAAAGTTACTTATGTCTAAATATTTTCTAAATTAAGATTCGGAGTGTGGGACCCACTGGAGTCCATCCACACTCGCGTACACATACCGGTTGCACATAACGGTCTCATTCAGAGCCGGTACTGAGACCGGTATGTGAAAACTTGATTTTTAAGTGTCGTTTCTCATACCTGGATGCCATGGTTCGTCATGCAGCCTCGTCTTTCGGTCTGATTTTGATTGAAAAATCTGTCACGATGTAAAACATAGATTAGATCGGATTTTTAGAATGCAGGTCTTACATGTTTTCCACCCCAATGATATACCATAGCATAGGACCCATAAAAAAAATGATTTGTCAATTACCAAGTTCATGCAAAAACAGCATTCTTTTTTTTGGGTAAAGGCAGAATTAGCAATAAGGAAAGAGATTTTATGTTTGGCTGTGTCGCCGTATGACCTCTTACATGGGGTGTGAGATGACCTCATACCATCCCTCTGGAATACTTGTGTTTGTTCTCCTATTGAACCATGCACTGATGTAAGATCTACACAACTCGACAAAACCTCAACCCCTAGCATTATTTTTAAATTATGTCATCACTTATTTTAGAGCATCAATCGATAAAACAAGTGCTCATAGAGAGAGAGAGAGAGAGAGAGAGAGAGAGTGGAAGAAGATATGGATTTTTTTGCCCCTTGAAGCACTCAAGATGCCTCCATGTTAAGTATGTTTAAAAAAAATGCTTCTATGTCATAATGGATTGGTGGACCCGTTTACAAAAAAATATGATATCCTAACATAATAAAACCTTCTTCTTGTTTACTAACATTTATTATATTGATAGAATGACGACATCTAGATACCATCAAAAGTATCCATAACTTCTAGAGGTAAAATCATCATTATATTCGACAAGGATACTTCTATTATAACTAGCTTAAATTAATCGTCCACAAAAATACTGCACTAAACTCCGAAGGTGCATCTTACCAAAAAAATAAAAAAAACTCCAAAGGTGCATGGATCCCACTGTTCACTATTTCCTAGGAATAGACCGGATATTGAAGACCATGTCACTTCACAATTCAATATTACTAGATTTTAAACCATTGTTAGTGGAAGAGGGTATACTTCAGAATCCACATTAGTGCAACATCTTTATCTTAGCCAGCTACAAGGACTGTCAATGGTGTTCTAATGTCTAATCTATTACGACATTGTCCATTATTTATATTACATATTGATTGGTTTATTGGCCAGCCAATCTTGGAATGGAATTGGTGGAATCGTCCGATTCGACTTGGAATTGACTGGTCTGATTCTACACATATTGAATCCAACCAAGTTAGGCTGAGTCTAGGGGACTCGGCTTGTTTCCGAGATGATTTGAATAAGATTAATCTCATGCCTGATTCCAAGTTCTTAAATCTTGCATACAACTTCTCTATAACTTCAACTTAGGTTTATGGAATGTCACTATGTGGCTGATGCAGGTTGGGAATGAGCCTAGCCGTCTATCCTTGTTTTTTTCATTACAAACTTTGATATGTAAATGATAATTTATATGAAATTTTTTTTACGGGTCCTGTTTGTTTTTATGTAAAATAGTATAAAATTGGATTTTTTCACTATTTGTTTTTAAAAATAAAATACAAAGAAAAACTTTGAAAAATTATAAAATTTTTTTGAGGAAAATTTTCTTGTAAAATATCAATTGCATGAAAATTGAGAAAATAAAATACATGTTATTGCTGTATAAATTTCTCTCTCTCTCTCTCTCTCTCTCTCTCTCTCTTCTCTTTAAAATGTGGGTCATTTTCAAGTGATCGACTATTAATTCTCTTTGTACTCTCATTTCCCTTGCTAGTTTGTAAATCCTCGAATACACCAACAACGAATAGATCCCATCCCTTGAAAATTTTACAATAAACAAAGAGGGACTTAACTCTTTTTTTTTTTTGTACTTTTTCATTGTCCTTCGTTTCTATTTTATTTATTTATTTATTTGGCATTTTACGTTAAAACGAATAATGAAAAATCTTATTTCTTTGGAAATTTTTTTACAATCATTTTACATGGAAACGAACGAACCAAACAATGAAGGATTTATAGATCAAGCTCTCGAAGCAATTGAATTAATGTGCCTCTACGAACGGATTGTTGAGGGTTTCAGCCAAAGGCATGAGTGCCTCAGAGTATTTTAGGGTTTTGAAGGATTCTTTGATATTTATGAGAACCAATTGGGTGAAGAACCTTTCAGTTTTGGAGATAAGGTTCTCTTTTGAGTACTCTTCCATCGTCTCGAAATACTCTCCAACACAACAATGCTTCAGAGCCTCCTTAAAATTCCGGGAAGGAGACTGGTTTTGGGGAAGAAGGAGAGGACTATTCCTCTCCCTGGCCCTTCTTCAAACCATAAAAAAAGAGAAAAGAAAAAAAGAAGAAGAAGGACTTATTGGTTTTAGTGGAAGCTTAAATTAATCTGTTTTCCAAACACTAAATAAACTAATTGGTGCTGAGTGTAATTTGTAAACCACAAAGGGATGGATATATAATTAAACCATAAGTGTACTGGAGCCTCTGAGTAATTATTACCCTATTTAAAATTATGGTTGTTGATTTGTCAAAATTACTGATAGAAGCAGTGGGTGTAGTAATTAGTAATTACTATTTTTTGTTAGCTCCCTTGGATACAATTTTATGTATACATTTCGTATGTACTTTGTATGGGCTTAAACGTAAAGGGATTTTACCAAAAAAAAAAAAAAAAAAAACCGTAAAGGGATTAGAAGTACAATATACTTGAGCTTAAACTAAAGCACTCTCAAATTTAAAAGCTATAAAGAAATGGTTGTTAAAATCAAATCTATAATAAAATATTAGTCAGCAAAATCTTAGGAGGGAATGATCAGACTCTTCACCATTCTATGGGTCCTTCATAACTTAAGATCCCATTTGAAATTGAATTGAACAAAATCCAATAATTAATAGATGATCTCAATATATTTTCGATGATTAAAAAACATTTATTATTAAAAAAATAAGGTTAAATATAATTAGTTATCCTAATCATATAAGTTTATTTGGTCAGTCTAAAAACCTACCACACTGATAGTTTAATGGTTACAAATTTTTGTGGACACTTGATTTTCACATCTGCTTATTTCAAGTTTCAATCCAAATGAGGTTTCCCTAAGGATGTCGAGTTGGTACCGATACTGTATATCGATACTAAAATTGTACATAATTATTGTGCTGAACTGAATTATATTTGGTACGGTAATGGTATGGAAATCAAAATCGGTAGCCGGTATGGGATGGTATCGGTTTTATGGACTGAACCGGTTGATATGTACCGAATTCATATCGAAACTGTACCATAAATCTACCGGCATATATTTATACCGATTATTCTCTCTCATACATCAAATTTTTATGAAACTATGTTTATACTGGATAAGAAACTGTGTGTGTGTGTGTGTGTGTGTGTGTATCTCGAATAAAAATCGTATATGATTACAGAACAAAAATTGTACCGAGCCAGTACAGTAATGGTATGAAAAATTGGAACCGCAACCGGTACGATATGATATTGTATCACCATTTTGTCTTCTATACCATACCGAATCGTATTAAATATTGAATACTGTACTAGTTGACACTCTTAAATTTCCCAAGTGGCAAAATAAAGTTTCAAGATAGGATAACGAGACAATATAATAGGGGAATTGTTATTGTTGAAGTCCGGACTGATTTTCCTTGGGGGGCCTTGCACACCAAAATATGTAAATTGAGCAATAAAATGGGTTAGACAATGGTCAAAGATTGCACTTCAATGGTCTGGCAGGGGATGTGCAACTATTTGGGGGAATGGTATTACCAGAGCACCTTCAACTTTTGTACTTCAACTCATCAGAAGTGAGACGGTCATGGATGATTGACAACAATGTCTTACAAAAGCCAAAACCATGTCCCCGTCTCTGATGATAACGACAAAAACGAGAACTGACTTCATCGCCAGACTGCATCAACTAGTTGGATGAAGGTAGAACGAGTCTACCAAAATCGAGCAATACATCCAACCATCTCTCTCTATCCTGAAGAGCAACATTGTACTGAATAGGTTCGTCTCGAGTACCAATAAATGTGTGATATTGGAATAAAAAGAGTGAATGAAAGAAGTGATGTAACTTGGTAGGATAGCTTGGTTATAGGATTAGGGAATCCCAATCCCGAATCTGAAATTTCTATGGACGAAAATGCTGATGTAAGAAGTGATGTAACCTTGGTAGGTGAATCTAGTCATAGGATTGAAAAATCCCAACCAATCTTGCCTCCGAAAATTCCCTTGACTCGAATTACAATGCATCACCTACCACCTGTAAATGTATGAATGAATTTGAGTTTGAAATTTAATAAGTAAATTAAAAGCTATGCTGCTACGTACATGGCAAAATTTCGTGGATCGCCAAAGGGATTTTGGAGTCTATTTCATCTATAAAATTTTCCTCGATCCAATTATAATACATCAAGCAGCAAATATTTGGGTAGTGGAATCCTCTCATGTCGCAAGTCAAGCCAGCCGTCCATTGGACAGGGTGGGATGTTTGGCATGAACGTCAATACATCCTAGTCCCCGACTAATGGGCTAGGCAAAACATGACAGGATCTTTTTCCAATATTTGAATTTTTTGCGAAAGCCTTCCTAGGTGGACTTCTTACAAAGTCTCTTTTGCTTATTGGAGTCATAAAGTGAATATGTTAGAGAATAGTTCGCTGCATGTACTTGTAGTCTATGTGGGATTCAATCATTATCTATATTGAATGGGTCGCACACTCTAGATGTGGGTCCCACACCATATCAATAGTGATGATATCCCATGGAGAGTACATGTATGTGCAAGTGAACTATTCTCTGTTACTTGCATGTACTTGTACTCTTACATGTGAACCCATCACCGCCCATATCCAATGGGTCTTGCACTCTAGAGGTGGGTCCTATACCATATCGACAATGATGATATCCCATGGAGATTACATGTATTCATGCATGCGCTTGTACTCTCCATGGGATCTCATCACCATCCATATCTAACGGGTTTCACACTCTAGAGGTTGGTCCCACACCATATATCAGCAATGGTGTTATCCCATGGAGAATACATGTGTACATGTAGGTAAACTATTCGTTAGCATATTCACCGTAATTTTTTTTATTATTATTGAAAACTATACAAAGTTACAGACAATTTAAGCATTTAACAGTGAATTATCAATCCTACTTTATACATATTAATATTGTAAATAAAATTACATAAAAAGCTAATATACCTACAATATTATATACACAAAGTGTTAATTCTATTGATTCAAACGCTGTACCTATGGGATAGGGATAGAGGAAGAGGAAAAAATCGAAGATTTCACATAGTACTTTTGATCGAAAAATCAATCTGATTTATTTCGTACCCTTCGCTCGATGAGAAACAGGGAGTGGGATTAAATTCCCAGTGGGGATCTTTCTTTCCTTTTTTTCGCATTTCTTATCGAATAAATACGGGAATTTCGATTCCATCAACCAGTACCGATTGAGGGGGACATATGTAGATTAATGCAATTGTTGGTAGCACCCTATTTAGGTTAGGATTCCAAGAGATAGCGTACCGGTCTGGCTTTTCCGATTGCTCCCGATCCATGGAATAGAGTAGTCATATGTTTCCGGGGAGCACATACACAAATTGGATTTCTTTATTATACGATACGATACAAAATTACATAATTATCCCGCCAGAATACTTTCAGATTAAACCTACCTCCCTTTAATAATGTCATTTTATAGAGTATGAAAAAATGCATTTAAAAATATAAATGAAATGGACAATATTACATATAAATATTTAACAATTACAAAAATCATTGATAAAATAGTGTCATTACAAACCAAAAACAAAAAGGTGAAATTTGTAATTTTATAGTGGATGAACAAAAAACAAACCAATTTGCATTTAGAAGTAATGGAAATAAATTATGCTTTTAAAATAGAGACACATGTCAATATGTCATCATGCCAGTATATATAATAATTTGGTAATTAATTACAGTTTTTTTTTTTGTTTTTTTTGGATGGACTCATATAATATAATCATTGGTGGTAAGATTTTAATGACATGAGATGATTTCTTATATTTTATGTGGTAGTCCATAATCAAAGGCCCAGATTGGTGTTAACCTCACTCCATAGCCCATTGGCCCATTTTGTAGATTTTTTCACCTCTCTGAATGACGAAAATGCCCTTATCTGTTTCTTCAACGGCCAATTTAGTCCCATTTGTTGCTCCTTCCTACCTACGCTGGTTTCGTCATTGCTGGTGAGTGAATGAAAAGATGCAGAGCTCTTCACCACTCTCTTTTGCTACGACTTCATTCTATCCTCTCCCTCTGCTTCCCAACAGCCGTCGCCTAGAAGCTCTTCCTGTAAGCCGTTGCAGAAGACTATTTGCGCCCCAATCATGGGCAATACTGCGCTTGAACTCTTCGCATTTCTGCGGGCATACCACCCTCGCTCTGCAGACCGGTGGTAAATTATTCTTTTTTACTTGTAGATCTGGTATTTATAGGTTTTGCTTTAATGGGTATAGCTTTTAATATGCGTTAGACATTTCTATTGATAAGTTCGGTTCTTCTCCCTCTGGGTGTTGTTTGTGTTTCCAATTTGTCTCATAGCACTGTCAATGTGGTTTTTGATGGTTGTGAGTCATTTTACCTCCTTGATTTTTTTTTGTTTGTACGTTTTCTTATTTTTTTAATGAGGTTTGATTCTTTGTTTGAACTGGGTTTGCTTATGCTCCACAAAATTGTGCTTCAATGATAGAAGAAGTTATTGAAACCAGTTGCAATGAATTGGAATTCATTGAAATTGGATACATAGCCTCTGCTCATGGGCTTCAAGGAGAGCTACGTGTACAACCCAGCACTGATTTTCCTGAGCTGCGATTTGCACAGGTGAGTAGTTATTAGAACACAAGCATATAAGCTCGGGTATTGGTTTCTACACTGAAATTAGTTTAGTCTCACCAGAAGTTACTGTTTTCAGCCGGGAAAGAGATGGTTGAGGGAGCAAATCTTGGGGAGGGAGATGGTTCGAGAGGTTCAGCTGGTTGATGGAAGAAGTCACCCTGGGCAGAAGAGTTGGATAGTTAGTTTAAGTGGAATTGATACGGTGGACCAGGTCAGTTTACTGTAACGGGTTTGTGGAGTGGATGTTTCTATTTCCTCTTGCGTTATATAATTCTGTGTGTTGAAAAGCGTTTTATGTACAAGTAAACTGGGTCTAATCCTGTTCTTCAAATAATGGTGGAACCTTCTTGAGGCGTGGTAGTAACCTTTATCTAGTGAGGGAGAGGAATCTTCAAAAAATTTAAAAGAGATAATTTCAGTTATGTTGCAGCATCAGTTTCACTCGCCAGTGCCTTTGGCCATGATATTATAAGGCTATTGGATCATGGTTATAGTTATTGGAACATTTAATTTCAAAACATTCTCTAATCTTTGAGAAGCTCAGAAGGATGATCTGCCAGTATTCTTCTCTGGCATAAATATGCTTCTGTCGGAGATAAAGGTTCTAATTGGAAACGAGGATTAGTTTTATCGGAAAAAGGAAAAAAAGCAAAATGGAATTAATTGAAAAAAAAGCTCATAGCTCAGTATTTTTAGTGACCATTTTGTTTATCTTATGGGTAGTTATCCATCTAACTATGGAATGTGATGTTTCCGAAATCACAAGACCAATCTGAACCATCCATTTTTAAGGTGTTTTCAATCTAAAACGTCAGTTCCAGTTCCAAGTTTGGAGAGTGCACAATAACGTCCAGAGTACTAGCACACACGCACGAATATACACAGGATGCCTACCAATATGAAAGGTGTATTTGGTTGAATTAGAATCTGAAATTTGACACATGGCTAATCTAAACCATGTCCTTGCTAGCCAACAGTCAGAATGGGCACATCAACTGTCCATATAGCAAAATAGATGCCTTGTGAAGTTGTGATGTTTGGAAAAATAACAGACCCTTGTGACAATAATAATTTGCCTTATTTTATTTATAATTTACAGCTTGGATAAAGCTTGGCACTCTTTTTGATAAGGTTTTTATGTGAAAATGTAGTCCTGCCAGCTTGTATTATTCATTTTATTCTTTCTCAGGCTAAGCAACTAGTGGGCTCAACTTTACTTGTAAGGGAACAGGACAGGCCTGTCCTGGAAGATGGCGAATTTTACACCCCTGATCTTGTTGGCATTACAGTTATTCATAAGGTGTGGACTTATTATTATATTTATGTCCAATTTACTGCATAAAAGAGCAAGTCCGTTCGTGTTCGTCAATCATTTGGGGCTTCTTGTTATGATTTTTGGTTGCAGCCTTTTATTTTATGAAGCATTGATTACATTGCTTACTTCTAGGACACAGGCAAACCACTGGGAACTGTTGTTGATGTCTTCAACAGTGGAATGAATGACCTCCTACGGGTTAGGCTTAACTCATCTGAAGAGATGCTTGATCGGACTAGTTCGTCATTTTCAGAAAATGATGGTTCTGGTCCACTTGTGTGGATCCCATTTGTTGAAGCAATTGTTCCAGATGTCGATATGACGAGAAGAGAAATCCACATCACACCTCCGAAGGGGCTACTTGAATTGAATTTACGTTCCGATTGGAGGTCCAAAAAAGAAAGGCGCCAACTGGTTAGTAATTCTCCTTTTCTGTTATGGTTCATTATTTATAAGATTTCTTGGCCCATTACATTCGTTTGTTTAACTGATCCTAGTAAAATGGAAGTTTTATATGCATGTGTGCAACTTATAAAGTAAAGAAGCACATGTATTCTTTGCAGTATCATTTGTCAGACTGAACCTGTCACCTCAGTGGCCTATTTTGGCTGATACTAATGCAAGCTTCTGGACTACATCTCTCTTTCTTATCTTTCTAGAAACTGAAACAATGTATCATGATTATTACATTTTTCATTTGTCACCACACTAGAAATGAAAATTATATACATGGTTGCACCATTGGTATTTCTAGTCCTTCCAATTCTCATTGTGCTTCTATCTGTCAAGTAGTCTTGCTTGCATTATTAGTAGAGACTTGTCTTTGGATTGTTGTTATAATCTCAACTAGACTTGTTTCATGCACAGTACTTACCTACCATGGTAAAGGATTACAATGTCAACTTATTTACCAAGTTTTCATTACATTGGACTTATACATGGGAGATGATTAATATTCTTTGCCCTCCTATGTTTTCCTTGCATGATAAGGTTAAAGGGTTGCTGTAATAAGACCATCCTGTCAAGAGAAGGCACTCTTGATGGTCCACCTTAATGTGCCACGTAGCAGGATGATGTGGCAAATCCGACCACTGAATATATAAGGTATGGTCTTGATTGGCCATATGCCGAATTTCAGAGCCAAACTCAACCATATACTCTTGGGCATGCCCACTCTGTAGTCCATGTCTTGGTGTGCACCTTCTTGGTAGTCCTGGATTTGTATACTTTATTCTGCCACTTGGCCAATCCCAATTAAGCTAAAATTTGAGATGCGAGCAGGGAACCTTGGGGTCTAGCATTCCACAAGAGTTGGACTCCTTCAACAGCCAAATGACAGATATTTTGGGCTGACCAGATGTAATAGTTGATCAAATTTAAGTAGTTAGATTTTAAGGGGTTCTCTGGTTTTAGTATCCAGTAATTAATTGGTCACCAGAATCATTACAGGAGTGGAAACAGAAAAAAAAATTCCAGCAGCGTCTCATAGCAGCCAAAAAGAAACTTTGTGAAATGAAGCAGCAACATATATTTCATGGCTTCAGATATGGTGAGAAAGCACAAAGGAGCTTGCTAGCAGATCAGATTGTGGGTGTAAATTCTCACTTGCTTCAACGGGCAATGCTGAATACTGAAATACCCTCTGAAAGGTAGAATACCCATTTTTTAGTGCAATCTATGCCAAATATGATCCAAAGTATCCTTTTGATCGTGATAGTTTGTAAAGTATTCCCATTATTTTTTGGACTCAAATTTGTACTCACCAGTGAGATCAATCTTCATTTCTTTTATTTTCCCAGTACTTCTCTATATGCTGACATCATCAACCCCTAGTGGGTGCATGAGTTCAATAGATGAGGCCTCTTCTAGCACTATATATATATATATATATATTAACAAATCAGGTTCCAAAATTTTGACATAAATTTGATAATAGAAATTGAGCGGTTATGATGAGGGAAGGATTCCCAAAAGCCAGAATTGCAATGAACTAGATAGGACCATAATAGGAATAATGTGAATAACAGAAAACCTACCCCACAGATAGGGATCAGATTTAAGACACAAGCAAGTAATATGATAATGAACAATATACCAAAAATCAAATCAATCTAAAGGATGGATCAACAGATATGAGATTAATGGAATGATGCAACCAGATTTTTCGGTGAAAATTAAAACATCAAATCTGGCCAATGAATGGATTGATTAGGATATGTAATGATGCTGTAAAATATGTTAGAAACCATATATTAAAAGATGGTGTCGATCTAATGGATGGATAGTGATATATGATAGAGTTCTAATGTATGTAGAAGTGATGAATACATGATGAACAGAAGCTGGACAGAATCTGAATTCGATGCAAGGCTTGCAATCTGAAACCCGCTCAGCCAATTCTATCAATGGATGATAGAGTGAATATAAAACAGAGAATAAAAGGGGATGATGAATATTGTTGATGTATGGATCAGAATTGAAACCAGTGCAGGAAATTTAACTTACTTGATGATGCAAGAAGGAGATGAACAAAAAATAAAAGATATGGATCTCAGGCTTCGCGCCTAGGAAGTTGTTGACATCCCATCAACCTTTCTATTATTTCACTAGCATAGCTGTATCCCACAGCTCCATTCTGAGTCTCAGAGAAATAAAGGCAACGACCATAACTTTAATTCATAATTTTGTGTTCAGGCTTGTAACCCCTTACAAACCTACATAGAAAACTTAAAACATGAGGCAAACTAATTCTAAAACTCCTCGAAACATAACTTACCCTGGAGTAGTTTATTTCTAATAGAACTTACCCTAAAATAAAGGAAAGTAACTTGAAACAACTGAAAACACTTAAAAGCATTAGAAGTCTTATCCAACTAGATAAAGACTTATCTAACTAGTATGAGGCTCCTAACACACTAGTCCTGTACTCCTACCTTCTACCTATAGTTTGGGCCCATTAAAGTGGCCTATTACAATGAAAATCCTTGGGATCAAAGGCCTAACATACATATAACCCAACCCAAGGCTTATTTCTATTAAAATACACACGATATTGCCCAAAAAAATAAAATAGAATTGTAGAGCTCCAAATATATGCTGATTTTGGTAGATATCTAGTCTTGGCATTTCATATATATCCACATTAACTTAGGTTTGTGTATCATAAATTTATATATCTTTGCAGTTCTGAATGATTGCATTTTAGATGGCCAATTTTTTTCCCACTTCAGCTGTTGAGAGCTCCCATCCGCTCCCCTTTCTTTCTTTTTGTCGTACCAATTAGTAACTAGTAAGACGCTTCCTGATGGTAAACAAAGCCAATTCAGATCACAGAACTAGCTGAAAAGCATTAGTTTATTGTTCCCAAGCATTAAAGAAAGTAGCGGGAAAGAGAAGAAAGAGAAAAGTGAATCTGCTTACAATTTTATCATTTATTAATGAAGTATCATACGAGTAATGTTACTGATAAGGAGAAAAAAGAAGGGAATTTATGCCCTGTTAATGATAAAAGATTATCGTATGTATCCCATTATACATTGTTATTATTAGTTCTTAGACCTGGTATCAGATATGAATGATCCAGTTCGTCTCAACCCAAGTTTCTGGAGTCTAAACGCTCTGACATCTCGACATTGTCATCTCAGTATTTGATGTTAACTCTGTAGAGTTTGAGGTGGTTGAACGTGTTTCTGCTTTGTGTCTTTGGGCCTAGGTGCCTATAACTGACAAGAAGGGTATATGATGGACCACATAGGCAAATTAGGCGTGCTTTCTCGAAGACTGCACCTTCCTAATATGGGCAAAGAATCTGCATAAATCTCTTGAAGATTGCTGAGGCAGCTTCTATTATAAGGTATCCCATGGCCATGTTTGACCCTACCATCTGGTTACTTCTACCCTTTGGTTCTTCTTCTTCTTCTTTAAACATTTTCTGGATGCACGTTGGACTGACATTCCTGGTGTTCCTGGCATGAAGTGATCCCATAATGTAGGACCAGTTCCCAAATCAACAATTTAGGAACAACCCCATAGTAGGATCGATTCACTAATAACCAATAGGTACAACAATGCACATCTCATAAATCAGCAAGCAAAACATTGACTAAACAATGCAATTACAACCTGGCCACATAGATTAAAATAATCAGAAAATTTGTCTTGCTTAGATCATGGAATAAAATCTCGGCGAGATCTCGCCAATTTCGCTGGTTTCGTAACTAACCGAGACGAAAATAGGGTCGATAACCCTTTTCGTCTCGGCAGTTACATGTTCTCGCCGCCGAATCTTGGTAGTTTTCGGTAGTTCTCGCGAGATCTCGGCGAGAACATGCTTTTTGCTTTTTTTTCTCTCTTTATAAAAGAGAGAAGGGCCTGTTCTGTTCTCGACCGAGACTGCTCCTTCCTCTTTCTTCTTAGTTTTTTCAAGTTTTTTTCATTTCTTCCCCCATTCTTTCTTTGTTTGGACTTTTAACTTGCTACGGGTGGTGCTTGATTTGCGGGGGATTCTTTGTAAGAGCTTCATATCAACTGTTGAAGGTAAGTTTCTTGCCGAAAAATGAGATTTTTACATGAGACTATGAGGGAGAAATTTTTTTTCTTCTAGAATGTGATGAAATTTTTATATGTTAGATACGTGAGCCCGATCTACAAGCTCACAGTTTCAGATTTCGATTTTGATTGTTGTAGGTATTTTTTTCAATTATTTGCATTTAAAAATGAATTTCCAGCAATTAAAATTTAAAATAATTATTATTTTACTCATTTGATGATGATGATCTATTTATATGTTAATCACCGTTGGCCGATCTACTGTCCTACGATTTCAGATTTCGATTTCGGTTGTTGTATGTTTTTTTTTAATTATTTATATTAAAAAAAAAAGTTCAACAATTAAAAATTAATTTAAAATTGATTAAAAATGCTATAAAATCGGGAAAAATAAAGAAAAATGTTCTGATCGCATTTAAAATATGAGAAAAATTTTGAAATGTAATTTCTGCTGTGTTCAAGTTTGTAAGGTTATTGAAGTTTGTGTTTTCTATGAAACAGTGCTTGGAAATTATGTCGAGATCAAATTGGGGGCGAGGCGATGGGGGGCGACGGTACCGGTTCCCGAACTGACCCTGCATGGCAGTATGCGACTGCACTTCAGGGTGATAGGAAGAAGACCCAGTATAATTTTTGTGGGAAGAAGTTTTAGTCTGGCGGCATCACAAGACTGAAGCAATACTTGAGTGGATTGGGCAAAGATATTTCCAAATGCCCGCAGTGTCCTGTGGAGATATCCAGGGCCATAGGTGAATATTTGAGGGGAGGGAGGCAGAGAAGGGCAGTAATGGAAAGAGAAAAACAACAATTTGAGGAGGCAATTCGAGGCACCGTACCAGAATCCAGTGAGGAACATGAGGCTGAGGGATGGAATGTAGAAGATATGACAGAGGCAGAAGCAAGACAGATGCGTCATGCGACAATGGCTAGTAGAGAAACCCTTAGATCAGATGCAGAGAGGAGACGGACAGGAGTAGGTACATCTGGAGCAGTGGCAGGTGGTAGTGGATTTGCCGAGCCCGAGCCACGGACGGAGCAAAGGGATTGGTTCTTGGTTTTCTAGATCACGAAGTAGAAGGGAAGAACCTGTGCCTCAGCTACGGGGACGGGATGATTATGTTCAAGTTCTACAGCAAGATCCCGCAGTCTTCACGAAGCAAGGTAGTAAGCAAAAAAAAATAAAGGCAATGTTTGGGGAAAAGAATAGGGAGTCAGTAGGGTATTCTTACTCTAAGTGGTCGTTTTATCATGGCATCCCAACAAACGCCACCACATGCCCTTTTTTTCAGAGCATGCTAAATGCAGTTGCTGAGGCAGGGCAGGGGTTAGAGGGCCAAATCAATATGAGTTAATGACTCATTATTTGCCTCAACATAAGAAGGAATTACAAGAGTGGATTCTAGGCGGAAGAAGAATTGGGAAGATTTAGGAGTAACTATTATGTGTGATGGTTGGATTTGGTCCTACCGGAAAGTCCATCATCAACTTCATGGTTTACTGTGATGCGTGGACGGTGTTTCTTAGGTCCGTTGATGCATACAGTGAAGTAAAAGATGCGGATTATATTTATGGGCTGTTGCAAGAGGTGGTGGTTGAGGTGGGAGCTCAGAACGTTGTCCAGATTGTGACGGACAACGGCAACAATTTTAAAAAGGTAGGGGAGATGTTAATGAACAATCCCGACTACAATCTCTTCTGGACTCCATGTGCTACCCATTGTATTGATTTGATGTTGAAGGACATGGGCAAGATAAGTAAAGTCAAGAGAGTGGTTGAGCAAGCAAGACAAATAACCACTTTCATCTACAACCATGGTTATTCCTTGAACATGCTCAGGGAGAGATGTGGAGGGGACTTGGTCAGACCAGGCATCACCAGATTCGCTACGAACTTCATAGCATTGAAGAGCTTTGAGGCGAAGATGGCCGGACTCAGATCGATGTTCGCATCTGAGGATTGGTCTTCGTGGAGACAATCAGCTACCCCCAGGGAGTGGAAGCACAGAGTACCATCGCTTCAGACGAATTTTGGCAAAATGTAAAGGTGGTAGTCAGGGTGTTGCATCCTGTAGTATAGGTGTTGAGATTGGTAGATACTGAGGAAAACCTACCATGCCACTTCTTTATGCTACTGTGGACGCATTGAAAGTACGTGTTAAAGCTTTGATACCACGTGGTTACAAGAATTATATAAAGATCATCAATGACCGATGGGAGAGCCAACTCATGCATCCATTGCATAAGGCTGGTGAGTAAATTTGATGATGTATTTACTTTAGTGTTACTTATGTACCAATATAATTTTTATTTGCTTTAACCATGTGTCCATTGTCAAATATTTCAGCATACTATTTGAACCCCAAGTACCAGTATACGCATGTACTTGGGACAAACGCAGAACTCATTGAGGCAGTGAAGCTAGTGGTTGCAAAGTTGGAGCCAGATCCCCAAGCACAGGCATTGGCAAACCTAAAGGTGAGTTGTGTGCTTTAATTACTGGAAATATGATCGCCGTGACACTAATTGTACTGGTTACTGCTATTGCTAGTGCGGCAAAACTATATATTGTAATTGCAAATATTTATAAGTTATCGATTGTGTGTAGATTAAAACCTTCAGGGAAGCCCGTGGGAGTTTTGGGTTCCCCGCTGCAGTGGCTGGACGTGACAAAAGTGATCCGTGTATGTATTACGTTTAAATGACATACGAAATTAAAATATGTTATTGTTCTTATGCAGCTGAATGGTGGGTGTTGTATGGTAAAAATGCACCTACTCTGAAGAAGATAGCAAGTAGAGTGTGAGCTCAGACATGCTCGGCCGGGTCGTGAGCGAAACTGGAGTACTTTCAACCTCATTCATTCAAAGAGGTGGAATCGACTTGGCTCCCAACGGCTAAATGACTTGGTCTTTGTGCATTACAACATGAGGCTGAGGGTGTAAGACATGTTCCATGATAAGGAGGATGATACCCCGCTCGAGCTCGCCAACATCTTCCAGCTTGACTCTGAAGAGGAAGATCCATTAGTAGAGTGGGTGCGGGAGTAGGTGCGGAACAGGGGAGTACCTGTGATGGACGAGCCCGGGGGGATGCCTGACTCCCATTTGGCCAGCCATTTGGATACTGATGTCGATGAGTTTTTAGCCTCGGAAGAGGGTCGAGTCCATACACGGTCACCCGTGCCGTTTGACCCTCCTGCTGGCACTGATACAGAAGATCCTGAGTGGAGTTGGAGTGGTAGTGGAGCTAGTGGTAGTGATCATGGGGGTGGGGGTCGAGCCACTATTGTCAATATTGGGGCTGATCCAGAGCCACGAGCATCACCTGTTAGATACACTAGGGAGAGCCAGTACACTCATGCAATACAGGATGATGACCATAGTGCACGTGCGCCATCCTCATCACGTAGACCAACTTCGTATTCGCATAGGCCTCGGCATCATTCCCATTCTGAACATGATGAAGATGCCGGATTCCGAGAGCACGATGGACGTCGACGTTGATAGCCTCTCTTCTGGCTTACGAGGATTGAGTGTGGAGGAGAATAACAGTTACTACAGTGGACAGGAGCAGTGAAATTTTCCTGGATACAGCACTGGTTCAACATACACCTCAAATGATTATGTTGATATCAACTTCGTCCCTATCCCATCGCGACCGCATATGGTTCTTCCTTCGACGATGGTTCGGATGCAGGGAGCACGTACACGGAGTCGAGTGGATCAACCAACTCTATTCCGTTCCATCGATTTCCGCAAGAGTCTACGCACCAGTACTACCGGAAGTTTTCCATTCTTCCCAAAGATAGGTATCCTTCGGACAGCTACTGATGTTATATTTATGAATCATGTGCAAGACTACCAGAACTACTTTGCATCAAGAATGTCATGGGAAGATTATGTTGCTCAATTGGAAGACAATTTACGTCGACAACTTTCCCAGATGTATGATGATAGTAGGATGGATCATCCACGACACTCTACGTATTACTAGACATTGTATCTGTATAAGGATTGTGGAATTGTGGACTATGGGCACAAGGGGACTATGGGATCATTCAATGTTGAATATTTGAACTATGATGTAATGATTTATAATGAAGTGTTATTTTGTTTCTCTTTCCCCTAATGCATTATGTTATTGTCTCATTTGCCATATTTGATTGAATATAATAGCTAATATTAACCTAAATTTACAACAGACTTCAGCGTTGACTGTCAAAACTTGGGTGTAAATCCAAACAACCACAAATGGTCATTATTTTTACAATTTTATACTCTAAATGTGTTTATGTATGTAAAAATGAGGTTCCCCTGAAGTTGGAGGCCTAAAAAATGCATTTTGGCCGCTGTCTCGGACAAAATACACTGTCTTGGCGAGATCTCGGTTTCGGAGGAGGCCGAGACTCCTCCGAAACCCGAGATTTTAAACCTTGGCTTAGATCTGGCAAACCACTAGCTGGATGGGGCTGAAATTATGATCAAATTTAGGGTTTGATGAGGGGAAGATCAGACCAGAAATTGAGCTTGATATGATGGTCAGATCTGGAGTTAGTGAACTTGGATTGGGCAGTAAGATATCACATGAACAGTAAATCATTTACAGTAGGAATAGAAAGAAAAGAAGAAGAATAAAACCTTAGCAGTCCCACCTAAGGTTGGCTGAGTCCCACAGCCTAGGAAGCCCACTTGACATTGCAATTGGAAGCTTTCTTTTTTCTTAAATCATCCCTGCCGTGTCCCCTTTCATTCATAAAAATAGCCAAAGGCTTTGGTTACAAAAATAGAAAGTAGACAATGACAACTCTTGTGACCTAGTCTTCTCAAAATAGTAATTCTAAAAAAAATAGAAACTCTCTAAAAATCTTCTAGGTAATGGCTAAACAGACTTGCCAAAACTGAAAATAGAAACTAAGAAAGAGGAAACTTTCCTAAACATAAATTTCTAAGACTGAAAATAGAAACAACCAAAAATAGAGAGTAAATAACTTTAGAAAGTAAATATCTTGGACAGCTCTTAAGGATCTTCTAGAAGAGCAAGACTGGTCAAGATTCAGTCCTCCAGCTGTCCTCTAGCTGTCGCTGGGCTAGTTGGCTAGGCTAGCCATAGAAGGTTTAGGCTTGGCGTGGCCCTCGCAAACATAGGTGGTACTGCTCGCATGAACAGTGCCACGTGGTCAAGAGATTGTCCTGATAATCTTGATCTGCATCATCCCACTTCTACAAAACATTCCCAAACTGCACCTTAGTTGTTAACAAAATTAGATTCACCTGAAAGTCCTTGTTTGCAACACTCCCCATACGCCCCCTCCCAAAAAAAGAGAGGAAAAAAAGCATATCCTTTTTCAAATCCATCGAGTTATCTTCTTCTCCACGCAAGCAAAGTTGGTAGGTCTGGATAGAAGTGATTAATGTCTGATGGAGAAAGGAAAGGCACATGTTACTCTTGAGGCTTATGATAGCACTTGGTTTGCAGTTGATCTTAATGTTTTTGACTTTTTTCATTCTGCATATGCTCATAAATTAGTGTGAAGAACAAGATAAAGATATTTCATACTTTCTTGTTCCTTATTTCTATGTTTGACTTCTGGAATCAGATGGGAATTTTCCAAGTTCATCAGGTCTAATTCAAGCAAGCTATTGAAAAATTCCTTGAAGATACCAAAGGATTGCTTCACTTGTTCTGAGCATACAGGGAAGCTTGATGCTAATCATCAATTGCAACAAAGGGGAATTGAACTCATGTTAAAAGGAAAAGTTGCCATTATTCTAGTAGTGGATGCCGATGACAATCATGCCATTGGCTTGGACTCTGCTCCTTGTGATTCTGAAAGTGTTAAGGACTCATCCAATGCCCTCCTTCTTCAATCATTGCTTCATGATGAAAAGAGATTTGTGAAGGTGAATACCTGATAACTGGTCTCTGTTCTCTCTTTGTTTCTGTGGATTGCTTGGAACTTTGTGCTTGCTCTATTTATCATTGCATATTAATGTGAACTGGCAATGCGTGTTGTGAAACAGAACAGTTTATCTGGTTTAGTTATTCTTATCCTCGTAATTTTTTTTTTCATTTTATATGAATGTATTAAGAAAAAATTTGGACTTTCAGATTTTTGCTTTCTTGCATGACCTTACAAGTAAGAAGCATTTGGATTAGTTTATTTTTTAAATACTTCACCAGGGACGTTAAGTTCAGAATGCTACATCCTTCACCTCAAGGTTTAAGCATATAATATTAAAGAAAAAGAAATGGTCATGACAGTGAGCAGCTTTGATTGCTATTTACATTATGGAGTAATTACCCTTTTTGAATTATTTTTTGGATACCTTTTGACAAAAATTATGTTATTTTGATTCTTTTTGGAATATAAAGATAATTAAATAATGCAAGAAGATGGCTAACAACCAAGAATATGGGATATTGGTGACAAAATAGCAGATTAAGACCCCCTATCTTTTCCTGTGTCATTGACACTGTAACTTTTTGTATATAATGGCTATTCTAATCATATCACATCTACTTGCACATGCATAATGCCTGTTCTTTATATGTAATGCTCTGTTTATAATTTTCTACAGATTTCATACTTGTTAGCGTAATGAAATAAATACTATCCTAACTGCTTTGACTAAGTCAAAGCAATTAGTCCTAATCATGTGGAATGGTGGACTTCTAGTTAGTTTATTAGTTTACTTTATTAGTTTCCTTTACTAATTAGGCATGTTAGTTTCCTTTTCCTATTTGAGTTTACTTTATCTTTAGTTTGTAACTAAAACTCTGATTTGTAGAGTCCTAGATCCTATCTAGTATTTGTTTTCTATTTTCTTTAAATATAAACTACAAGGAGGAGAGCAACACATTGATTCTCTCCATCTTCTCTTATTTTTCTATTTTGTTACATGGTATCAGAACAATCACTTGGGTTGCTATTTTGAGAGTCATTTAAGGTTCTCTGTTAGGTGTGCAGCCACCACTATTGCTGCTCCTGATACTGTTGCTACTAGCACTACTATTACTTGGTTCACAGTGACCTATTCTATGCTACTACTACTATTTGGTTCACAGTGACCTATACTGTGTTGCTAATATTTTTTGGTTCACAGTGATTAATATTGTACTACTACTACTACTACTGTTGTTGCTGCTACTTCCGCTACTATATTGTTCCAAGCTGAAGCTCTCACATTCCCTCATAGTTAGTAAAGTAGCATTTAATACGTGAATTATACGCGTTCTGATTTTTTAAATATGGTTTTACATATTTTTACGAACTATTGCATAGTTTCTCAAAAATCGTATTTTTTATATTGAAACGTATTAAACACGTTTTAAACGCGTATTACATATTAAACATGAAAAAAAAAGGGAATAATAAAAATTAAAAAACAAAATTTCCTCCCTCTCTCTCTCTCTCTCTCTCTCTCTCTCTCTCTCTCTCTCTCTTTATACCATCAATTGGATGCATAGCCAGGTCACTTTGGTTACAACCAGACATACCTGTGCTATAATATATAGTGCCTGTTTGGTAACACTCTGACTCCGGCTCCAAGGATCTTGCTCTGGAGTCATTTTTGAGCTCCCACTTATTTCCATAGCTGATTGGGAGCTGGAGCCTATTTGGAGCCTGTTTGGTAACGCTGCTCTGGAATCGATTCCAGAGTTGATTGAGAGCTAGAGCTTGTTTGGTAAAAACTATTCTGGAATCGATTTCAGAGCTCACTGAGAGCAAGAGACTGTTTGGTAAACACTAATATGGAATAAATTTTTTTGCCTTAAATAATACAATGACTGCCATTAAGCCATTATTATGTATGTATTTTTGCTAAAATTCATATTTTTGCAAATCGATTAACATTGTCTTCAGAAAGCATGGAATTGATTAACATTGTCTTCAAAACCAGTAGTTGTCTTCAAACCCAATAATACATGCATAATTTTTTATATTGGTCTTACTAACAAAGTATTAAATACATTTTTGCTTGACTGGACATGTATAAAATTGTCGTCCTGGATTTTTCTTAGTTCTTGAAGTCTTCATTATTATCTTCCCCATTCCACAGTAGCACATTGGGGGAATATTGGCAGTCATATTTCTGTATCAACATGAATTATATAAACATCAATTATATTAATTTAACAACCAAACAAAGTTGTAATAGTTATCAATAGTTACAAAAATTGATAAATGGAGATGATGAAGCACAACTTTGTTGTTTGTTCACGAAGTTCTTTACAAAAAGTGATATTACAAAATGATTAACCACAATGGTATTGTTTGTTCACCAACATATAAAGACGAATGTGATATGACAAAATAATTGTGTATCATATTTCTGCTAGACCAACACGTCTAGCTAATTGGTTTGCAATTTCTATCCTCAATGCGTTCATCTCATTGGCGGTTCCTTCCACATTTCCTGGATATTCAGGGACATAATTAACAGTGGGTAAAGTTGTATTCTCAACCTCTTGAGCCGGATCTAATGCATCGTACGCACGAAGTCTATTAAATTCTTTGTCGGCAATCTGCTCATCCTTAATATAATTGTGAAGAGCACAACATGCTACTACAATATAGGACTGAGCCTTGAGTGAATACGGTGGCATTGACTTTAAAATCCTGAATCGAGCTTTTAACACACCAAAAACACGTTCTATCACATTCCTTAAAGACGAATGTCTATGATTAAATAACTCCTTAGGAGTTCTAGGTTCATTACCCCCTCCTCTATAATCCCGCAGGTGATATCTGTCTCCTTTAAAAGGTGTCAAGTACCCACAAAGACTTGGATATCCCGAGTCAACGACATAATACTTCCCTATAACATTGGTCACCAATAGAATAAACAATACACTTTACATGAGAATTACAATGACATAAAATTTAGAATAAAAAATGAATTGGTAGTCATATCTTATACCTGGTGGTGGATGGGGATATCCCATATGTACTGATGTTTTAGCATCTCGAAATATACGGGAATCATTTGCACTCCCTTCCCAACCGGAATTAACTAATGTGAACTTCATGTCAAATGAACAAATACACATCACGTTCTGTGACAGTGTGCGTTTCCTATTTCTGAAACGTACTTGCAACTGCTGAGGTACAGATGCATCAATATGTGCCATCAATGGCACCAACACAATCCTAATACATAAACAATGTCCTTCTTAGATACATGAATGACGACAATATAAAAATAGAAAATGTATGATATTAATAATTTACCTTGAAGAATGGATAGTGCTTGCGGTTACTTCTAATCTCTACGGGGACCACGCTCATGTCTGGTGCTCGAATGTTCTCTTTTCCTAACTTCAAGAATGCTTCTAGCACTATCTTAAAATACTTGCTAATGGTCTCACCTGAATGTTGAAATCTTTCACATAGTTTTCTGTTGCTAGCTTTACATAATACTTGAATGAACATTCCTATTTGTTCATCAACCCTTATGTAGCGGCTATCCTTAAGCCAACCTCGGTGCTTCATATGATTACATAAGTTGATGAAGACATGCCGTTCCATTCGCAACTCATCATAAATTCTGGTTGTATGACCAACCAGTAATTCCCTCATCCACTCTGCACCTGCCATTTTACTATCTCTGCAGGGTTCTTTGTAATTCAGTGACTCTTGGAATTCATGGATTGCTAGTAATTCCATCATTTCTATTTCTTCGATCTCCTCATGCAATACTAATAATTTTCCTACATCACTCATCTGGTCATTCATCATGTGCACTGCATATTTATTAAAAGAAAATAAATATAACTAATAAGATCATCATCTCATAAATTTTACTTCAAACCATTGAAGAAAAACATAAATTGTTCAACCTACTAAAATAGTACTCCAAACTTTAAAACATTAATTGTTCAAACCATTCAAAGAAAACATAAATTGTTCAACCTATTAAAATAGTACTTCAAACTTTAAAACATAAATTGTTCAAACCATTCAACATAAATCAAACCACACTAATGGGGAGGAAAAAAAAACATCATCCCATTTTCCTCTGAAACATTGAAATCTGCTAAGGGATTTCTTCTAACATCCACATTTTCTTCTCATCTGGTACAGTAAAAAATATCCACCTCCAGTCTGCATCTCCTTTTATGTGATTAATAGCCCGCATATAAAGAGACCTATCCACATTGGGCAAAGCTTCTAGCGCTTTCACACATTCTATGAGTGACGGGTCCGCCAAACTCATAGTATTTGGAGTAGTAGAAGATGATGTACTAAACAATTCCAATCTACTACGGAAGTTGGCGACCAATTCTCGGATAGCAGAGGAGATCTCAACATTTCTACCCATTTTTCTAAGGGCAGAAGGGGTACGATTAAGATTGTGTGTTACCCTTGGAGTTTGCTGGATTTCTTTGACGTCATCAACCAGAGTGGCTGCATCTTCATTGCTTGGGCCAATGGGCTCGACATTGATGTCATCCATATCATCTAAAGATATGTAGATCCTCAGCTGCACTACAAGAAAATGCCCCAGTGGCATATGAATCACAAAAAATCATTTCTAGCTCGTTTCATTGTGGCAATCCATTTTTCTTGTACTTCGCCCATCCTGGATTTTCCTGAAACCATAACGGAAACGTATCTTATTAATTCATTTCAGTCTAAGTAATACTTGTACTATAAAGTATTGTATATACCTTGAGATGTGTTTCCCATACTTCTTCTGTAATAAGCACAATCCTCTTCTCATCATCCCAACCGAAACCAGTTGTTCCCAATAGTTTCGAGAATGCACTATACTCTATCCCCAATTTACACATTTTGTTCCTCAGTTGTTTTACTTGATATGGTCGTCCTAGTTTTGTCTCCATTTTCATCATAATATTGTTCCACCCTACCTTATTGAAAGTATTGGTTGTCTTATTGCCCTTCACAACTTCCTCAACCAAAATCTCAACAAAAGTATAAAGTTCACCCTTCAACCATTTAACAGTATCACTGGCCATTATATTTTAATGTAGACTGAAAAAAATATTACAAAAATTGATTAGGGAAAAAAATACATTACAATCTCAATGATTGAAGGAGCTGATGATTGAGAAGAGGGAACAAGTCTAAAATATGCTTTATTATACATAAGAACCTGTATTATGTATTAGGTAACAACCACCCTTCCCTATCCAAAAATACCCAATTGGACACCTCTTTGAGAATTTGATATCAAAATATTTCCTCATGTGCAGGTGAACCGCCCTTGTGATTAAAAAAGAGAGTCGGTTTAGTGTTAACTTTGTTTACTTGTAGTCCATAGATAGGGCACAAAATTATCAGAATCATCCACATGATGACCTTCTACCTTCCTTGAATCTAATAAATGAAGATGGTTAATATTCTTAGAGTTCATAATTATATGATGCTTTGCTTAAGCACAAACCAAACATGCTTTTCTTACCTTAAAAAAGGCCATAAATTATATTTTTAAAATCACACTTGTAAACTAAAATCCTCCAAAACAGATTTTGATATCTCAACTAATCCATCTTATTACTTGGCCACCAAAGATACCAGCCTTTTGTCATTAATTCGATGATCAGACTTATGTCTATACTGGAATAAATGAAGAAAATAAGATTAAACAGATGGATTTGATGATCTTATTATGCAGTTGATGGCTGGCTGTAGAAAAACCAGGTTGAACCTAGATCAGACAGTGATCAAACCCCTTTCAATGGTTGAGGGGCTGGTTCAGTTTTAAAAAGAATCATGTCAGCTTTCAAAACCAGAATAATAGGAACTGTCAGCTTTCAAAACCAGAATAAGGGAATTTGCAAGTATGGGACTCAAGAGAAAGGATCTGCAAAGTGGATCTTCAACACAGAGGAATAATAGGAACTGTCAGCTTTCAAAAATTCACAAAAATCTATGTCGGATTAAGGGATGGGATAGACTAGAACTGAAAATAAAGAGAAAGCAGGACAGGGGCTAAGGAGCAATTAATATGGCCAACATAGATTTTAAACCAGAATTCAGTAGAATGTGCTAGAAAGAAAATCAACCACCAAATTTCAGATCAATCTCAACAGGAAGAAAGAGTTATAAATTAAACTTGACGGAAGATGCAAAGACAGGTAGCTGAAACTACTTCAGCCCAAAAAACAGAGATATAAACCAGGTTTCATAAATCAGATTTGCAGACTTCAATGGACCTTCATCCCAATATTCACACACATAAACAAAGAAAATGGAAAATGAAACTTTTCACAACGTAATGATGCAATAATCTCAAAGAAAATTGAACCATCAAGATATAACTCGAGAAACTCACGATAACCCTACAAAATTTCAGAGAATCGTAGGATTTCTTCATCTTAAGCCTAACCCTAGAAACTCACGACGCCGCTGAAAAATTTGAGCAAATCATAGGAATTCTTCATCGGAAGCAATCACGCAAATAACCCATGATGAATAGAGAAAAAAAGGAATACCTGCAAGCAACGCGTCTGGAAGCGATTTTTTGCAAAGTCTTGCTCCGGCTTCTGACTGGAATGCCTGAACAAACCCTAAACCCCATTAATCCTGTTCGACATTCTTTGGGGGAAAAGAGAGAGAGAGAGAGAGAGAGAGAGAGAGAGATGGAGGAAGAGAGACAGAGAGATACAGAGAACGAGATAGAGAGGAAGTAGATGGAGGGAGGAAGAGAGAGAAAGAGAGAGGGGGGAAGTAGAGATGGAGAGAGGAAGAGAGATCGAGAGAGAGCGAAAGAGAGAGGAAGTAGAGGGACTAACCTGCTATTGAGCGCAGATGAGAAAAAGAACGTTTGAGGGAAATCAGCCTCTTCGTTCCAACAATGGGAAAAACACGGGAAGCCAAATAATAAAATGGGAGTTTGATTCACTCGACTCCCTCGACTCCCGTGTTTTGACTCCCGGTTTTGGCTCTGGATTTGTAAAAGCAAGTTTTTTTTACTCTGAGATTTTGGTTCTGGGAGTCATTTTTTGAACCGGTTGACTCCATGGGAGCTGGAATCAACATGGGATTAACAAACACTTTCTGGCTCCCAAATGGCTCCCAAATGGCTCCTTGAGAGTTCGAATCAAAAGCAGAGCTGGAGCAGAGTGTTACCAAACAGACACATAATGGGTAATTCTAAATGTAACAAGGGTTGTTACATTTAGATTTATAACAACCCAATGAGTGTGCATTAAAGGGAATCATCATAGGAATATCAAATTCAATATATAAAGGGGTAGTTTTAGTATTTTATTTGGAGACTATACAAATCTGACAATGACAAGACCATTGTTACAAGACTAAATATGGTTTTTGTTACATGAAGAATTTCCCATATATAACTTGGAAACTATTGGGCATCCAATGGGGTTTCCCTCCTTGAAACCCACTACCGAATGAACCCTTCTGGCGCTTTGATATGTGTTTTATGCAATGTTCAAAATTTCAGCCGAAATTTCGGCCAAAATATTTCGGTTCTTTTGAAAACTGAAACGAAATACATTTCAGTACCAAAATTACAGGTTTTCGGTCTGAAATTTCGGTTTTGACCATATTTCGGCCGAAATTAATGTTTCAACTGAAATTTGATTGAACCGCCGGTTCAAACCAGTCAAACCGATTAGAACCGATTAGGGTTTTCCTTACCTATTTAAATTCTTTATTTACTGGTTTCATATCCTTCTCAGCCGAAAGACTACAGGGGATGACGAAAAAGGTTAGTTTCGTTCCTTCCCTTCATTCTTCCTTTCTGAACAATGATTCTTTTTTCGGTTCTGTTTTTTTTTTTTTTTTTTGGCAGTCTCCGTTTATTCTCCTCTGCTTTCTTTGGGGCTTTATTACTGAGTAGTAGCGATTACCTTCTTTTTGATAAGAAATTGATAATCTATTTATCAAATGGAGGGCTTTGTCAGGTTTCTTCCTAATATCACTGCCTTTCATCTGTGCTTGTTTCCTTTTAAAGATTTTGAAGGTTCAGTGGTGTATGCGGTGGAGCTTTGGTTCCCTTTGCTTTCCCGTTTTAATTGTTCAAGCATAGCTTTTTGGTGGAGGCAAACGAGAGTTGATCAAATATTCCTTTTCTCCCAGAATCTCAGAAGAAAAAGAAAAACCAACTTGAAGAAACTAACTAATTCAATCTCCCACAGGTGAACTTCCACGGTCAATCTTCTTCCACTTGGCCACTGAAACCACATCTGAAATCATGTTTTTTTTTATTTTTTTATTTTTTTATACTAGGTTTTGCCGAAATTTTGGCCGAAACCACCAAAATTTCAGTTTCTGGCCTGGCCAAAACCAGGCACGAAACTGAAATTTCGATCCTTGGTTTTATGTTATTGAGATGACGGTTTTATGTGAATTTCATGGATTACAAGTTTTGTTTTTATGTAAATTTGGATATGTTATTATTCTTTTTGTTGATTGATGTAGATGTCTATTGCATAGTGAATATATGTCAGTATTTAAAGTAAAAAGGTTGTCATATTAAACACGTATGTATTAATGCTGAATGAGTTTTTTTGAATTGGATTTTCAATTCCTGTATTGAAGTCTGATTTCGTTTAATACACATGTATCCGTACTTGAATGTTTACCGTTCCCGAACTTACTAACTATGCATTCCCCAATTCTCCAGCTTGATGGGGGTGTTAGCGTAATAAAATAAAATATTATCCTAAGTCAAAGCAGTTAGTCCTAATCGTGTCGACTGGTGGATTCGTAGTTAGTTTATTAGTTTATTTTATTAGTTTCCTTTACCGGTTAGGCATGTTAGTTTCCTTTTTCTATTTGAGTTTACTTTATTTTTAGTTTGTAACTAGGATCTGACTTGTAGAGTTCTAGATCTTATCTAGTTGTTATTTTATATTTTCATAAATATAAACTATAAGGAGGAGAGCAACACATTAATTCTCTCCATCTTCTCTTATTTTCTATTTTGTTACAATACTTTCTGGATTGTATTATGATATTCAACCAACATAAAGAAGATTTTTGGTGGTGGTCATCGTATCCTGGTAAAAGAGAGTATTATTTCCATGTTTCCCCAGTTCAAAAGCCATTGTTTTCATGAAGTGATCAATCTCCAGGAAAATTTTGTGAAGAATATATATATATATATATATATATATATAACTTGAAGGTTGAAGCTGATAATCCTTGTTATAGTCAGCCAAGCCCTGTAAGTGGCCTTGATTTGATTAACAAAATTAACTTATTCCCAGTCAAATACCATTTCTAGCAATTACCTTTTCCCTGTTTGCACATGCTCTTGTCCCCTCTGAATTCTTCTCTTGCATTTCAATTCTTGTTGTTTGGGAAATGAAATTCACAATTTCTTCATCGATTCAACGATTGATTGGTTTAAGCATATATGTAGTTCGACCATAGTTGATGGTTCTTCACATTGAACTTGTCATCCATTAGGAACATTATTGTAGTCAATCTGATGTGCAAATAATTTAACACATCAATTTTATGAACAATGTTTAAGTTGAACTGATATTACAAAAGCTTTATTTTGATATATTTCTATGGCTTCGTCTAATGACTTGATGGTTTGTAATTGCAGCGTGACAACAATGAACGTGTCTCACTACCTTTGATGATGGTTTCCCCCACCCATGACATTCAGCCATTCCAAAAGCTTTTTTCCGATCATGACTGTTTTTTTCTGGACATGGAAAAGGTTTGCTTAATTTCTTAATAACAGCAATAGTTATTAGTTATTATCTACTAAGAGTTTTTGATCTGCAGCTTTGATTGCTTTTGACTTAAACAGGCTTTTGAAGCTTTGTGTTTTCCCCTTGAATTTTTCTCCTATAATGCTCTACATTGATGATGTGATCTTTAATTGATGAATAGCAAATTTTGTAAGGAAAGTAGGAAACAAAATAAAGGCAAAGGTGACTGTAAACTTGACTGTTTTAGTTTATGATAGCATTCTGTTCTATATATGATGTGATGCGATGCATATCTTTTATTTTTTCCATTATGATGCAAGTGCTAGCTTATGAATTAGTGGAAACCTTACCAATGGAGGGGAGGGGTATCCATTGAAGTAGCTATTTTGGAATATTGTATGTTTTGTTGGTATTTAAATTTAAGAGCTGTTCTCCCTTTCCAGTGTTTATGAGTAAGTTTTGCTCAGATTTTGGTACCACTATCCCATAGCAACATAAATTCATGTGTCATCTGACTTACTGAGAATCAAGGGAGAATTTCCTCTTTAATCTATCATCAGTTGCCAAATTCAACTGAATAATATACAATAGATATTAGATATCTAATAACCAAAAACTGGAGGGTCTTGAAATGGTCAGCATCTTATGAATTGTTTTCCCCAAAACATCGGGAAGAGGGTTGGCTTCAGAATCAAACTAGAACCGTGTGACAACTTAATTAATCAAATTTCATATGACAGATTAACCACAAAGGGGTCTATATAGATTTTGACAGGCCCAGACTCTGTTCAGACATTTCTGAAAATTGATTATTCTTGTTATCAATGGTACCCTGACAAAGTTCTGGCTCCTAGATTTTTTCCAATTCTTGAGATCTTGTGTTCATGAGACAAATATCTGAGAATTTTCCCTGTGGCACCAAATCAAGCTAAGGGAGCATGTTTTGACCCTAAAAAAAATCAATAGAAAATTGATGGATATTAGATTAATCTCAAATAGATCTAAGGTACAATGTTTTTCTTCTCTTGAACAATGCCTTTCTGTCTTCTCTTGAACAATTCAGTTTTGAGTCTTTAGACTTTGATTCAAAAAACATTCCGAAAGAAGGGGGGGGGGGCAACATAGATTGTACATGACATCGCCCAGGAGGGCGCAAGTTCAAAATTTCCCGAAACTGAGGCGATATATTTGATTTGCGGCGAAATAAGCTGGGGCCAGGTTTACAAGATTTCAACTGAAATTCTGACAGTTATGCAAAATTGTGAGTCATTTCTAACAATATTTCGATGAAACTTTGACTCATTTCAAGTTTTTCCCTCAAGCCCAAAATTGCGAAAACCTAAAACAAAATGTTGACAACGGTCGATATAGAGCTTCCACTTCAACATTTGGGAGCATTTGAAGCTTCATTTGTGGCCAAATTTTCTCAAACCTTAAACTTCCCACACAAGCCTGTTGTGAATGGAAAGGATATAGTACACGACGATGACACCAGAAACACAGGGGGGGAAAAAAAAGCCTTATGTGTGTTTTATTTTTTTTTCCTTTTGATCTCGGAATTTGCTTCACGAATGGGATTTACAAAATATTGGCTTAATAGAAACACGGATACTTGTAACATATTACTATTGACAATATATTATAGGGGTTACCCTTTATTTGTCGTAATCCATGCAGTTCCCAAACAACTTAGTCCGTTAGTCATTTCTGTTAAATGATGACGTTATTAAGCATGTTCGTCCAAGCGGGGGGGGGGGGGAAAAAAAAAAAAAAAAAAAAAAAAAAAAAAAAAAAAAAAAAGCCATACCTATGCCCTCTTAGGCATCAAGCTTGTCATCAGGAGTAAACCACCGCTGCCGCCTACCCCGAGCTCCCCAGGTTCACTCTTCGTCTGCAACCACCATATGGGCTGGATCCGATCATCATCCATGTTACCTTGGGCTGCGAGATCTCCTGCGTCACCTACAGCGTCGGTCATATCCAGCACCTGCAATCCCCTATCCCTACAGTCGCTTTGACACGTGATGATCCGTAGCTGCCGCTGCACGCATCTCTGCGCTGCTGCAGAAGGGCGATCTGGTGGTGTGTCTAGAGGGTACGACGTGCAGGGAGCCATTCTTGCTTAGGTTCAGAGTGTTGTTTGCGGAGCTGACCTACAGGATGGTATTGAGACTTCTCCACCTATTTCCGCCGTGAATTCTTCATGTCGTCGTTGATGGTGATACGGATGGTAAGCAGCCTTCTGCGTTCTCGACCTTTCAGATTACGCATCTCTCTCAGGTTTCCTTGGCTGGTCAGCCTCCTCTGTCTTCGTCTTCGTTGAAGAGGAAGTGAGATAAGAGGGACAGAGAGATATTAGGGAAATGAAACAGAGGATTAGAAGGGAAAATTTGTCATTTTAATTTTATGGTTAACTCTGTCAGTTAAATGGCAGTGGCAGCAATTGTTTGAAATGTTTGGGAGTTGCTTGGCTTACTGGAAAACTACAGGGGAGGTATGGGTAATTTTCTCTTATTATTACTATTTTATTTCGTTGGTTGATGGTGCAACTAAGGGTTTTTGTGGTCAGCAGTCAAAAGACCCCATAGTTGAAAATTGAAATTATTACTCTCTGCTCCCTATTGTATGAACATCCGAAACTGCCCTCAAATTCGCAACTGTCCAAAATTCCCAAAAAGCAAGCCCCCCTCACCATGATCATAATGACCAGCGATACCTCTCTCTTATTGTTATTATAACTATTTTGTGGGTTGGAAGATTGGTATCTATCTGATCAGAAACATTATTATTATATTTTTTTGTCGGTTGGGGAGGGGGGGTCGATCTAATCAGAAACATGTTGGATGGTGTGTGGTTAGCATAATTCTTTGATGATCTTGTGCAATTCATATTTGTAATCATGGCTATAACCAGTTGAACTTTTTGCAGGTCTGGTTTTTTGGAGAGGTGAAGCTACCGGTTGTTAACAATTCACCGGAAGAGCAAAATAAGTACATGATTCTAATGAAGTCTCCATGGGAAATACTCCAGTCACCGGTGGGATCTGGAGGAGTCTTCAGCTTACTTTCATCCAACAAAATTCTAGAAAATCTCACCAAAATGGGTGTGGAGTATGTGCAGGTTTGTTACCCCAATGAGAATCTCAATATTAACATTTTAAAATTGAGTATGTATCTTGATGATGATTTGGATACTGAGAAATCCAATTTGTGAAACAATTTATTCTCTTATTAGTCTCGTTCAGATCATGTGCTTGTTTATCATGTCTTCTGCTAGTAAAGTATGGCATACCAAATTAATTTTGCACCCTTTGATCACTGTTTCCTTCCATGGTAAATGCCTTAAATATTTTCAGGCAAACAACATCTTTATGGATGTGGTTCTGTTTCACACAATTTCAAACACATTCTTGGGTTAATGATGTTGTCACTAATAAATTGATCTTACAGACCAAGATCAGCATCATTATTCAGTTCTTTTGATTTTCTATTCATCTGGTGACATATTGCTTGTCCTTCTATGCAGGTAAGCAGCGTGGTTCAAAGCTCTGTTGTTGGATATCCATTGTTTTTTGGGTTAGTTGATTCCCGTGATGCAGATATTGGTGTCAAAATCCCCAACAAAATGGAAGATTTTGAACAACATTTTGACATGATATTCTCAATGAGGTTTCTGGAAAAGATAGCAAAGCAAATTGATAAACTTCAGTTTTATACCATTGCGAAGCAAAATGCATACATTGAGAAGGTTGATAAGGAATGGGTCAATGTTGTGCCTGCCTCACCCAATTCATATGAGATACATAGTTCAATTTACAGCTCCTTGGATGCCTGCCCTTCCGACAGGATATGTGTAATGGAGCTTACAGATTGATATGCTAAGTATTCTAGAGGCTGCAACTGCTGTTTTGAGACTTTCATTGGCTGATTGCCATGCAAAGCTGTAGTTATGTAAAGGGTTCTGTATGTATCAATAAGCACCAAATTTTTGAAGGTTATTTAGATGAGAAAATTTTATGAAGATAATCATTGATTGTGAAATTAATGTTATTCTGACTCCAAGGAAGGGAACCCCCAAGGAAAAAGAAAAAGAGAGATGGCGACAAACCTATAATGGATTTGTCCATATAGAATGATATAAGTAAATGGTTTGTAGCAAATAGAGACCTTTATTAAGTTTCCATCTCAAAAGTTCAAACTAATAAATTGATTCATGTATATATGGCACTCAAGATTCTGGACTTTATCAATGTGAGATTATTCCCAAAATTTTTCTTCATGTACTGTCCCTATTTTGGGTGGTAATACATGTGAGATATGTGGTTCTTTTTTTGGGTGATTGTAAGAAGAGAATCTGGAGTTTTGATATCCTGTTAAGTTTTCATCTAAAAAGTTTGAACTGATAAATAGAGGGACTTTCACATGTATAAGACATTCAAGTTTCCAGATTTTATCAATGTAGGATTATTCCAACATCTTTAATAACCTTAAACCATAAAAACCCATGAAATCTAAAACCATGTGGAACCCCAGAGAGAATTACTGATCTACCCAGCATTGGAGAAATCCAATGTTCAATCTTAAGAGGGCAAAACAGAGACCTTATGGTAATTAAGGGTCCCACGACCTCCTATAGCATTTTTCATCGATTTGGTAGGGTTGTTTTAAGCGAAGGTGAGAGTTCAGTCCCACGACAAGTAGCCTATGCCTATACCAGTTGAACTAGTTAGCACTTTCAGGTTGAACATCATGAATTCGAAGTCATGGCAGGGAAGAAGGGGGTGGAGGTTTACAATTCACTAAACGAAAAGTCAAGTCATTGATTGCTAGAACTTAGGCAATGGTTTTTGACAGCTTAATTAGTAAGGAATGTATGGTATTAGTTAGTACTCGTTTTTGACAACCATGGAGGAAGTGATCTGTGGAGGTGTGACAAATTGAGTTGTAGGATGACTTTGGTTCAAAATATAGACGAGGGAGACATCACATTTTGCAGAGGGTTAAGACATGATGATTAATTATATCCTAGGTGCGAAGTAGCTCAGCTATAAGGCCTGTGGCTGATTGTCACCAAGTCATAAAATTTAATTCTGCTTGGGTTAAGGTTAGCCCGTTGGGGGCAGGAGGGGTTGGTTTAAGGGATGAGGAGATTCTGTAAAAGCAAAAACAAAATCTAAGGTTGCACTTTTTTTTTCTGGTTAATAAAGGTTGCAATTCGCAAAATGGGTAAAGGGGCTAGGGGTATTTTTAACCACCTAAATAAAAATTTCTTAATATGACATCAACAACAAATTAATCTTTCTAAAAATACCCCCATGTCACAAAAAAAATAAAAAATAAATAAATAAATAAAAAATTAAAATTAAAGAAGGGGGAAATCTCGAAGGGACCCCAGGATCAGCAACCTAGAGGAGACCTCAGTTTGGACTGGACTTCATAGAATTCATGGAAACAAAAGTTCTAGAAAAGAAGCACTGAATAAGGTGTCCTCCAGATAGTTGACCCCAGGCTCCTCCTACCATTGCAGGGGGGGGGGAGAGGTGTCTAAGGCTGGTCTTATAATAATGCTTATCCTCCGGAACTGTTGCCATAAAAAATGCTGCTAGATGCCATTTTCCCTCACGTAATTACGGTTGACCTAATCAGTACTTAAAAATCATAAAACAAAATTTCATCCTCTATCACAACACAGCCTTAAATCTAAGATGACAGCTAACTTACTTTGTTCAAACCACATGGAAAACCATCATACACATTAAATAAGCTCATCTTCTTTTACTTTCCTCTGAATTGCTCTAAGAAGCCATGGTATGCGAGCCGATTCATGCATTGTAATGAACATCTCTCTTTTAGTTCGGTCTTCAAGCACCTCCAAAGCCAACACATGATGGTTACTACCAAGCTCAATCCCCTCCAAAGAGTTGAGAATCTGAATTGCCTCCTTTAGTGTGGTGTCTTTCTTTGCTTCAATCATCACTGCTCTTCTCTGCTCTTCAAGAGCAATTATTCTCTTAAGTGTTTCACCCATGTCATCATCGTCAACATTCTTTGACCTCTTGGATAATGACCCCATAGATCTCTTGCTCTTCTGCTTCTTTTTTTCCTTCATATTGGACAACTCAACTGGCAAGATATCATCATCACTTGAGTTATCTTCATCCTCGTTTACTGCACTATTGGAAGCTGTTACCCCCTTCGTTAAGGCTGGTGGTTGATCTTCATTGGTGCAAATTGCACCATCACCATCAGCAGCAACACCGTAAAACAATTCCCTTAGTTCTTCTTCATTACGCAATGGGGCATTCTTAAAGTGCCTCCCATTACAATGTTTCTGCAACGTAATTTGTTGACATAGAATAATTATCTAAAATCATTCAAAAATAAATTACATATTAACTTGGACATGCTATTGATGAGTTAATACCTTTACATAAGCATTCCAATGTTCTTTACTAGGTGGAACAATAGTTCCTAGAGCCGTATTCCACTCCCAACCATGATTTTTCAAAGCCACCCACGCAACCCACATAGCTTTCAACACGTTCCATCTATTTTTAAGTTGTTGCATGGTTATGTTCTTATTGCTTTTTTGGTTGTAATCTTTCAATATGCGTGCCCAACCATCCTTCGTAAAATGTGTATTCAGCTTGTACCCTTTGCGTGAATAATCGAGAGCAATATCAAGTAATAACTTTATCCTCTCCTCTGTCCAACAATATGATTCTTTTGGACCCGTTGCATCACCATTTGGACTTACCACAATCGCCTTTCCATGATCCATCTGAAATAAATTAGAGTTCAAATGAATGAACAAAGCATACAACAAGAAAGAAGGAATATCAAAACATAGAGAAAAATTGGAATTCAATCCAAATCAATTTCAATCACTCATTTAGGAGTTGATCCATAAAATATGAAAGAGCCACAGAACGGGTAAAACGGGATCCACTCACACAATGCACAATTTAAGTCCTAAAACATCACCATCCACAAGACTGATGGTGTGATTGAAACAATATTTATTCACAAATAATCAGCTAGAAGCTAAAGTTACATAACAGAAGCATCCGTTAATGCAATAACTCCAAGAGAAGAATCAGAATAATATTGAAACAGAAAATTCAGAACAGAACCATAAAAAGAAAATTTTAATTCAGAATGGATTGGAATTCTGGTCGAATAGTTTAACGGAAAAGGGTTACCTGGACGGTAGAATCTTAGTGTTACTAGCACTGGTATCCAACAAACATGAATTCATGGATTCAGAATGAGAACTTGAAGAATAATGCAGAAATCTCAGAGTAGCTAGAAATAAACCAGGTGTGTAATTTAAGGTTAAACATTACAGGAACTAGAGAGATACGAGAAACTAAAACTAGGAACAGAGAGTTTAATCATAAAGAAAGGGGAAGATACCTGCACGTCGCCAAAAAGCTCAAACTAGCTTCACTAAAATACCAATGCTTGTCTTGTCCTGAAACCTTTCCGGTTCAGTTGAGAAGATGCCTAGTCATCACCATTTTCTGGAACTTCCTAATCCTGTCACTTTGAAACAAAACCATCTCATTCCTCGTTTAATCATAAAGAAAGGGAAAGTTGTTCACTCTTGCAACTTTGACCAAAGCCTCAAAAGAATCCTAAACACAAAAACTAGTTTGCAGCCTATAAACTCAGAATCCAAGCTACCACAAGAGGGAATAACACAAAGAAGCAGAAAAAACCCTATCTACCTTAATCCCAACCAACATAGTCGTGTTACGCACTGGTAACGCAGAACAATCTTTCCAGACAACAGACACCTCCAGTAAAACAGGAATACTTTATTACTTTCTTCCCCACAGAACTACTACTCAAAGATCAATGTTTCGACTACCGACTAGCATTCACATTTCAAGTTCAGAGTTGTAGACAAGTATAGTTAAGTAACATATCCAGAAACCGTTAATCTCAGGCTCAAATCGTCGAGGAATAGATAAGAAATTCAGAAAATGGAGAGAGGTTTAAGCAGGAAACTGAAACCCTAACCATTTTTCAGCAGAGAAACAACGTCAGGAGGGAAAATGCGAAGGACATGAATGGTAAGGAGGAAAGGCAGACAATCCGCGAGAGAGAATGAGAAAGAGAGAGAACTCTACCTGCTGTTATCTGCCAAATCCAGCCAAATCGTTGATCGGCGTCAAGGGTTATCGTTCTCCTCTCTTCGTCTGCTCGAAGTCAAGGGTTTTCGTTCTTCTCTCTGGCGTTTTTTTTTCTGAAAACAATTTCTGAATTGGAAATAAAAATAGGTCCTAAAATTTCTATTTAATAAAATAGGAGACTTAGAGTGGCCCACGTGTCCTCGAGAGCGTGATCACCGTTGGTTTGGTCTGATAGGGCAGCGTTTCAAGTTAGTATAAATATAAGATGTTTTCCCAGATCCTTACTTCCGATTCAAATAGAAACCCTAACCAGATAGTGGGGAGGCTTCAGGGTTTAGCATCGCAGGGGTGGGAACTGGGGAAAAGGCTTCAGCGAAAATCAAGGTTCGGCGCCTAAGCAAACTTCAAAGGATCTCTGTCTTTCTCTTTCATCTTTGATCATCTTTGATTAGTTTTGTGTGTTCTTCGCTACAGTTTCTTAGTTCTTTCGATCTTTCACTTTTACTGCTTTGTTTTGTACAGACTAGAATCTATGTGTATTACATGGATCTTAAAGATCAGACAAACAAGCTAATAAAAAAAGTAATTTTTATCAAGAATTGGTATTTTTTTTGATTTTGCAGAGCGGGTAGTCATGGCCGTGCCTTTGTTGACGAAGAAGATCGTTAAGAAACGCGTTAAGAAGTTTAAGAGGCCGCAGAGTGACCGCAAGATCTCTGTCAAGGTACTGTGGTTTTCCTGCTGTTTCTTCTTGGCTACGTTTCAATATTGTTACTGGGTATGAATGAATGGAAACTATAAGCTGCTAAAACTGTTGTGTTGTGCTAGAGTAGTTGTGAGTGAGCAGTGCAATGTTAATTCATTTTCTTCTGCTGCTGGATGAGCTTGATACTGGCTTTTGACATTTAGTATGTGAAGTGCTTCTATAGGTGATTAAATTAAACTAAAGGTGCTTCTGTAAGTGGGTTTAATGTAAACTGGGATTGTGTTAAGGACAATTATAAAAACAACGGCTCCATATCTGAGTCAACAGCAGGTGCCCATCAATGGTTTCCCGTCTGCCGCTTGGAGCCTAGACTGACTCGCCGGAAGAAGATTGCTTGAAACTCACCGTTGTTTCAAGCCACAACATCTGGCTACAAAGCTTCTCATTCTCTTTACTTACCCAAAAAAACTCCTAAGAGTTAGAGGACAAGGGAAGGGTGGGCAACTGAAATGTAGACATTTCCTTCTTGTCACTCTTGTGACATGATCTGCAAAAAGGCCTTGCTTGGCTTGCGTATACCGAATGTGATTTGGAGGTTTATGGCATCGAGATCCAAGTAGACCTCACTGCAGTAATAATTACAGAGAAGACATGACAAAACTTGCCTCAGGTAGTCCAATTAAATTTAAGCCGATGCTAGTTTATTTGCTTTGCTTGTTAGTTTTACTTAAGATTTAGAGACAATATTACAGCCAGCATTTTCTTCTACTAACAACAGTTGTGTGCAATGTTTTATTTCATGGTTTGTCCTGCTCTAATCCATGAGATTAATTAAGACACTTGGCCATGCTTTAATAACTTTGCTTTCAGAAGTAACATACGTCTTACTTGTTATTTGTCAACTTGACTTTCTTTCTATTGTCTTCATGATTCATTGCTCAATAACAACAACAAAGCCTTATCCCAACTAATGGGGTCGGTTACATTGATTTTTGCCCTCCAATCAGCTTTGTTTGATATTATACTTGAGACAAGGTTTAAGATATGCATGTCTTTTGACACATTAATCTTTTAATACATCTAACATGGTTTAAATCTCTACTTTTCCTTTCTTTCATCTTAGTTATTTTATAGATAGTTTTTTTTCCCTTTCTTTGTACTTAGATCGTTGTGAAGATCTTTCTATTTCTTTGCCTTTATTTTTTCCACAACCTTCTTGGCTTCATTTCTAGTAAGTCTATACCTATTTAGATCCTTTATATCTTAGTCTTTTGACATGTCTTAAAACCAACTTTCTTAGCTTTGATGGCTGCTTGAGCCTTATCATCCCATCACTAAGACTTCTTGGGGGAATGATGTTTTCCCTTCAATTCATGTAGAAAATTTGTGGCAATTTCTTAATACAAGAGGTCATTTCGTTCCACACTGTATTAATGTCTCCCTCAAAGTCCCACTTGCTTTGATTGATCATATTATTAGAAAATGCTTTCAAAGTATCTTCTTTAAGCTCCACCACCTAATCTTCGGGCAAAAAACGTGATCTTTCTTATGAGACAATCTATGATTAGTAATCTATGTTGTGTGGTTAGACTTTCCCATGGTATAACCTTATAATTTTTACATAGCAACCTATCGGACCTTCTAGTTAGAAGGAAATCTATTTGACTATTATGATGTTCACTTTTGAAGGTGAATAAATGATTCTTTCTCTTTTCGAAGTTTGTATTTACAATGGATAAGATATAAACCACAGCGAAAGCTAAATTGAAGTCCCGTCCTCGTTCCTTACTTCAAAATCATATCCTCTATATACAATTTCACAACCTCTACGATCTCCCCTTACATGTCCATTCAAGTCACTCCTGATTATAATCTTTTTTCCTTGTCTAAAACTATACTAAGTCATCCATGTGTTTTCAAAATTGTAGCTTACTACTTGCATCCAATCTTACATGCGTTTCCAAATTGTAGCTTACTACTTGCATCAAATCCTACTTGGGGTGCGTAAGCGTTAATTATATTGACAATCTCTTTCTCCAACACCAGATTGATGGTTATAATCCTATCACCAAATCTTTTAACATCCACCATATCATTCTTTAAATATTTATTCACTTTTTGCCCTCTCCGCTGCTAGTACTTTTATCCTGTGTATACCAAAATTTTTAGTTATCCAATTCCTTAGCCTCTTTACCTTTCCATATGGTCTCTTGAATACTAGCTATGCTAATCATTTTTTCCTCATAACATCTATCAATCCTGGGCTCTTATCCATTAAAGACCATATATTTCAAGATGCTAATCTAATCCTACGTTTATGGACTGGCTTCTTTATCAGCACTCGTCCATGGTGTGAGAACCCTTGCCTACTTATCATCGCATTCGGGCGCTGATGTGTTGGCTCTTGCCCTTTTTTCGTTACACCAGGGTTCAGGTGTAATATGTCGTTTACAGAGAATGCCCTAGTAATCTTTTGTTTGAAGTTTATCGAATCCATGTTAAAGGTTTGGTTAGGTTTTTTTTGTTGTTGTTGGCTGCTGACCTGATGCACCAACCCTTCTCCTTTATCCGTTCTTGGGATCAGCAGCGTTACACTGGCGGAGTTATGATTCATTGCTCAATCACTACCTAGATTTCTGGAACTTGTGTTTGACCTCTTCTGTGGGTGAACCAACTTGTGCCATTGCAGTTTTAGACATCTATGGTTGTCTCTGGTCATGCTCCAAAAATGAAATAAGGATTGGTATTTATTTCCCCCCCAATCTCAATATTTGTGGGAATAGTATGCATTATATGGCTGACATCAATGAAATCCTATTGATTGGTACTTCACTGTCCAGAGACCTAACAGATGCCACCACTGTTTTACTTATTTAAAGTTACTCAAAAGCTGGGGATTGTTCTGTAATTACATAGCTCCTCTATTCCCTTTAAAGTACTTCGAATAAATGCGGGGGCAAGGTGAAATTGGTTTTGCTCAGATCGGAAGGCCTGAACCAAAGGAATATGGATGCATGCTTCTAGAAGTTTTATTGGGTTGAGATTGGTTGAGTAGAGTGCCCATGAGGAGTCAGATTTTTTTATTGTTGTTGAACTTTGGGTGAGATTTAGTTGAGAGTAAACAGATGCTGAAATCTCCCAGATCCTCTGAGACATAAATGCTGAGGGTTTATGATAATACATACCTTAGTTGGGAGTCTCAGATTGTTGTTAGGGGATCTGATATTAAAATTGGCATCTCAGAAAGCCATTCTCCGTCTTACTCGGCTAATGGCTCGCTATGATGCCTACATTGCATCCTATCTTCTTCGTCAGGTTAATCAAAACTTCTAAGGGATGAGGGTTGATTCTGTCTATTCACACTTAAAAAAAAAATGAAAAGATAACTTATGGTATTGCATTGAGGTTTACTCATTAGTGATTAGGGTTGATACTGTTTGATTTCATTGAACTAAGGAATAAGAGGAGAATCTTGTCAGCGTTGATGAATAGGCTGATTGTATTTGTTCAGTGTTATTTGTAATCAAAGAATTCTAATCAGTTATGCATGCCTTTGATGGAATTCTTATTCAGTAGGAATGCTTTCCATGGCTTTCTTCAGTGAAGTAGTTTTCTGAATTGATAAAGTTGTGGTTTCATTGAATGGCAGCCTAGCTGGCGTAGGCCCAAGGGTATTGATTCTCGTGTCAGAAGAAAGTTCAAAGGATGCATGCTGATGCCCAATATTGGTTATGGCTCAGACAAGAAGACTCGCCACTATCTTCCTAATGGATTCAAGAAATTTTTGGTGCACAATGTCAAAGAGCTTGAAGTACTGATGATGCACAACAGGTAATGGGCGCTTTCACATTTATCTGCTGTTTTCCTTGACAAACTTTTTTGCTGTTAAAGTGAATCCCCCTTCTTTTTTCTGCTCATTGGTTTCTGTCATTGATAAAATCCAGGACATACTGTGCGGAAATTGCACATAACGTGTCTACAAAGAAGAGAAAAGATATTGTAGAACGTGCTGCTCAGCTTGATATTGTTGTTACCAACAAACTTGCCAGGTTGCGCAGCCAGGAAGATGAATGAATTAGAGGCAATATTTTCCCTCCAATGTATCTTATTCTAAGTTCTGTGGGAAGTTTCCATTTTCTGGATCTCCTTTTTATGTTTTTTTCAATGTTTCTGGAATATTTGCTGTAGCCATTGCAAGCTAGACTAATTTTTATTGGTCAATCTAGAATTCATGCTTGAACCTGATTTAATCCCCCACTGTAATGTTAGACACTGCTATTGAGTTCTGACGTTTGGTATGAGAAAAACCATTTGATAATGAATGGTTGCTTAGTGATACCAATAAAATGCTGATCAAAGGAAAGTGCAAATGAGCATGATATGGAATCTTGTACGGTTTTCTTTTCTTTACATTCAAACATAGTCTCGGAGATTTGGTTTTCTTTTCTTGACATTCAAATATAGTCTCAGAGTTTTGGGAAACTATGCAAGGGAAAGATTCCATGTCAGTCTGGGAAGGGAAAAGAACCCATGTTAGGCTCTCTTTGGTATGTATTATAGAATTAATTATATAATAATTATGATATATGTAATTGTTAGGTATGATTTATGATATTTATTTATATTTAAAATAAATTAATACAATATACAAATAGGTTACAAGGTGTTTATTAGGATTATAATAGGTTATTATTTATGATTCATAATTTTTTCTCATAAATGATTTGTCATAAATAATTCATAAACATAAATATAAAATATACTAAAGAGAGTCTTAAGGGGTTTTATTTGGCCACCATTGTCATGTTTGTTTGATTTCAGGTTCTTACATGTATATTTTGCAAAAGGCTGACTAACAGGCTCTTGTCATTCCATTAATCAGGTTGGTTTGATTTGGTTCTTTTAGATCAGTTTGATTCGATTTATAAACTAGTCTTGTTTCGGTCTTCTGCTGAGCTTAGTTTGGTTTCCTTATGCTTATTTAGGCCCAATTTTTTTGTAATGCTTATTTTAGGCCCAATTTTAACTGTCCTAATATGTAGTATATGTCCAATCCATCTTATCTGAGAATAGTTCCTATGTTGCATACATATACATCAAGGGAGGACATTTGTTGTTTTTGTTTCCATTAACGGCCCATATGTCATGTCATCTATCCCTGTCCATGTGTGTTGGTTGGGATGCACATACGGGTAGAGGAACTGATCTATCATTTCTATTTTATTTTCTGGTTGGCTTCTCTCTTCTGGATTGACAATTTTCATATCTTTATATGACATTGTGATGGGACTGGTGATATTAGAAAAGAAACTTGAGTAGAGCGAGAGGGAGAGAGACACAGGATGAGAGTGGCAAACCGTGGGATTCAAATCGTCTCATGTCAGGGTCGGTAAGAGATTCGGCTGCATGCCGGATACATGGGTGTCAGTTGAATCAGAGCTGTCCAGCCATTTGATATGGTGAAACGTAGAGGGGTGTCGACTTATGCACCAGTGTTAGTTGGACGGTTCGGATTTAATAGACACCCACGTATTAGGCATCGGTTGGATGCAATCGTGTGTAAAGATGAATGGAACTCCAGATTAGTTCCAACCCTATCGTACTTATCAGAAGTAATGAAAATCAGTATCTAATACCAAACCAACTTGGCTTCACTTCCCAATAATAAAGTTGTATGTATTGAATAGAGTATCGGTGTTTACCAAAAGAAAAAAAAAGAAAAAAAAGGTATCGGTTATTTATCGGCCATCGTGTTGATGTGGTGTATATATATATATATATATATATATATATATATATATATATATATATATATATATATAGTTTTGAGAGGGTATTGATCAGTGTTGACAACATATCGGTTAGGTATTCGTATCAGTGAGATATTGAAACATTTTTTATTAGACCATGTTTGGATGTTAAGAAAAGAAAAAAAGAAAATTCAAATGAAGGAGAGAAATTTATCATTGTCGCATTATTATTATTATTATTTCATAAATCACATTATTATTTATTACCCATGTCTTATTATGTTTATCTATTTTTTTCGATGACATACAAACGTACCCTAATATAACTTAATATAGTATGAGTCTTCAAAATTGAGTTTAGTTCTCATGCATGTATGTATAGTTTAATGGAAAGTAATCTGAAGTGTGGGAGTCGTTAGATATGAATGGTGATGATATTTCATGGAGAGTACATGTTTGCATAAGTGAACTATTCTCTACGTTTCTCCTTTAAGTTTGCCACGTGGTAGATATTACAAGGTTCCAAGTACCAACTCCTCGTTCGAACAATACTAGGGTTTAGTGCTAACTTGTACTGTGCAGGTTACCTTTTTATGTGTCGGGTGATGGGTCCATGCTTATATTGTCTGATTGCATGAATCCTATATCAAGGCAAGATTCAATGAGAAGGAGACATAAATATCCAAGAAAAGGGATAGGGAGGTCATTTTATATCCCAAGTGAGAAGGTGCAAAGGGGACACATATCTTCCAAGCTTAGCTTGAGATGGGTTGGCATAATTCTTGTTTGGAACTTCAGGCCCATGGGCTGGGGCCCACTATAGCTAGCACACTTTGTAGGACTCTCGTCTCAACTTGAACCATCCCTTAAACTGGGGATCCAATGGCTGGAGTTAACCTAGTGTCAATCGGTCGGTCTCGGTTGGGGCTAATTGGTCATCACCAATTTAATGCCTTGCACCATGACTGGCATATTTAACTAATCGGTCCTCATTTGCGAGACATGGACCCATTTATATTCAGTCTGGTCAGACTCGGTCCCTAATCGATCCTATGTTAATCGGTCTAATTGGTTTATTAACGGGTTTCAATGATGCAAACCAATCGGTCCATAATCGATTATGCTATTTATTCTTATGCTATTCGTTCCATTCTTGTCAATTAATGCACAATGGAAAAAAGAACAATCATTGGCTTATGTTCTGCTTTAATTGGTCATTATTTATTCCATATTCACAAAATAATAACTTATTTTTAGTTCTTACGTAAAAGAACATAACCTAAGACTTTGTTTGGTTGCAAGAAGAATTGACGAGAAGGGAAGTGAAAATTTTAAATTTTAAATAGAAACTTTTGAATTATTCCATATTTAGTTATTAACTTATACTTCACTTTGCACCCAAATCCCTCCCATTTAAAAAAGGAAAATAAATTTTACGTCTTATAAATATCAGTACTAAATATGCTAAGAAATTTAAGTAATGTATCTAATCATGTTGTGTTATAAGTAAAAGAGTTTCCTTTTAAAGTTAAAAAATTTCACTTCTCTTCCCTTCCCTTTAATACCCCTGGCAACCAAACAAAGCTTAAATGAAGAGGGAGAAATGAGACATTTTGCCATTTTGGGTTTAGGCTTTTAGGGATTTAACTTAATAGGTATTTAATTGATCGATCTTGGTTTTGGTCTATATAACCAGTTAGTGTGGTGGGGTGACCAACGTGTCATACCTTTACACCGTGAATCACCGATTAATAATCGTTCTGGAACTAAACCCGACACGTTTAATAAAAGATGGGTCTCTTAGGGTTTTTATTTGATCAGTCTGATTTGGAATAACTACTGATTTGGGAGATATGGAAATTGACACCCCTAAACACCACACATTGGTTTATGCATTGAGTGAATTTCAGAGAACTCAACTTGCGACAGCTCAGTCCCACCTTTTGTACGTGATGGATCCCTCGTCAATGACGTGTCAATGCCCGATTCGAAGAGAAAGAATCATCAGAAAGTACAAAGCATTACCGTTTAAAATGGACCATCCAAAATTGCTTAGCTGTATCACAGTACAACCGACAGCTAGACAAAATCGGCGGCGTTCAAATTTCAGAAGTCAACACGTTACGCCTCAGATCTTGGAATTAATCAAATTACAGATTCTAATTCAACGGATCTCGTCGAAAGATTAGGATTCTAAAATAGAACCGACGGTTGTGGACCCCACACCACAAAAAAAAAAAAAGCTGGCGCACGTGGCATATATTACGGAAGCATTTCACTTTGGCCGACACAGGGAATATACTTCCTACGTAAGCATAAGATGATCCGTATGCTGTATCTCTCTGTAGACCGTATGTAGAAAGTCTACTATACTTCGGTATGGCTTTAGCATACGAGGGCTGTAATTGGTAAGATGGTTTTATGTGGGACCAACAAGAGAAAGAAAAAAAAAAAAATATAAGTCGAAGATCAAACCGAAAACTCAAATTTGATTATCAGTATTATATTATTTACATCAAAATCAACATATTGTTTACTAATCAGTATGATAATGATTGCAAAAATGAAATCGTTTATATAATTGATATACTACTACGCTATTATATAAATTAATCATGATTATAAAACGGATTACGTCCGAATAAAACCGTGAAATTAAGGGTGCAAGAAATGCACCAAAATTGACCCAAACCGTTTACATCAGAGCTAGCAAATCGTTTAGTAAATAGTTCGATTTTAGTTTGAGTTTTCAAACCGTTAACTGTTTACTGTTTAACTTGAATACAGGCATGACCGTTTACAAACCGTTTAACAGGTTAATTTTTGGTTTAGAAATCCCTCCTAAATCCTAACCCTAAACTACATGCCAAACCTTAATTTAATCAAAATCATAACACACGCACACATACGTACACAATCTTTCATTCTCTCTGAATCTTTTGCCTTCAATTTGTTGTCATCAAACTGCTAACCCCCTTCGGATATAAATATATTGGATTTACAATAATTCACTTGTAATCTCTAATTTAAAAGGTGGCCATTCTTTTAGAAGTTATTAATAATTTTAAGACTTGATCCTTAAGATGACATTTAATCGATATACAAGTCAAATTTGAACAGAAAATATATGAACTAGTTTTTAATTAACTTGTTATGAAATGTTATAAAATTATTTTTTAAATATTAAGGGAAACTGATTAATGACAACTACATCATTTAATGGCAACCGAATCATTTAGAAACTGATTAGAAAAACTGATGCGTTAAACTGTTTATAAACTGCAAGCAAATCGTTTAATGAAAAACCAATTAGAAATTGGATAATCGAAACCGATTAATAATAGCAATTTCCAATTATTCCATAAATGTAATTTATTTTATTTAATGTGAATTATATTTCATATTTTTGAATTTAATTATAAAAAATTGAGTAATGATTAGGTAATCATCCACACTTGATTGTATCAAAAGAGGAAAAAATTAAAGAGTAAACCTTGCATGATACGGTTTTGATGACGACTCATTTGAAGTGAGAAGCTTCATATGAAATTTAAGAATCAGTTCATGGAAATTCAAGCCCGGATGGATTCAAGATTGAAGATTTTTTTTTTTTTTTTTTTTTTTTAATTTTTAATATTTGAAGAAAGAAGACTTAGGTAGGATAATTTGTTTTTATTGTAATATTCTTAAAGACCTAAGTTAGTAAGTTATGATGACTCCCGGTGTTCTTACCTAATTAGGTTAGACTTTGTCAAAACGATACTCAAAGTTACTATTAAAACTTGACTTAGCCATTTGGTTAGTTAAAAAAAAAACAAATATTCAAAAAATGAATTTTCTACTCCTGAACAAACGAAAAAAAAAAAAAAATGAAGAAGAAGAAGACATCTCAGTGCATGAGACTACTACTATCGTAAGGTATGGGGAATGGCAGAATATACGTAACATTACTACTACAACACAGAGATTATTTCTATGTTTCGACCCGTGACCACCTGGTTGCAAATAAAAATAAATTAATTTCATCTAGACCCCATCAAAGATTGGTAACATCATCTATACCCACAAGAATGCAAAAACATCACCTAGGTCCAATTAACTGACGAAAATCACTACAATTGGTAAAATATAGTTTTACCCCTCATATTATAAATTAAAAAATTAAAAAATTATGTTGATTTATTAATTTGTCCTTCAAATCAAAATTACATTTGATATTCTCATTCAACGACTGATCATCATGACCAACCCTAGATTCGCTATGGTTTTCAATCCGACCCGCTTAAACTTCGAATATCCATTTCAGGTTCTTCCTTGCCCAGTATGATTTCTGCGATTATTTTTCTGTGGGTTTTCTCAATCTTTCTCCTTCATCTTATCATCTACCGAACCATTAAGCACAAAACCAAAGAAAAATGAGAATAATCTCGTGAAAATCCATAGTTTCTTCTTCTTCTTTGTTTCTGGAGTTTGCCCTACATGAACCACAAAATCAAAGAGGGATGGAGGGCAAGAAATGAGAATAAGAGAGATTTGGGGAAGAGGGATGGAGGGTGAGAAATGAGAGAGAGAGAGAGTGAGAGATGGAGGGCGGGCGAGAGAGAGAGAGAGAGAGAGAGAGAGAGAGAGAGAGAGAGAGAAAGAGAGAGAGAGAGAGAGAGATTTGGGGGAAGAAGGATGGAGGGCGAGAAATGAGAGAGTGAGAGAGAGAGAGAGAGAGAGAGAGAGAAAGAGAGAGAGAGAGAGAGATGGAGGCGGCCTTGAATCACGGGAGAGAGAGAGAGAGATGGAGGGGGGAAGAAGGATGGAGGGTGAGAAAACCGAGAGAATGAGAGAGAGAGAAGAGAGAGAGATTTGGGGGAAGAAGGATGGAGGGCGAGAGAGAGAGAGAGAGAGATGGAGGGCGAGAAATTAGAGAGAGAAGCCGAAAACACCTTTGAATCACAAACGAGAAATCAGAGAGAGAGAGAGATTTGGGGGAAGAAGGATGGAGGGCGAGAAATCAGAGAGAGAGAGAGAGAGAGGCCGAAAAAATCTCTAAATCATCACTAGACATCAATGGCGTGACTTCTTCTTTCCTCCCGGTGGCGAAACCTCTGGAAGCTCTTCTCCACCATTGCTGAAGCTCTTCACCACAGTTGCTACCACCGACTCTTCCCAAATCAACCATTTTTTTTTTTTTTTTTCAAAAAACCTTTTTTTTTTAAATTTTTTTAAATTGGGGTTTTTTTAATCAATTGTTGGGGTATTTTTGATCATTTTTTTTTTCCCCAAAAAAAAGTTCCATTAAGCCAAATCAGTTCCATTCCCTCCTACAACACCCATTTGCTTTCTTTTGGGAAAAAAAAAAAAAAAAATTTATCTGGGGAAGAAAATTTCCTCATTCAATTAACAATTATTGGAACAAAAAAGAAAAAAAGGGGGGGAGGGGGAAGGGGGGAGGGGGGGCCTCGAGGGGGGGGGGGGGGGGGAGAGGGGTTGGGTAAAGGGGATATTGGGGATTTTTTAAGAGGGAAGAAAGGGGGATTTAAATTTTTTAAAATATATTTACCTCCGGCGGGGAACAAAAAGGGGGGGGGGGGGGGGGGGGGGGGGGGAGAAAGAGAATGGGGGGGGGGGGGGGGAGGGGGGGGGGGGGGGGGGGGGGGGGGGGGGGGGGGGGGGGGGGGGAGGGGGGGGGGGGGGGGGGGGGGGGAAAACTTATTGTGTTTGGAAATATAACAAAACAAACATGGGTTATTCATTTTTACCATTTTTTGTAAATCTAACTCATTCCAACTTGGGGAGTGTTATAGTAATGTTTAGAATATTCGTACACATGCATGGACAAACATGAGATATAAACCAATACATAGGAGGTACATATTTGATTGAATAAGAGTTTGAAATTCGATATGTGAGTAATCTAGACCATGTTCTCTTTATATAATGGTTGGAATAGACACATCATTTGTCCATGTGACAAAATAAATTTTTTGTGATATTTGGAAAAATAACAAACCATTCTCATAACAATAATATGTCTTTTAAATAATTCTAAAATCATTGAAAAATTCTTCCCCAAATTGACCCATCTCAATTATTAATTGATTTTAAAACTAGAACCCATAATCATCATACTTATCAATTATTAGTTGTATTGTCTTTCAAGGACCCTCTCATCCAAGGATTCACATCATCTCCTCCCAGTGGTTCTGGGAGGACGCGACAATCTTATCCTGATGGCTGATACGTGGCTTTTGGGAGAATCCGAGACCTATGTCAGAACCGTCACCCCCTGTCGGCTATAGGCTTGTCGACTAGGTGTCGACTCGGACATGAGTCTTGGATTCACCAAGAACCAACATGTCGGCCATCAAAATAAAACTACCACTATCCTCCTAGAACCATTGGGAGGAGAGGATGCGGATCCCTCCTCCAAAGGATACAAAATCCATTGGACATAGACAGTGATGATTCTTTTTTGAACATTATGATTGGATTATCACGATAGCCTCGAATGCAGAAATATTGTTGTATCTGAGTCTAAGGTAAGAATCCAAGCCCTTAAACTCGCCAGGTCAAAGCCTTATTTTTCGTGATTCTTTTTTGAACATTATGATTGAACCATCATGATAACCTAGATATTATTGGTATTTAGGTCTAAAAGGATTGATTCTTGCACTGGATTTGACACCGAAAGTTAATGGGAATTTTTTTTTTTTTGCTACCGATTTTTCTTTAATACTTTTATTTATAAAAAAAAGATGTGGAAATGACTGATTCTGTAGTGAAAGAACAAAACCGTGTCTAAAGATAAGTGGAGAACATATACTGAGAAGACTCTGATCTCGATTCTGCTCAAAACTTATATTTACAGGGAGATTGTCGATTTGATTACAATCTGACGATAAAAAAATTCATTTCGATCAGACAATTAAAAAAAAAAAAAAAAAAAACAAAAGGCTGCGGAATTTGTCGGTAACCTGGTTGAAAAGTTCGTCCATAATTAAATATGTGATGTTTAGGAAGATATAAATTCACGTGGGCAATTAATGGGTCCCATCTTCTGATCACGTGATCTGTATGTTTTGTCACGTGCTTCTTGCATGTCAAATTCAGGGATGCTTTCTTTATATTTTCTAACAAGATCCGTGTCAAGGTTGACTTTTATTTTAATAAATAAAAGCAGAATCATTTCGTTGATCGTAGTACTAATGCACATGCAATTTGAAATCCACCGGTTGACTAAACAATTGGGAATTTTAAATAATCGGTATCGGACGATTTGTATTGATTTAGAGTTGGTCGATCTCCGATCTAGTCTTGTTTTAATATTATTATACATAGTATTGACCACGCGTCAACTTCTCTAGATCTGAACATCCATCCAAACGGTTCTGGACATATGGTCACTTGAATTTAAAACCTTGCTAAAAAACCTAGAATTATCGGGTTGATTACTTAGTCAAAAGTTCAAATATGTACTTGTTTTAAGACTAGGATTTGAGTTTAATAATTGGGTTGACCAATTAATCAAGTGTCATCATGGTTAAAATTAGATCACGCTGATCAAACTCGAAGGAAAATTGAAGTCATTGAGACCATGGTTCTAAATTCAGGTATCAGACACATTATCAGGCATGTTCAAAACTGATTTGATCTAAATCGGTATATGGATTTAATAAGAAACATACACGTGTCTGATCATCATTAAAATAGTATTAAAAGACAATCAGAATGGGGATTAGTCAGATCCAAAACTGATACCCAATTGATCTCGATACCTTGAACCATAATTGAAATAGATTTGGTCAAAAGAATATGCCAAGTTTGACTTGTTCACTACGTTTGGAATTTGGGAAACTTTCGATGTATCATCCAATTAAGTCTACTCTTTTATAGTCTTATGGCTGATGGAAAAAGATTCCCATACTGTCAGAATGAGATGTTTTCTCATGTTCTTTCAAATCCTAATCAACTAGTCCCATGCTTAGACTTCTCCTCTTTCAAACCATGTGGATCCTATCAACATAATATTTCCTAACCCACGATTAGTAAGATTGGCATATTCCTAAACAATATCATAAAAAATGAAAAGAGTCATGATTGGTAAGATGTGACATATCCCCAAACAATATCATAAAAAATGAAAAGAGCCATGATTGGTAAGATGTGACATATCCCCAAACAATATCATAAAAAAATGAAAAGAGTGGATATATACAAGATCATTTTGGTATGATCTACATTTAGAACATACAATGAAATGATGTAGAAGAGTTCATCTATTGCATATGTACAAATGCTATTATGGTTAAAGTTAAAACTTTCTAATCTTTTTCAAACTTTCCAAGTTTGGGTTTGTAATTTGTAATTTCCATTAATCCAACTAACCACATAGCATGAATATGATCCACATTTTCTTCCTTTATATCCTCCTTTAGCAAAAGTTGATTTACAAAGACAATCCACTAACACTACTTTTATAATCTATCATCTAATGGTTGGCTAAGAATTCTTTGTGTGGCTGCCGCCTGAGACAAGATCCCGACTATTAATAGTGCATTGGGACACATGTCAATACATTATGAGTAGCTAGGATTTCACTGCAGTTTGGCAATCACTACAGATATTCTCAATCCGGAAAGATCTCTGATCTCTCTCTCTCTCTCTCTCTCTCTCACATATGTTGGAAAGTGATAAAAGCTCCACAAGAAGTAAAGTAGCACTACTACAAAATTCAAAGGCAAGTTGAATTTGTATCCTTCCATTTATGGTTTGTTGTGTTTCATTTTTTCTTGTCATCTGTTCAATAATTCTTTAATATTATATAGTGGTTGGTTGGTCCATGATAAGTTAAATTAATTGTAAAGGTAGAGATCATGTGTAATCACTTGCAACAAATATGAAAACTTGAAATAATTATCTTAGTAATATTGGACCACTAACTTTATATAAATATCCTATATAGAAATATTTACAAGTTCAATAAATAATAATGGATAAGATTTATAAGCACAAATCATGTGTCTATGTTGTGCCATGAATCTCAAATAGAATCTAATAATGTGTCAAGTGGGAAACAAGTAATTGAAAAAAAGAAGAAGGGATAAGGGTTCTAGATGCTCCTTTTTTTTTTTTTTTGTTTGGAACTTATATTAAAACATTAGGTAAATAGGGTATAATAGTGTGTTTAAAGAAAATAAAGGCATTCTTATTAGTGTTTTTTTATTAAAAATTATCAAATAATAATAATAATAATGAAATTTTTTTTATAAAATATTTAGAGAAGAAAACATTGCCACCTTGTTTTCAATAGCTTTCTAGGTTTTTATTTATTTATTTTTATTTATTTATTTTTTGGGGTAATAATAGTTTTCTAGTTTCTTGAATGGAAAGAAAAAGAGGGGTCAAGTGTTTCAAACTAATGTCAATGTATCATAAGACATGAAGCACCTTCTTTTTGGGTTCGTATCTTATAGCATTGCTTTTATTCCGAGGACTATCAACCATGTGACTAGTACCTTGGTTCAGTGGGTTCTGTCTTGTTTTTGTTCTACAGAACAGCCTTTACGTGCATTCTCCATAACTTTTAGAAATATGAAATGAATAAGATTACCTTTTACAAAAAATGTCAAGGTATGAACTAGAGTTTTATATTAAACATACTGTATTCCTAAACCATGCAAAAAAATAATAACAGAAAGAAAAAAATCAGCTACCCTCTCAAATAGTTTCGAAACACCACTTACCACTTATACCTTTCAAAAAACATCAACTACCACCCAAATGTTTACCATCATTAATCAAATAGATCCACTCCGTTAAACGAATCCCGTTAGTTGCTGATGTCATCCAAAAGTGAATTTGAATTGGACAATAATATCCTAAAAGAAATGTTAAAAGACGGTTTTACCCTCCTTCACTTAAGGAAGGTAAAATCCCAAATCTCTAAATCCCGTTTCTTCTTCTTCTCCAGATCTACCCTCCTCACGCATATGCATAGAGAGTGTTGGTAGAGATTTGCGTTTTGATTGACTTTGTTGAGAAGGCAATGGAATTCAATCTTTTGTCTGGAGTTTTAGATTCAGAGGTTAGAGAGAGAGAGAGAGAGAGAGATTTTTGGAATATCTTGAAAGAGAAATTGTGGATGCCAGTCGAAAATATCTTCTTATTAATCATCTTATCGTCAGAGAAATAGAAAAAAAGTTACAGAGATCTGAACTCCGACTTATCTGCGAAGACCTGAACTGGGAAGTCTCAAAAGCAGGGGTGATTCTGGGGTGTAAGAGGAGGAGATTTTTCAATCAGAGCCATCTCATTCTGTCGATCTCTTCACCGATAGATCGATCACTCTTTTTTTTTTTTCAATCATACTTCTGTAGTGGACTGGCGAGCTGAAGGGATTGAAGATCTATAATCTGACGATGGAGGAAAATAAAACCACAAAAGGGAAGGTGGAGAAAAGGTAGACGGAGGAGAGATGTTCGTCAGCGGAAGGTGGTGATCAACCAGGGAGTGCGGCCTGCAGCTTTCCGCTTGAACCATGGATCGTCGTCTTCATCTCCAATTACCCAATTGATTCACTTCGCCTGCAATCGCCGAATCATTCATACTGGTCGGTTATGATATTATTCGAAGGTAGGCGTTACGAGAGATTTGGAGAATCAAGCCGTGGAATCACAACAAGTAATTCTTAGTTTCTGATTTAATTTTGCTGGCGAGGGAAAAACGAGGGAGGAAGAAGAAGGTATAGGGAAAGAAGAAGAAAAATTACAGAGAGAAATGAATGAAAAAGGAAGGGAGAAGAAGTAGAAGATGAAGAAGAAGGTATGGAGATAAGATTTGAGTTCAAATCTGCGAAAGCGCCAAAAGAGCTGGAGCGAACATATAAATACTGAGAAGAAGGAGAGTTGAAGTTTAGTTTCAGTCTTTCTGATAATTTCATAACAGTCAGAGAGAAATTTCATACTCTTTTCGTGGGAGACGAGATCCCAACTACTTACTCATCCACTAAGAAAATTGAAACTGTCCTTCCTCTCTTTCACTCTCTCTCTCTCTCTCTCTCTCTTCCTTTTCTGTCTCTAAGAAATCCGAATTTCCCACCAACAAATCCGCTCACAGAGACCGGTCCCTAACTATAACTGGTTCTCCCATTCTATTGATCCTTTGATCCCTTATTTTTGAGTTGTGGTTCTTCAATCTCGATCTTGTTTGTTTCATCGGATGACTCATTTTTGTTTCTTAGGATTATACTCTGTTGTTGTTGAAGTCATTGAGAGTTTGGGTAGTTTGCCTTTTCCTGTTTGTTCTTTGCAGAATTTGCTTCTACTGCGCATCTTTCGCGTCTCCACAGCAAAGGGAGACGAAAGCGAGAGAAACCTATTGGTGTTGTTCATCTCAAGGTTGTGTTTGTGTGTGTTTGTAAATGAGATGTGGATATGAGGAAATCAATCTGAACAAAACACAGTAATCAGGAAGCAGGAGCGCAACAGTGAGGGGAGAACAAAAATGTGAAGGGTTATATTAGTCATTTTTTCAATTAAAAACAAAAATGATAAAAATGTCTAACAGTGATTTCAGCCTCCTCCGTTAGTTACTTGGGTGTAATTGATGTTTTTTGAAAGGGATGTTTCGAAACTATTTTTTTTTTTTGAGAATGGAGGGTAGTTGATATTTTTCCTAAAAGAAATAAAATAAAAAGGGATGATCTCATTATAATTTACTAACTTGTATTAATCATGAGCATTTCTAAACCACCGTAAATAAAAATTTTCTCACAAGCTGTGTTAATATTTGTTTATTATATTTTGCTTTGTATAACCCTGGTTGATTACATTATATCTGTAAGTGTATGGAAATGAACCTCCTTTATACGATGGGTCGGTGGGGACAATTTTTTTTTTATTTTCCATGGAGACAGAAATAATACATATATAATTAAAAAAATTCCATACAATTGATGCCTTTTCTTTTATATGATCTAATCATGCACGCTAAGAATAACCCATTTTCTATAATAAACAAAAGATAGAAAAATATTATTAATTATAAAAAAGTATTAATATATTATTTTAATAAATAAATATTAATTTTTGTAAAAGTAGACTATAATTACTCATTTTTTAATATAATAATGATCTACCGACAAGTACTCCTTTAGGACAGTAGTAAGTAGCAAATGAAAGGCATACACGTACGGGGTGTTCTAGTCTTTAATCGCTAAGATGTCTTCATCACGTGATGTCGGACATCCAAACGACACAACTCACGTGCAAATAAAGGGTCCGCAAGACTCTAGCCCCTGCAACCATGAGTCCCACGTCTTTACCACCCACCCCTGGTTAGTACGTCAATGTGATCCGTGTAGGCTGCGTGCATCTTATCTCACCACCCATTCACTCTATCTTGTAATTTTGGTTGTGATTTCCTTATCTTGATATTTGATTTTTTGATTTTCCTCTAGGATAGAAAATCGTTTATAATAATCCATAAGGGGTTTCAATTTTGAGACCGAATCGATTGTTTAGATTGACTCAGTCTAAATTTACCAGGATCAAATTTGGATCAAATAGTTACTAGACATGTTTCGGGTTGAAGTATGACACATATCCTATCAATCCCGGTCCAGTCAGGATTAGTCCTAAACTGGTCTGAAAAAATCGGATCAATGAGTCCAAACCTGATAATGGTCCAGACCAAACCGATATAAACCGAATATTAATTCCCTAGCTTCACTACTTTAGCCTTCTGGATGGGTTTAATGGGTTTCCTACCAAGCTTACAACCAATACTGGCCCGATACCAACCCGACAAGCTAAGCCTATTAACAATCTGAAACTGGACTAACCTGTTAGTTAATGTGCACAGCGCAACCCACCTAGTTAAACCTCTTAATAGAAATGTTTCGGTTGAGGTCTATAAAGCCCAACATCGATTTGGTCCGGACAGAAATCAACCCAGACCGGCCCGTTGACACCCCTTATTGTTGTGGATTTTTGGACTTTTTACTATAGAAAAAACTGTAGTTATGAGATACCTTTTTGTTCAGTGTCTCTAGTTTTATTTTGTCTCGTATCCTTTTAAAGGTCCAAATTTTTGAGCATCTTTTTTCCCGATTTCTTCTGTCGTGCCCAAAGGCATTTACAGGGAAAATATTAGGTCATTCAACATGGATCCAACCTGATCTCTTGCTCACTCCGCAATAGAACTACTACATGTTTGTGACAACACCCGTCTTATAAACCTCTGATGCGACTTTGTAACAGAAGTAGCCGCAACAGGTACTGAAGATGAGTGCAGCTTCTAAGTTGGCATGATACTGCACATTAAAGATTCACACATTCTCTCTCTCTCTCTTCCTTAAAATCAAGACGTCTTCGAGTGATCGTACTTTTATTTCTCTCTACATATATGTATATCCTTATACACCGACAACATGTGCATCATCCATTTTTCTTAAAAAATATATAACTTTAATGAATTGAATACTTAGAATTAGTTTTTTTTAGCAACCGGTGATTAATATATAGAAAGATTGCAAATTGAGAACAAGACCAAGTCTTGGCATCTTCTAGAAACTTACCTTAGAACATGACATATCATCCCTCCCCAACCCCCCTCCTTTTTGGTTTTGGTGGAGTTGATGGACAAAGACAACTCACTTGTTTTTTAATTTATGGGTATGGACTTGGTAAGGTTAATTTGTCACCGAACAAATGTGTTCTTGGCTCACCATTTCATGTGGTTGGCAATTGAAACTTTTTCAAAGGTGATATCAACAACATATTTACACCCAAATTACCTGTTTTGGAGAAAAAAAATGCACATCCAATCAGAGAATGACACGTGACAAGTCAGTGTTGATAATATGAGCTAAACAATTGGATGTTTTGATACCTGAACTCTTAACCACCAAGACATGTATTCGGAGACATTACATCTTTTCTGCATATTTCTTAGACATGTCCAAACATGCGTCGAGATTCATAGATTACCGACAACATGTAAGACATAAACGAAGGACAACTAACTCACTAAGTCAAGGGTATAACTGACTTTATATATGATTACATTTTTCTATCAATAAGACATGACCCCCAAAAGTACAAGTTACACACTCTTTACACTTGAATTCACTCTACAACCCTTACATTCTTGGAGCTCATATTTACTTAATATCGATTTCCCATAATTGTTTGTAACTCAAAGAACTGACTTAGGCATCAAAGTTGTCCTCGGTTTAAGAACCCAATTTCTTTTGTCTTTACTTCCTTGTTGTCTGTAGGGTCCGTTTGTTTTATAGGAAGTGTTCCACATTTCGACTGCAACACAACATATTATTTCTTAGAAAACTTTATTAGATTGAATGGAAAGTAGTTTAATACTTTTGCCACAAAAAAAAAAAAAAGTTTAATATCATATGATGACATGGACAACATATCCATATAATTTGAGTTTCAAGAAATATTAACAAGTGGCAACTAAATTTATATAGTTATAACAAGCACTACAAGTTAGCCTCACAACTACCACTTTGATTGTTGTTATTATAAAGAAAGATTTGGTAAGTTGCCGGCTTAAGGAATCTTCCAAACCACACCAATCAACATACGAGAATCGATATGCAACACGATTATATATATATAGTAGAATCTAATTATTAAAACATAAAAAAAAAAAATTGGATGCAAGAATATCAGAGTCAATTTAAAAATTATTTTCATTTAACACGTAATACAGTAGTAAGTATACATATTAAGATAGTTCAAATTGGTCAAATAAAATAGCATGATCTTCAAACTATTTCCATACCTTTTCCTTTATTTATTTATTTTAAATTTCACATTTTTATTCGAAAACCGTGCACGCCAATGACATCCCTTAACAATGACATAATGATTGGTTACTCAAAATTTTTTTGTGAAAAACTAATTTTATTTGAGACTTAAAATTTTTTTAGAAATAAAACAAAGGATATTTAAAAAGAATGTACCTTATTCTAAATTAGGGGTGTCAAAATTAGTCCAAACGAAAAATCAAAATAGAATCAATCCGATTCGACCTAGACCAAACTGAAACTGAACCTAAACCTAAACTTTATTAGACATGATTTGGGTTGCGTTTTTAGAACCTTATTAAACATGGTTACATTTTTTCTTTAATTTTCATAATCATATGTAAAAAATTAATTGTAGTGAATAAGTCAAATCTTATTACCAAAAAAAAAAAATTCAAATTGTAGGGACATTTAATTCTTAGGTTGTTAGTTTGATTATAGATGAGTCAAATTAATGTATTAGAAAGAGGTTATAATCTATGTTATAATCTATTGACTTATAAGGGTAGGAATTAAGAAATTCAAACTATCATCACTTTAGAACGTTACGTGAGTGTGACAAAATTTTATGAGAATGGAGCTTCTACCAACATATATATATATATATATGTAGCGTGATAACTAAAAAGATATGATTTTTCCGAAAAAAAAAAGAAAAAAAAAGATATGATTGGATTTCTATCCGTTACTTATAATATCCAAAGATAATTTGAATTGATAATTTCAATCCGTTACTTCCAGATATGATTTTTTCTTACTTTATTTAAACTTGTCTTGCTTTATCGTGGCAGTGGTTCACTATTAAAGGAAAAGGAACAAACCATATAGAAAAGCATTATTATTATTAAACCAGCTCCGACTGAACCCCATCGGTTCTAGGAACCCGGTTCCAGGTTGGATCATGATTTGTGAACCTAGCTAGTAGCTATCCAGTTTGTACAGTTGAATTATATTGTCTCGAGTCTTGACTCTTGACCCATTTTGATGTCCTAGTAATTATCCAATTGGTTTGACCATATGGTCTGGTCTGAGCCAGCCAAGAAGCTATTAATAATGGCAAACCACAAAGGTTGGTGCACGGTACAGCTCAACCATATCTAAATAACCTGTACCTACCATATCCTCTTCTCTAAAGGCATCTCCACAAGAGGAGAAACGTGTCAAATTAGTTGTGGTTGCATTTGATTATACATGCCCACTTGGCTTTGAGGATTTTCTAATAAATTAGGTAAACTCTAGTCTTCATATGATATCTGATACCTTCATTTTTTAATATCTTTTAATTTAATATAAATCATAATGACAGTCGATGGATATCCATTTCGATATCAATCCTGATTCTCAACCCAAGCATTTTCATAGTGACAGTCTTTCCAAAGGTAAAAGAAAGACGAACATTAAATTTTTTTATTTAAATATAAAATATAACATATAAATTTTTATGTCAAAACAAACGTTGCCGTAGATAATAATCTCTAGTAACCTTCTTTATATGCCACTCACATGCATTACTTCTTGATTGATATTGATGCCAACTCCTCCTAGTTGGGGTGTAGCTTCAATGACAGTGACAAAACAATTCCCACTGCGTGGATTCCTCCCTCACTTACATCTAAAGCTTATGTTTGTCCACTATAGGAAGAAGGTGTTTGTTCAACACTATTACGTTGTCAGAGTGAAATGAGACAAATGGTCTATATATAGATCGTATAAAGATGCCTCACAATTCGTATATAAGGAAATCACATGAAGAGAAAGTATATATTTTTAATTTTTAAATTAAATATATATTTCCTTAATATGTGGGTGTATGTAAAGGTAAAGTGGATTTTCACCAAAAAAAAAAAAAAAAAAAAAAAAAGGGTAAAGTGGATATCCAAAGATGCAAACACTGATCCTTCTATTATGTGGGAGATTCATTATCGATTGGTATCTAATTAGCATTATTCTAGTATTTTTAGGGTTAATGACAAAAATGTTGTATTCATTGTCAAGTGAGTTCGCTAAGATTTCAATCTCCACTAAAAAGACTTAATAAAAAAAAATGCAATGATGCAAATGTTACATCTTACGATGGATAAGGACACAGGATCAATAAATTATGGATTACACGGCATGGTTTCAGTATATCGGTTATCAAATGGTATGTAATAGGGCAATACCATTATTGTATAATTACAGATAAACCGTTTCAGTTAGTTGATACGTAAATATTTTTTTTTTCTATAAATGGTATTGCCAATGGTTTGAAATATCGGTTCCTTAATTAATTTATTAATTATTAAATTTAACATTAAATGATTTTGTTTGTCATTAAATTGAAGGATTTATTAATATAAGACCACTTAAATTCTTCATAAAATCAAACATTCAATTTACATAATTAAACACCAAATTTGAAAATTACAAAAATAACCATTATATAAATGATTTATGATCTTGTTCCTTCACCAAACCATAACCCTCTTGGTAAATTATAAACATGAATAAGTACTTTAGTAGCAGTTTAAAAATTACGTATTAGTTGGTATGTAGTCCGTCTCATATCGACGATAAATCTATAGAATATTTTATTGTACAAATTATATAAACCGTATGATTTTTACAACCATTATCGTATTGCTTAATAAATTTTGGGAAAAAGACAGTTACCTCCCCTGTAACTTACCTTATTGACCGTTGATCTCCAAAGGTTTCAAAAAAGACAAATGATCCCAATTTTTAACGATGTTAAAATTATATTTTTTATGGACAACTCTACCCCTGAACATTTTATCCCAACTAAAATTAAAAAATAGGGTAAAAGACAGTTACCACCCCTGTAACTTACCTTATTGACTGTTGACCCTCAAAGGTTTCAAAAAATGGACACCCTTCCATGAACAGGAATCACACGATACCAAACTATGAGCATGAACCAGATCTGAAACAAATGAGCATTTTAAAAAATAAAAAAAAACTTCCTTCCATTTTCGTGAGAGCATTGTATCTGCATCTTCTCTGCTACATCCGGAGAAGCTCCCACCCTTCTTTTCCACCACCGTTGGTTGGAGCTGTCGTTGCTCCTGACACCGATTGCTGCTGATCATTGTCGTCAAAAAGTGCTAGATCCTGTCCTCCTGGGATCTCCAAGCTTAGATTTTTAACTATTTTTAAGGCTTTCAGCAACAGTTTTAATGGTTCGTTGTCACAGAAAACCCATTTGGAATAGCGGTAAAATTCCTCCTGATTTTGGTCTATTACCCAACCTGACTTACATGGATCTGAGCATGAATAATTTCAGCGGTAAAATCCTTAGAGATCTTGGGAATGCTACGAAATTGGAACTTCTCAACATTTCTGATTTGGAACAAAGTTGCCTGATAACATATGGAGCGCATCTCTGGGAGCTTCTGCAAACTCGAAGGAAAAATTCTTGATTTCTCTCACAACTCCCTCACTGGTACGATCTAGCACTTTTTGACTACGATGGCTTGCGCGCAGGCTGCTGCGTTTTGTTTGGAAGAAGAGGTGAGTTGCAGAACCTCGTTAACATACTTTTCTTCAACTGGAATGACATCATGGGTTGTAGCTTTGAGGCAGGAGTTGCAGGCAGAGCTCTGAGGCTGGAATTGCAGACGTTGCCCTGAGATGGGAGTTGCAGGCGGTGCCCTTGAGGTGGGAGTTGCAGTGCTCAGTTGGAAAAATGAAATCTGGTTTCGAGCGCGCCGGTGAAGACGAGGTAGAAGAAGACGGACACACCGGAGAGTTGCAGGGAGAGCTCTTCGGGGGTTTTTTTTTCTTTCTTTTTGGAGAAGAGAAAACCTACCGCCATTGTCTCCTTTGAAACCTTTGGGGGTCAACGGTCAATAAGGTAAATTACAGAGGAGGTAACTGTCTTTTTTTTTTTTTTTTAAAGTCAATCACCATTGTAAAAGGTTAATTTGGTCATTAAGAAAATATTGGACTCTCACCGTTAGCATCTAATAGAATATTCCTAACGGTGTGGGTCTATTTGTATTTTAATAGTGTTTTTAGGGGAGGTAACTGTCTTTTTTGAAACCTTTGGAGATCAACGGTCAATAAGATAAGTTACATGGGTGGTAACTGTCTTTTACCCATAAATTTTATATCGATTTTAGAATAAATGGCATGGTATCGGTTTCGAAAAAAGGTATCGATACCATTTTGACACCCTTAACCAGGCGCGATGCAGTCTAATGAATCGAGTTAAAATCAACGAATTGAACCGGTCCAAATAAGAGAAACGTCGTGACTATTGCTAATGTCCGGATATATATTAAATTTTGAGGAAAAATATTTTTACTTTGCTGGTCAAATCAGTTGATGTCTTGGGTCTCTTCTCTACTCCACATTTACTGATAATCTTTTGTATTAAAAATAAATAAATAAATAAATAAATAAATAAATAAATAAATAAATAATATATTGAAAGTGTGTGAACTATGTATGAAACATGAGAAAATTATGTTGAAATCCTTTCCTTTTCTAATTTCCTTATTTACCCTCTACACCTATCTTTACAAAATAACATAAATCAAGTGGCTAAGATTATCCGATCTTATCCTATAGGGTCCCACTGAAGGAATGCCACTTGTACTTAGATGGTAATAAATATCTTATTATTTACCAAAAATAATCCAACCAGCAATAGTACTTTCCTGTCTAAAAAAGGAAAGGTTAGGGACAGTTTTGACAATTTGAGATTAGCAGACAAGACTGAGTGTGTCTTACCGATTGGCCAAAGAAAGATAGTAAAGAAATCTCATAAAATTGGAGCCACTTGATCGGTTCTCCTGTCCAAATTTCGTATATTACCGAAAGTGGCACTAAAAGTTGAACGTATTTACTAAATGTGCCACTACCGTATCCAATCAAATTCCGTATATATACGGATTGGGGAAGGCAAGTACAAATTACCCTAGATTCAGGGAAACAAGCAAGAACCTCAGCCTTTTCTTCTCTCATTCATTCATTCTCTCTCTCTTTCTCTCTCTCTCTCTGTTTCGCTCTCTGTGTTCTTCGGATCGTCTGACAGCTAGGGTTTTCTTGAGCTCTAAGCTCCATTAATTATGCTCTTTTGTGTAAGAGAAAGCATCAGGATTTCGTCAGATCTCAACTGAAACTTGTTTTGGTATGAAACCTGATTGAAGGAGGGGTTTAAAAAGAGGATTGCTTTGTTATTCATATCTGAATATATATAATTATTATACCTCCTGTATATGCTTCGGTTGAGTTCTGGAAGAAACGGTCATTTGATGCAGAACTTCATGAGGTCTTCGTTGGGCACTCTATGATCTTTGTTGTTCTAAAGGTTTGGAAGGAAGCGTTGGTGGAAAAGTGAATGAGGGATTTGGCTTCTTTTCTATGTTATATCAAGATTTCCAAGAGAGTGAGGCGAGATTCTGGGCTTGTGATACGGAGAAGGGGTAGGTGGGGGAAATGTGGCTGATTTCTGCTTTGACTGGCACCTGGTTTTTGTGAGTTCGTGTTTGATTGTTTCTGAGCATAAAAGGGAGCTGAAAACGTGTTTTTTTTTTGGACAGCTGGGTTTTGAGATTGTGAAATGATGCATCAAGAGCAGAAAAAGAAGGTTGTATTTCATAGCTGTTTTCTCTTTCTTCTCTTTTTTGCGATCTTAGTGCGAGTGAGGGTGTGTAGGATCGGGTTCGGTTGGACAATTTTTTTTCTGAAAATTTGGAATGCTGTGAATTTTTTTTTTCCGGTGAAAAATTGGATGTTTGGACCATGCGACCTTTGGATTAGATCCATTAGGAAATTAAAAGAGCGATCAATGGCTCGGAATGCTTGTCTGCGGTAGATTGTCGGAAGCTTCAGCTCACGTTACCACAACCTCTAATTGCATGTATATCTTTATTTCGTCAATTTCCCTCCTCGCTTCAACTAGTCTTCTGCAGTTCTGCTTGAAATTTTCTTTTCTTTTGATAGATTTTTTTCCCTTTTTGTTTTCTGGGTTTGGGTGGACGGTTATGAATTATGATTACTAGTTGGCTTGTTCGTATTTGCTTCTCCCCCTTCCCCTACCCACAAAATTTTTTTCCTTCAATATATGCTTTCTTTTTCTGGAAATTTCTATCCTAATTTCCAAGAGGGAAAGCATCTAGTATATGTTTTGGGCTCCACTGTGACGCTTTTTGTGCTTATTTCTACTGTAGAATCCGATTCCATTCTCTAAAGTGGTAATCGTATTTATTATCTATTTGCTTGTGTCTCTAGTAGAGGTTTTCTCTGTCTGATGAAATTTTTACACATCTGTTTTAACCCTTTTCTGATCTGAAATCTTCTCTCTTGTATTTCTGTAAATAGTTATTAAAAATATGAGTAGAAAATTTTGGGTATTTGTTGTTGTAAACCCAGTCGACTCTCTTCAGTTCTCACTGAAATTGGGATTATAAATCATTCTGCTTAAATAATAGAAGACAGGGAAATTATATGGCGATAAATCTCCACTGGTTGTTTGGACGTCGCATACCTTATGTTAGTGAAAGCCAAATGCCTAAACTTCCACCTAAGGAATGTGAACCACTATTCCATTTCTGTTATGATTCTATTGTTCAATTTTTATCAGTTATTTGTCTTTTCAGGGGTGTCTGAAATCTTTTGTTATTTTTATCTTTTAAACCTGTTTCATTGTGGGTGATTTATTTGTAAGATCATTTACCAATGTATTACTTAATTTCCATTTCTTGTCCGTTTTGTATTGCAACTTATGTTGATTATAGCATTAAAATGTTTTGTTACAAGAGATATGAATTGATTTCTATCTTCTGCAGAATTCAGCAGAGATGGACTTCTTCTCTGACTATGGTGATGCCAATAGATATAAAATTCAGGAAGTTGTAGGGAAAGGAAGTTATGGTCTCGTCTGCTCTGCCATTGACATCCATACTGGAGATAAAGTTGCGATAAAGAAAATACATGATATTTTTGAGCACATATCTGATGCTGCGCGAATCCTGCGCGAGATCAAGCTGCTTAGGCTTCTTCGACATCCTGACATTGTTGAAATAAAGCATATTATGCTGCCACCTTCAAGGAGGGACTTCAAAGATATTTATGTTGTTTTTGAGCTCATGGAGTCAGATCTTCACCAAGTCATCAAAGCTAATGATGACTTGACAAGAGAGCATTATCAATTTTTTCTTTATCAGTTGTTGCGAGCATTGAAGTATATTCACACAGGTAATTAGCAGCCCTATTTCCTTTGTCACTTAAAATTGTGGTGATGAACTGTGAGCATCTTTGTTCTATGGCTAATTGTGATTCATGATCACCATCTTTGTTATTTAATTGGGCTTCGAAGAATTTGTGGAGCTTCAGCTGACTCTAAATTGTTTGCCACAGCAAATGTTTACCATCGAGATTTGAAACCAAAGAATATATTGGCCAATGCAAATTGCAAACTCAAAATTTGTGACTTCGGATTGGCTAGAGTTGCCTTCAATGATACTCCTACAACAATATTTTGGACGGTAATAAAAACAAATTGTAGCACCATTGGTTTCTTGCATATGAACAGTTTCATAAAGTGCCTTTTGAATGATTTTTTTTAAGACATGAATGGCTATAGTTCATATCGATGTAATAGTCATAACAATAAACTATGATTGCTGGTTTTCTGAAACATTACGTTTTTGCAGGATTATGTGGCAACAAGATGGTATAGAGCACCAGAGTTGTGTGGCTCTTTTTTCTCTAAGGTATGATCTTGCATGCTTTAAACAATATAGCACACTTTTGTTTTTCAGACCAAGTAACTGAATGACTAATGAGTTGTCTTTGATTTGATCGAGAAACACTTGTTACTCTTTCTTTGTTGTTTCAATGTTTGCACAAATGTACATAATTTGACCGTTGCACTTGATCTGGATTCACATAACATTACCTGTTGGGTTTAGTGTTTGGACTTGTGTTTGTGCATTTTTGCAGTTGTAATTTACTGTGTCAGCAAAAGAAGAAATTTTACTTGAGAACTTAGTTGATTTTAGAATCAATCAATTGCTCTTTCCAAGTGCGTGTATATGCTTGTGAGCATGATTTTAATCATGTTGAATTCTAATTGTACGCATATTTGGACAAGACGTTTCTGGCTTGGAATAGCTTGCTGCTGCTGCTGCTATTGTGGTCAGTTGCTCAAGACCATTTGATGGTGTTAACTATATAATAATAAAACTAACTGCTTTGACTTAGTTAACAAAACCATTTGACTTAGTCTCCTTAGTTTACTTTCTATTTTGCATGTTAGAATCCTTAGCCTAGTTTATTTTCTATTTTACTTTCTAGTATTCATATGTAAATAGGATTGCTCTGTCATGTTGACATGTGGCAGTCCTGTCTCCTTAAATTCTTTTACTCCTACTCCTATAAATAGATATCGTAAGGAGGGAGAGAATAACTACTCTCGATTCTGCTCTCTCTAGACAAATCAATTCTCTCTCCTCTTCTCCATTCTTTCCATCTTCTCTCCTCTCTTGCTTCTATTTTGTTACATGGTCTTGATCCAAGCAATTGCCAATCGATTTCATTACTGTAGCACCTCATAAATGAAGTTTTGTAAGTGTAACCGTTCTCCAAGTGATACTTTATGTAAAGGTTTGACAAAAATAAGTTGACATAAATTTGGTGATAAAGTGGTCCATTGGAAGCATTGATCATTATTCTGAGCACCATTGTTAAATACAAGTGAAATATTTATAGTTTTTTCCTGTCACAGTAACTGAGGTCTACATGTTAGTGCTTTTCATACAAGTTTTAGCTTCTTTGCTTGGACATCTATTTTTTATTTTGTAAGGAATGTGTTCTGCATGCTTTTAAGTAAATAGTAATCCATAGATTAAAAAAATGCTTGGTCAGGAAGGGATATTACACTCTCCTGCAAGTTGAAATAGCTCTCTGTTCAGGTAATTGTGTTAAGTGTTTTTTACTGCACTGTATAATTTTGTTTCCTTAGATTGTTTTTTAACTAGTAATGGCTGTTGGTTTCAGTATACACCTGCAATTGATATTTGGAGCATAGGCTGCATCTTTGCTGAGGTATTAACAGGAAAACCTCTGTTTCCTGGTAAAAATGTGGTTCATCAGTTGGATTTGATGACTGATCTGCTTGGTACACCCTCTTTAGATACTATCTCACGGGTATGACATTACTCTTGCTACTGTTGTAAGAACCTTCATTCTTGAATGATTTAGATCTTATTTCTGAAGCCTGAAAGTTATAACCAGTTTTCTCCTCGTAGTCTTAATACTGATGCTCTTTTCTGATTGATCTCCAGATCCGTAATGAAAAGGCGAGGAGATACTTGACCAGCATGAGGAAGAAGCAGCCCATGTCATTTTCTCAAAAGTTCCCAAATGCAGATCCTCTAGCACTTAAACTATTGGAAAGACTGTTGGCATTTGATCCAAAGGATCGGCCAACTGCTGAAGAGGTTCGTATCATGGAAGAAGGAAGGGCTTTGAAATTATTGCCTCTATATTCTAGTCTTGGCCCAAACCTTTCTTAATCGGGCAAATCACTTTAAGTGTTAGTATAAATGCAAGTTTGGTAGTTTATGGATTTCCTTCATCTATTCAGCGATGTACCTTTTAATGTGTCAAAGTTCAGACGTGTCATCTGTTACTTATTTGCCATTTTGTTCTTAACTTTTAGCTGGAGCTGCTTCACTGTACCCCTTTAGGATTTCTTGTTCCATCTTTTTGTCATTTTAGTGGTGATGTTTTGGTACTGATGGTTCTTTGATTTAACAGGCACTTGCTGATCCTTATTTCAAAGGCCTAGCAAAAGTGGAGAGAGAGCCCTCTTGTCATCCAATTACAAAGCTAGAGTTTGAGTTTGAGCGGCGGAGGGTGACAAAGGAGGACATTAGGGAACTAATTTTCCGGGAAATATTAGAATACCATCCACAACTGCTGAAAGACTACATGAATGGAACAGAAAGGACAAGTTTTCTCTATCCGAGGTTGTCATCTTGTTGTAGGTTTTTAGTTGGTTCATTCTGGAATTACCTAATTTGTGTTGTCATCAACTGATGGTTTTTTTTTTGGCTTATTTTATGTTCAGTGCTGTTGATCAATTCAAAAAGCAGTTTGCACATCTTGAAGAAAATTGTAAGAGTGGGCCGGTGATTCCACTTGAAAGGAAGCATGTTTCTCTCCCAAGGTACATTCCATTACTCTGATGCTATACAATAAGTGATCTAGATATTTATATTCTTGCATGAGGGTTTCATTTATTTATTTAATTCATCAGTTGCATGGAAAAGAAATAGAGAAGAAACCATAGCCAACCGCAGATGTACTACACTATAATTGTGTGCAGTGATTGTTTATTCAGTTGTATAATAGTTACATTATCATTTCCTGACTTTTTATTATTTTCAGATCAACAGTTGTCCATTCAAATACCATTCCTCCCAAGGAACAGCCAAATTTGGGTACATTCAGAGATCGTCAAATCTCGGAGGAAGCATGTAATAACATCTCAAGAGACACAAATGGAATTGGACATATTCCAAGGACTTTGCAGGCAGCACATCGGATTTCAATGGGTATGTCACTCCTTACCCACCATTTTTTTTTGGATATGTAAAATTGTATTTTTGCACATGCAAAAACTTTTGGATGCTGAATTGGTCTGAGAGTTCTGTATGTTTTCCAAGGTACATCTCTAACTTATGTATCAAATTGTATGATGTCGATATTTATATAAATTGATTGTACACTATTATTGCAAGCTGCTGATTGAGTGTTAAAGAAACTTGAAAGAGACGGGTTGAAATGTGAGATTGAACTGAAGGTGCTCAATTGGATGTGGAAATAATCAATTTGATCCTAATCAAGTACTGGAATATATATATGAAAAATAGATATGACAGATGAATACAGTAGTGGAATCTTCTAAAATTCGAGCAACTCAAACTAGGGGGTTTAAGAGGAAAATTGATTGGGGCCCAGGATAATTTATTCTTTTTTGGGCAGGAAGGAGGTGATTAATACTGATTAGATTTCTCCAATAGCTTATGACTGGTAGGGAGCTACCGTTGGATTGGGTTGTGGTGTTGTTGATGATGAGATGGGACGAGGGCTGCTCTTAGAAGTTGAGATAGGATTTAGAGAATGGAATGGGGAATTAGAGTTCAGGTGTTTGATGAGTATCTACTATCAATAGAACTGAAATTCATACTAATTGAAATCAATAGTGGTATATAATCCGAATATTTTTTTTAATAATCCGAATTACAGTATAATGAATAGGTTTTTCTTCCAGTTTCAGCAATGAGCTTCATAAAATAATTCTTACAATGCAATACTTGATTATTTATTGCTGTCCCCTGCCCGCCCTTTTTATTCTCCGTAGATTAGTTTAATTTCATAATTGTGGTGTTTTACCTTTTGTTATAGTTATTAATTAGCTGATGTTTATTGTATTACTTGGCTAAAAAATAATTAGTAGGTCCATTGTTTGAATTAATGATTTAATAAAAGAATGGCCCTTTGTTTTTATTTTGCAGCCAAACCTGGGAAAGTTGTTGGACCAGTCATGCCTTGTGAGAATGGGAGCAACGTGAAAGATGGCTATGACCCAAAAATGTTGATAAGGAATGCCGTTCTTCCTCCTCAGGGTATTCCTCCTCCATACTGTTACCGCAGGCCTAGCATGAAGCATGAAAGATTGGGAGCAGAGTGTGAGAGGGACTTGTCACAGGCCAAACCGCTACCCCCTCAATATAGCATGTCGGCTAAATTAGCACCAGAAATTGCCTTAGACATGAACTCCTCTCCGTTTTATCTAACACGAGCAGGAGTGATGAAGGCTGACCAAATAGATGATCGAATTGCCATTGATACGAACCTGCTGCAAGCTAAATCTCAGTTTGGTGGTATTGCTCCTGCTGCCACTGCAGCTGCTCACAGAAAGGTGGGAACTGTTCAGTATGGCATGACAAGGATGTACTAGAGGAAAAAATGCCATGGGGTGGTTTGATGGCTCGGATACATGAGGCTATCTGTACTGGAGAAGGAATGGCTGTGGCGTGGTTTGATGGCTCGGACAGACGAAGCATTCCATTCTGATAGGTACGTTTGTTCTTTTCCAGGGAAGAATTGGACGGATGTAATGTACGTGGCAAAGGATAGAGAAGGGCCAGGAGAGGGGGTGTTTTTGTTTTTGTTTTTTTTTTGTTTTTTTATTTGGTTGGAGGAGGTGGGGGGGAAGCTTTGTCTCAGAGGAGGCAGCATATGTCTCTGTTTCATAAAGTTAGGGAGTAGTAGTGAATCAGTAGTTTGTGTTGGAGTAACTAATTATATCATGTAGTAAAAATATACATTCCAACAATTGAAAGGGCTGAAAGAATAGGAGAAAAGAAAGGAGAGCAATTGTATCTTTGGTCCTCTCCTCCGCTCCTTTTGTCATCTCCATGTACTTGTGCCATCCCTGTGAGTTGTAGATAGTGATGAGACATGGATATAGATGATGAACTTCTCAATTTATAATGGAACCTGTTTAACTTGAACTCTCATCAGTTTTGAGTCACCTTTGTTTTCATTTATGCAGGGAGATAGTATAAATTATGTGGGTTAACTGTGAATCGATCTGTCTGTTGCAACAGTAATCCATTTCTTTTCTATATGCAAAAACTTTTAAGTAAAAAATAGACCATTTACTACCGGATTATCTGAGATTATAACAGTATCCGAAAGAGATATCCCTGGCAACACAGCAACAGTGTTGTATGAATTTCTATCCATCTGGAGACTCTACATTGACTACAATATTTGACGCAGCCAATATTTTCTTGATGACCCAATGTTGGAAAGCTGGGCAGGCACGGATCTGTAGTTAGGTGTCCATAGCTTCCTTTGTTGAATAAAAGAGGGGAAGAAGACAAAGCTTTTACCTACTAATTGCAGTGTATCAGCCAAGGAACAAATCTAGTAAACAGTCAGCGGCAGATGACATAAGTAGTCAGCAATCATTTTCAGTCTTCTACAGTCCTGCTTAAAATTGATCAGTTAAATCTCTTCTAAATTCCATTATAATATAAACAATGCGGACTTTTCTTGCTTTTATTTGGAATTCGAGTGCCCATCAATTGCTTTCGTCGTTTCATGGAATGGGTTCTCTTTTTTTTTTTGGGTAAATTGGAATGGGTTCTCTTTGATTGTGAACAGATCTTCCTATTCCTCCTCTGCAAAAGTGGCCACTTTAGTAGTTTGAACTCATTGATCTTTATTCCAAGTTGATATCTATTCGCGAACCAATAGACTAGATGAGGCCTTACAACTGTTCTATGAAATGCCTGTGTGAGATGTTGTTTCTTGGAATTCAATGATGAAGGGATGTCTGGACCCTGGGAACCTAGAGATGGCTCGAGAGCTTCTCTATGGAATGCCAGATTGTTTAAGAGGTCTTTTAAGAACGTCATTTCCTGGATTAGAATGATCACAGGAATGGATCAGCATGGGAAGAGTGATGAAGCACTATATCTCTTTAAGCAGATGCTGAATTCAGGGTTGATACCCACATCAAGCATGTTCTGCTGTGCGCTAATAGTATTGCGAACATACAGGCTTTCGACCCGAGATGTTCAACTTCATGCCCCTCTCATCAAGTCAGGGTATGCATTTGCTGCTTTTTTCTCTACTTCACTGATCACATTTTATGCAAACTGTAAGCAAAGCAAGATTTTTCAGGAAGCTTTGCATACAAATGTGGTTATATGGATGGCTCTTTTGACAGGTTATGGTCTCAATGAAAAAGCAGAAAGAAGCTTGGGAAGTATATTACACCATGATAACAGTTGGGATCCTGCCCAATCAATCAACTTTCACTAGTGCTTGGAAGTCATGCAGTGGGCTAGAGGCTTGATAATGGAAAAAAAAAAATTCATAGGAAAGCCATTAATTGTTAGGTGCACAAAACATGGATGGAGTGTCTTGGCCCTTGAGTTATTTGACCGGATGGTAAAGGCAAAAGTGTTATCTTGCATGATATAAATGATGAACAAAAGGAAGTTATGTTATCTTTTCATAATGAGAGGCTTGCTAATATTGGATTTGCACTGGTCGGTGCTGTAGAACAGTAGAAGTTAGTACAGTAAGAGTGATGAAGAACCTTCATGTATGTGGGGATTACCATTCTGCTATCAAGCTTATAACAAAGATAGTTGAGTGCAAGATCACTGTCAGAGATTCTAGTCACTTCATCACTTTAGGGATGGTATGGTAACTGACTAACTGATCTTGGTGGGATTATTATTTGCACTTAATGGCTGTTTTGTTCCTGTAGATTTTTGGGGAGTTTGATTATTGCTTTTGATGGATTTTCACTGAGCTAATGAAGCATAACTTATGATGATGAAGAAAAGCAGGGTGGCCTCAGTCTTGGATAATGATTGCTACAGAAGGTGGGAGTGCTAGCAATGGATCGAAGTGATTTTTATCTTTCTTAAAGTATTGCGAATTGCAACCTAGTGGTCACGGGTTTGAAACACGGAAATATCCTCTCTGCATTGGGGGGTAAGGCTACATACATTCTACCCCTCCCCAGACCCCGCAGTAGTGGGAGCCTCGTGCACTGGGACGCCTTCTTTCAAATATTGGGACTGAAATCAATTTTATGAATCAGACAAGAGTCCTTAGAGCTTATCTATTGTTGTCTTAACAAATTCAGGTCCCTTAAAGAAAAGCCGGGAACGATTAGTGTTTGTTAAATATAGTGGAATAACTAACGAAATACCACTTGGGAGTCCAAACGAAAACCTTAAGGCTTTCTATGGAGATAGCCCAATGATATGATAAAAGGCACTTCTAAGGTCTTAGATAACCGATGTAGGACTACACCTCTATAACTCCCAACATCCCAATACTTTCCTTCATGTGTTAGTTTCGCCTTGCTTGACTCTACACGTGGGCATACCAGACTCTACACGTTGACATACCTCTTAAGGAGGACAACAAATGGACTTGACTCTGATACCATATTAAATATCAAACCCAAAAGCTTGAACTATTGAGTGGAGAGACTCACAAATATGGCTTTTCGTTCAATTGTTGTACACCTTAAGCATCTCATTCAGCATGTTCAAAACTGAGCTGATAAAGCCTATGGTTCGCAACTCTTACCTAGACTTCGCCAATAACCAGATAACTCTCTTACAGTAATAGCAAAAAACAAAAACTATATGTTAATAATGTATCTATAAGGGAATGGACCCATTCACTATGGTCCATTATGGTCCATTCCCATTGTCGCACTACCTATTAGCTCCAATTCCATCTTAGGATTGGTTCAGTTAAAAGCTGTTAAACTGGCCACCTTTTAGGCTTTAGGATTTAGTTGACTAAGTCCTCTTTTTATCTTATCTTTTTTTATTTCATTATACGTAATTAGGAGTCAAGAGTTTTTATCCAAAAAAAAAAAAAAAAAAAAAAAAAGGAAAAGAAAGGAGTCCAGAGTTATTATGTTATTAGGATTTATGGTTTGTCTAGGATTCCTTGTCATGTGTCATGGAATTCATCTCTTATATAATTAGGACTCCTTTACTTGTGGAGTTCTAGACCTATCCTATTTCTCTTATTTGAGTATCCATAAATAATACTATAAGGATGGAAAACAATACACATCGATTCTCTTTCCCTCTTCTCCATTCTCTCCATCTTCTCTCTTCTTTTTTCTTTTGATTTTGTTACACTATATAACTTCAAAGAATCTCTGATGTCACAATCCAATCATATGGTCAGGTAAAATATAATTTATTTTTCATCCCTTAGTGATATTATTCAGATCCGATAAGGTGGCCTTCACAGTCATTTCTGTAGGTTAGCATATGGCTTACCTTATGAAGAACCACAAGCTTCAAGTCCATGCTTCACTCTAATAACAATGCATCCCTAACTTGTAAGTCAAAGGTAAGGGGTGAACACAGATCCTTACCCTTTGCTTTATTTGCAATAAATTCAAGGAAGACAGAAAAAACAATACAAAAGCAAAACTAATTCTATTAGTAATCATTTTCTTCTATTATGAGGTGCCACTAGAGAGGGTATGCCTTGATGTGATGGTAAGGTTGTTATATTATAACTTGGTGGTCATGAGTTTGAAACATGAAAATAGTCTCTCAGCGTTGTGGGGGTAAGGCTGTGTACATTCTACCTCTCCCCAAACCTTGCAAAAATATTGGGATAGTATTAGTGCATGAAAGGTTATTCTTTGAGAAATTAAAAGGATGGAAAGTGAAAATATAAAACTTAAAAAAGAAACATTTGTATTCATTACAACATATATATATGAAAAAATTTCATCTACCACTCAAAAACTATGTCAAAATCCATCTACCCCCCCTTTCCTTAGGTTTCCAAAATCGTCATCTACCACCCAAACTTTTGACACGTTAATCAAAGAGACCCCACCTTGTTAGTAGAATCCCGTTAGTTGATGACGTTATCACTAATTGAAAATTACTGGGACAATAATGCCCTTATTGTATTGTTGAAAGACCATAATACCCTTACATTTTTTTTTTAAAAAATTTTCAAAACCATGGAATTCCTACAACTTTAATGGAAAAAAACTTCTTCTTTTCCTCAATCGGTGTCTATAGACTTGTATACTTTTCTGGTCGCCATCATCATAATAGAAATGGTAGAAATGTCTAATCACATTTTCAGTCAAGTCCGTCTGTTTAATGGGGCCGATTGAAGTTTCTGGAAACCATTGAGTAGTAGATCGATTTTGACATAATTTTTGGGTATTAGATGAAGATCATTCACATGAAGTTTCTGAAAACCATTGGGTATTAGATGAAATTATATATATATATTGAAAATTTTCATTTCCTACTAAAAAATTAAACAAAAAGGATTTAGCGACGGGGAGTCTGGTGCTGTGTATAATAATTCTGGACTGGGCCGACTGATAAGCTCAAATGAAATTGACCCAATAAGTCCAAAACAAAATCGAATCGAAACAACTTGATGATGGATCGATAAGAACCTATTAAGTCAGTCTTTTGTTAAATATATATGTAAGAAACTGAAACTGAACCATTCCGAAAATGGCTGATAGAGAACCCTATATAAATAGGAAACTGAATCTGGACCAATAGTGGACTGATAATAATCCATTAAATCAATCCGATAAAAACCTGAAACTAAACTAGACCGAAATCAAAATTTTTTATTACACTATTAGGCTTGAGTTTACATGTTCAAAATTAATTGAGCTGAACCAAAACCAGACCAACCTGAACCATTGACACCCCCACTTGTCTTAGACAAGTCATCTTAACAGGAATTCAAGTTTTGTAATCTGGTGGATAACAAAGCTCTTTAATTTTTAAGAAACGTCTCACTAAAAGATGTGGGCCATGTTCTATTATTATATGATTTGTCCTCTAATTAAATCACTTCGACAATTATTTTATGAGGCGTGTCCTATAATCCAGGGCCCTTAGAGCTCCATTTTTCCCCCAAGATTTGACATTTATTAAAATATTAGCAGAATTGTCTAGGAAACTTCATGTGAATGATCTTATCCAAATGACCCACTGCTTAATTATATACTTATGAAAATCCCAAAAGGACAAAAACATAGCCCTTATCCCTACATATAGCCAAAATACTTTGCAGTGCCACTTGTGATCCTCTTTGACATTATTGGATTGTGTTTGTTGAAAAGAGTGGGTAATCTTAATTGGCTCTTAGTGACCTTTCATGCAAAAGAGGAATGAGATGTTTTTCAAATTGAAACCATCATTTGAAAATGTAAGTATTGATAAGGTAAACTCTCAATCAAGTTGAGTGGTTAGTATCACAAAATTCTGATTCAATGTAGGCACTTAGTTTTTACCTAAAAAAAAAATGTAGGTATGTCCTAGATATAGGATGGGTCTGTATATTTTCTAAAATCTCTGCATTTTAAATGGTAAGAGAATGATAAAAATAGATTTAAAAAATGGGAGAAAGAAAGGGAGGTGAGCCTTGATGTGACAGTAAGGTTGTCATATTGTAAATTGATAGTCATGAGTTTGAAATACGAAAATTAACAGTCTCTCTGCATTGCAAGAGTAAAACTATGTACATTCTATCCCTCCCTAAATCCTATAATAACTGAAACCTCATGCACCAAGATGTCATTAAAAAAAAAAAAAAAAAAAAAAAAACTGAGTGAGAAGTATACATTGGCAGCCGTGTATTTTTTTTTTCCTTAAAAAATATACAAAAAATAAGAAATTTCTTATGCTACAAAATGGTAGAATCAATCTTTTCTTTTCCCTTGCCATTTGGGCAAAGATTGTCATAGAAAATTAATCATTCCCCCATAGAAATAATAGACCACAAAAATAATTTTTTCAAATTGTTTTTCTTTTTTAATTGAAATCTATCCTATCAAACAAATGAAAGAATATGAAGCTTTGTTTTCTTTATCCTCCTTACCACCATCACTATCATGCCAATCAGAAACAGCATTAGGGTTTTCTTTTCCAAGGAGTTACATCAATGCTTACTTTGTCTGAAGTCCTGATGCGATTACACAGTCATGGTCTTTTCCTATATTTAGCTAGCCATGTTCTATACTTTCCCAGCATCAATGACGATTGTGTTAATTAGTCCCTTAAAACAAGGGGGTTTGGTGTGGTGATTTGTCCTATACTCCTATCAAAGCATGTTGGGTGGTCGGACCAAATATTTGCTATGTTGTATATCAATTAAAATTAAAAAATTATATATAAATAGATTCCATTTTTTATTTCTGACTAGTTACTTGTCAAGTTTAAACCCAATCAGAATAACAGAATTGCAATTTATATTTTCCAAGATGGTCGAAAATGCAAGAGAAATATGATAATAAGAGGAGGGTAGATGATTGCTTTTTTCGAGAACCCATTGTCTGTTTTTTGGATGGACTGCGTAAACCCTGGTTTTATGTAAACCCCACCATCCGTATGTATTAGGTCTGTCCAAGACCCATGAGAATCATTAACTCTCATGTGGGTGGACCCAAGAGAGGAAAATGAGTCAAACTTAGGAGTTCTACTTCTTGAGACATGGTCCCTTGCCGACTGAGTTACCCCTTAATGTTCTATTGCAATCCATGTCAAATTCATTGTTTCCTCTCATAATAATAGCTTACAATATGCTTCTCTTGAACCAAATTATTAATAGAATCAGATCTAGAGATAGTATAGCCACTTTGATGATCTGATACAATTAAATCAAAATTACCAACATAAATGGTATAGAGAATCAGCCTATGACAAGTTGACACATCTAGTCATGTACTCATGTCATCCCATTCTCACAATGTACACCTTATATGATTAAATTCCTCGAAAAATAAAGGAGCAATCAATCCAAAAGCCTAAGTTATAAAGTAGCTAAAGAAACTAATTAAGATATTAAGATATCTCAAGTCCCGATGCTTAATTAACATAATCTGATTGGTTTTGATACGATATTAAATTTTCCACCCTAAAAGCTTAAGTTATAATTAGATAGAAAAACGAAACAGTATATTAAAACATTTTTTATCCCAATGTTTTTCATTATAGAATTACTCCCACCGGTATTAATATGACTCAACACATGAAAACACTATTTCTTATGAACCCACTCTTCAAATGGACCATGTTTTGAGAGAGAGAGAGAGAGAGAGAGAGAGAGAGAGAAATAACCTGCTAAAAGAACAGAAAAGAGAGTGTAAAGTTCAGAACTTTGCTGGTACTATTTTGTGGTGAAGTTATTTAATTTTTTTTCCTTGTGTTGGATTGGCAAGAGATTAATAATTAAACAGAAAAAGTAAAAAACAAAAAAAAAAAAAAAGATAAAAAATCAAAATTCCTTATGCTGTGAAATGATTTTCTTTACTGTACTTTTTAACTTGGCTTTTGAGAAGATTGTGATAGAAAATTAGTTCCTACCAATGCAAAAGCAAATGGGACCACAGCATTCAAAACTTAAGAAATTAAATTTCTTTCTAAATATATCCAATCAAACAGGGTGACAAGCATAATAAACTTTTTCCCTTCTTCTCTTTTCTTTTTCTTCAATCACTATCTTCCCAATCAACCACAGCACGAGGGCTCTGTTTTTCCACCTCCCTACATGAATGTTTGATACTTTAATGCTCTCCACATGCACTATCAGGCATGGAGTTTTTCTTTTTCAGTCCATTATATTCAAGGATTAATGCCTTCCACATGCTTATAAGCTATGGTAGTTTTCACTGAAAATCATCACTGGTCAGCCTTGGATCCAATCCATGCATGGCCCATGTACACTTGATTAGGGTTTAACCTAAATTTAATTATTTGATCTTAATAAAGATTGAAATATAATTAAAAATAGATACTTAGTTAAAAAAAACTTAAGCTATTAAGTGGAGAGATTGATTAGTATTTGAAGACATTTAAAGTCTTAATGTTATCCAATGTGTGATTTTTCTTGTCTCTCTTTTGAGTGACAGTAGATACATGTTTAATGAACGTAAAACCCTAATAGCTCTGAAAGTGATATCATAATGAATTATTTATTCAAAAGTTTAAATTATTAAATGAAAAAATTAATTAGTATATAAAGACATTTAAGATCTCAATGTTTTTTAATTCTCAGAAGAACCCATTTGGGATGATTGAAAGAAAGAAAACCCTAGATCACCAGACTGTCCATTGAACATAAATCAGAGAGAGAGAGAGATGGAAGGGATCGTGTGCCTAATAAAGACCTTTATATATATATATATATATATATATATATATATATATATATATATATATATATATATGTTGGTTTGGTTGCCCTCCTTATGTGTTTCCTTATGTATGATTATAACCACATGCTTCCATTATATGGGGTATGGAGAACATGTATAAAGATAAATAAAACAAACGGGGCATTGAAAGTAGTACACACCCTAGTGGTCAAATGGGTCCTTGTCCCAACACCATGGAACTCAGCTGGCATTGCTTTGATTAAAGTCATATGAGCACATGTTCATGGACTATCTTTCAAAGTGAAAGTGATGGTCAAGACTCCTTCCAGTTTTTTTTAAACTTTCTAAGAACTCCTTATTTGTTAACTAGAGCCATTCGTCTTAGATTTTGTCAAAATTTATATTTAATTCTAATATAAATTGTTATGTGTGAAGTTTGATACTATCTTAAGTTAATAATTACTATATGTAACCCATATATATTGTGTGGGTGTAATCCCATAAGAGAAAATTGAGTATTATAATTTCTTCATTAGAATAGTGGAATTGATGACTGATCATTCTAGCATAAATGTAACCCATACAAATTGTATGGGTGAATCACATAAAATCATTGTGTTTTTTCTTCTTCTTTTTTTTGTTTTTTCTCTTCGCTATTTTTCTTCTACTATGTTTTTAATTCATAACATATATAAACTTCATTGTCAACAAAAGGGGGGGAGAGAGAGAGAGAGAAATCCTAGGCCATGATTTTAGAAAGAAGGGTGTGCAAATGCACGAGGCTCTCGTCACTGTGGGGCTTGAAGAGAAAAATTGTTTCCATATATATATATATATAAACCTATGACCATCAGGTCACAATAGAGCAATCTAGCGTTACACCAAAACCGACCACCCTGTTTGACCATGATTCCTCTTAGATCATGATTTTAGGATAAATTTTTTAATATAATAGACAAAATGAAATTAATTACTTGTCAATTGAGTTTGCAGTTTAGTCCACAAATTTAGGTGGAGGTTTCAACTATTTGATGAACATGGAGTTACTTTTTGAACATAAAAAATGCAATTCCCCTGGTACTAACTAGTTGTCCTCATCTCATGCCAGCTTAAAGTAAGACCAATTGCTAAAATCCAAAGTGGGCCTTTATGAAAAAGTGGCAAGATGATTCTTATGTATTGATATACAAAGAAATAAGAGGTGTTTGGTTGCAAGATTAGCTCTAACTTACCCAACCATTCCTAAAACCATAATCCTTATTCTCTTATGGATGGACTTCTACAGTACTTATTTATCAACAGCATTTCTGTTATGGAAACAATCATTTGGAATATTAAGGTCATTTTCCATAGTTTTTTCCTTGGTTTTCAATCCTGATTGAACTGGACCGGTTCAACATTATTAGTGGAATGAAAGGTTTTGGGTGGGAAGGGACAGACCAGATCTACAAGGATCTGGATCTTGATAAAACTGGGCCCGAATCTCTGAAAAATGTAATGGAAATTAAAGCAAATTTTTTCCTGGCCAACCACCTGAGGAGAGGCTGAGGTATGTACAGTAGCAGTTTTACCCAAAAATAAAAAGGGAATAATAATGAGAGTGGAGGAGAGAGAATGTATTGCAGGAGCAGCACCATTAAGCAGAAGAATCTTACTCTGTCGTTCTGAGTTTGAATGGATATAATTTTTTTTGTGCGTGTGAGTTTTGAGGCTGTGATTAAGCAACCCAAAAATCCCTCCATGTATGGTGGACGGATGGACCCCACCCCTTTGGATACTTTCCCAAGATCATTGTATCCATCGTCTTTGGATCAAGAAAGGTCCAATGGATGGAATTGAGGTGCTTTGAGGTGAATGGTGATGGGACCCATCACCCATTTTACATCCACCAGTCCACTAGACGAGGTAGATGGATTAATTAATTGTAAGGTGGGGTAAATTTGAGGAGTGTTGTTGCCTATATCAACCAATAGAGCAGAGGATGAGAGAGAATGTCAGTAGAAGAGTTGTAAATATAGTTTTTATTCTGTATTTTGGAGATTGTCTGTGACTGTATTTGGGATGCATTATGTGTCAAGAAAATATCTGAGATGACAAAAATAGTGTTTGGTATATATTCTTTTTCTTAAATGCATTCTCAGAATATAAAACGCAACCTATATCTCTATATTTAGGTCATTCAGATCTAAGGTGGATCAGCTAGTTTAGATTTGATTATCAACAATGCATCCTTTAAGACTTTGGAGAGTTGGGAGCACTGTTTTAAGGATTTGATTGGATCGGCCAATACAATACCCATGTCTGCACAATTGGCAAAGATACTTTCAAGCATTGTTAATTAAGATCCCTACCCGATCCGTGTACTAAAAATTCAATTTGGGAGTTGTTGTTGTTGCAAGAATCCGAGCTATTCTTCTAGGTTGCCAATGAGTTATCGAACGTTTGAGGTGACCACTCTGATGCTTAAATCAAATTCAATCAATAACTATCAATTAAAATGAAAGGGGTGTAAAAAGAGAGTAATTGAGTCTCCGAGTGGTTTCAATCAGTTAATTTCTCTTGAAGAGTATTCATTTATGAATCGCCAAGTAAGGGTAGTAATGGTGAGGTAACAGTCCTTCCACTTAATAGTTCTGAATTGAAAACTTGACATGGCATCAGAGCTTCAAGCTTTTCTTTATAGTCACTCAAAAAGGAAATAACACGTCCCACGTGAGAAAGAATGATCGAAAAAATCCCATATTAGTGGAAGTTTGGAATCTTGAATGCCTCATTTATATAAGAGTCCCTCCCCTTGTACTAATTATAGTTAATAATTCAGACTGATTTACCCTGGTGAGTTAAATGTCTTTACAACAGGTGGTGAGAGTACTAATATCAAAATAGAAACTGGTCAATGAACTCTCTCTCATCTGAATAGGGTTTTATCTGATATCCATCCTTATCTCACTCTTAAGTGTACGGAAAGAACGTAGGACAACCAGTCCTAGTGTCGTACAAATAACATGATCAAATTAAAATAATACAAATACTAGAGAATTGAAATCTGAGGAGTGTGGCCAAAACCTAATTTTGCAGTGATCCAAGAAATATTATTTTTAAATAAGAGAGAGAAGTGTAAAGATGGATATCAAATGATAGCTTGCATGAGAGAGAGAGAGAGAGAGAGAGAGAGATTAGTTTAAGTTGTGAGCATGTATATATATAATATTATAATAGAGGTAGCAGAGGGAGATGGGCAACAATATCTTCCAAGAAATCCCTAATAAGTGGTCGGCCAGTTCCCTCAGCAGTAAAACACTCTAAAACTGGTTTCCTCCTCGGGAACAGCACCAACACCACTACTACAGCCGGCGCCACCACCTCCGTCAACCATCTGACTATCACAAATTCACAACCACCCACCTCCCATTTCTTGGCTTTTTCTCATGGGGCAGCTTTGTGGGGCTCAAGGGTGGCCCCCTCTTAAGAGATTGTACACGTGGCAAATATTCTTAGGTATGTGATGAAGATCAGAGCAGGTGTTGAGGAGAGAGAAAGAGAGAGAAAAATGAAGAGGCACATGGGTGGTGGTAGGTTCGAGAAATCCATGTGATAGCATGTGCTCTCTCCGTTGGTTTGAGTGTGGCCCAATTTCTTTTGCTTTGTTTAATGCTCATCTCTCCTGCTTTCTGGCCTTCTCTTCTCACTCCTTTTGGCTCCTCCATATTTCTCTTCTTTTCCTTCTCTTCAGCTTGGCTTGTGTTTTTGGACTTTTGTGTCATGTTGCTCGGTGGACATTCTGTCCACTTCCTTCACTCACCATTACTGTATCATTCATTGCATGCTGCCTGAATCCGGCCCAATTATAATGAACCAAAACTGACCCTGGTTCTTGGTCCACCCAATAAGAGTTTCTTTCAGTCAAATTTGGTGGGCAGCTAGCTAGATCATGCAATGAAGGTTGATTAGGAATATGATTTGGAACAAGTTCTATTAACCTATCCCTATCTAATACTTAAGCCTTGACAGAAACCTTAGCTTTTGTTGGGTGGGAAGTGAGATGCTTTGACCTTTGAAGTGGGTTTTTGTTGGAAATGCATGAACTTGAAAATTTCTTTATATGTCAAAGTTAGTTTGAAGGTCCATATAAATCATAGATGGATATCATAATTTCTTTGACTTTCTAATGTTGAATCTTCAGCCAATTGTACCTTGTGAAATATATGATGCAAACAGTCCATTAGATAAATGATCAATACCCTTAGTTTGCTCTTTTCAAAGTTTGAAGTTCCATCGAAATCTTAGGTTGCGTTTGGTATGCATTATGAGTCAAGAACACATTTTGAGATGACGAAAACAGTGTCTGATATGTATTATTGTTTTTAGATCATGGAATGTGTTCTCTACTAGAATCCATTTTGGAATGCATCATTCATCCCATTCTTCGCTATGAACCTAGTAGAATAGGAATGTCTCATTCCTAAGCCCATTCTCATTCTATATTATGAATACATTATACATCCTCAATGAATGTAATGCATTTCTCAAAATGCATTCCAACATTGAATACGTAATGCAACCTTTATACATCATATTTTCTTTAACTTTCTAATATTGATTTTTCATCCATTTGAACCATATGAAGTATGTGATGCAACCAGTCCTATAGATAGATTATCACCCTTAATTAGTTCTATATATGTCAAAGTTAGTTTGAAGGTCCATATAAATCATGGATGGACATCATAATTTCTTTGACTTTTTAAAGTTGAATTTTCAGCCAATTGTACCTTGTGAAATATATAATGCAAGTAGTCCAATAGATAAATGATCAAACACGCTTAGTTTGTTCTTTTCAAAGTTTGACGTTCCGAAATCCTAGGTTGCTTTTAGTATGTATTCTTGGAACACATTCTAGGTCAAGAACAAGTTCTGAGACGACAAAAACAGTGTTTGATATGTATTATTGTTTTTAGATCATGGAATATGTTCTCTACTGGAATCCATTTTGGAACGCATCATTCAGTCCATTCTTCGTTATGAGGTTGGAACGCATCATTCAGCCACTTGAATATTCAAAACTTTCGCATAGCTGAGGAGATTAGCAGCACTGTGTCTACGACTAGAACTGTCGAATGTCGAACCACCAATCTTGGTACCCACTGAATGATCCAAAGTAAACCCATTATAAGGATCAACACCGGTTTCCAATAGCCCGTCTCTGGCTGTCTCACTCATAAACCCATTTTCATTCTATATTACGAATACATCCTCAATGAATGCATTTCTCAAAATACATTCCATCATTGGATACCAAATGCAACCTTTATACATCATATTTTCCTTTGAATTTCTAATGTTGATTTTTCATCCATTTGAACCATATGAAATATATGATTCAACCACTCCTACAGATAGATTAAAACCCTTAATTAGTTTTATGTCAAAGTTAGTTAGAAGGTCCATATAAATCATATATGGACATCATAATTTCTTTGACTTTCTAATGTTGAATTTTCAGTCATTTGAACCATGTGAAAGATGTGATGCAAGCAGTCCCATAGATAAATGATCAACACCTTTCATTGTTTCTATTTAAAGTTTGAAGTTCCATCAAAATCTTAGTTTGTGTTTAGTATGCATTTTTGAAATGCATTTTAGGTCAAGAACGCGTTTTGAGATAGCAAAAAACATTGTTTTATATGCATTTTTGTTTTTAGATCATGGAATACATTTTCTATCGAAATCTATTTTGAAACTCGTCATTCAGCTCATTCTTCCTCATGAGCCTAGAACAGGAATGTCTCACTCGTAAATCAATTCTCAATCCATATCAGGAATACATCCTCATTGAATATATATCTCAAAATACATTTCCTAGAATACATTCCAAGATTAGATACAAATGCGGCCTTAGTTATAAATTTTGTTTCCATAGGGATCTCAACTTGCTCTCTAGAATGAACATGTTCTGATTTTACAAAAAAAAAAAAAGAAGTTCTGATAGTGTATTAATTTCTGACCAAAATTTTCACTTATCATTTATTTAGGCTGATATAATATAGTATTCAATTTTAGCCTTTAGGTCGAAATAATTGAAAATTAAATATTAAAAAATAAAAAGGAAGTCAAAACTAGTACTGTAAATGAAGAAATTAACCAAAGTTGCACATTCTTAAAAAATGAGATCTTATACAACTAGGTTTGACTTGGGTTGGCACCAAACCTTTCCAGCTATTGTTCTTTTTTTTTTCTTAATTGAAATTGTACTATTAAAATAATATAATAATTCACTAATTTAATAGAGAAACCATTGCCTTACAAAATTAATCAAATGTGTTGGGTTCAACAAAAAATTTCACCCTACAAAATTGGGTTGAACAAAAACCAGACCTGCACCAATTCATTTATCTGGTCCAATTTAAAAATTAAAATAGAATTTCATCCCTTTGTGAGCAGCCCATTTACTGTTCTTAATTGCATTCACATGGTACTAAGTAAAATCAGTTGACTTTGTCAACTCTCAATTCTCTATCAGGTGATGAAACTCAAACCCTAGCTAAGCCAAGCCAAGCCAAACCAAACTAAAAAAACCAACCCAAGTGAGAAAGATGAGCCAAGCTGGGTTTAAGGAAAGCCAAAAAACCCACGAGCAACAGTATCATGCATGTCCACAAGTGATCCAAAAACAGTAATTGGGAAGCCAAAACTTGGTGGGCCCAGCTTCGTTGGCATTGACATTTCTGGAACTCCACAATAATTTAACCCCTCTCTCCCACAATATTCTCTCCATTCCTCTCTTTTCCCTCCACTCTCCTTCAAGGAGAAGCTCTAGCTCTCCCTTTTTATTTTCAGCTCCTCTTCCTCTCTTTTTCTCAAAAACACATCCATGGATACTTTTGAAGATCATGGAGTCTCACCCACATTCTCAACTGTAGAAAAGAAGAGAACCCACCAAGAATGTGAGGTTTTTCATGAACCTCGCCAGTCCTCCAATGACCTCTTCCAACAAAGACCACATTCCAAGGCCATGAACAAGAAGCTCAGCAGGAAGCAAAGAAACACAAGGGCAAAGCTCCAGAAAATCAATGCTTGTGGAGAAGCAGATGATGAAAAGGTTGGGATAGAGAAGAGGATCATGTTGTTGCAGAGTATCATCCCTGGAGGTGAGTCACTTGGGATCGACAAGCTTTTTGAAGAAACAGCTCTTTATATATTGTCTCTGCAAGGTCAAGTGAAAGCCATGAAGATTCTTACCAGCTTATTTGAGAGCCTGGAGAAGGAGAAGTCCAAATCCATGTTTGGAGGTTAATAATCAGTGTGTCTACTTCTCTGTAAACTCAATTGCTTCCCTTTTTCTTTCTCTCTCTCTCTTTTTTTTTTTTTTTTTTTTTCAATCTTTCTCTCAACTTTTTCTATATTAATTTCTTTGAAAAGCTGGCTGGTAATGTTCTAAGGGAGTCTAAAAGTCATGTAGAGGGCTATTATGGAGAGATGCCACCATAGTTTTTACCTCTACCAAAGGTATCAAATACCCTTTTCTTTTTTATTGTGTATACTTTTGTTGGCCATTGATTTTGAATGGGGTTGGACCCACATGGAATATCTTCAAACAATATAATCAGGTGCTTCTCTTCTCTTCTCTTCTCTTCTCTTCTCTTCAAACACCATGATATTTGGGTAGGTCCATCAGTTACAGTGAATGAAAGGATCAAGGAAAGTAGCTAGGTAAGGGACCATTATTTTCAGTTTCATGGTGGAAGGCCAGAAGCCCTATCATTATAGTCACTAGATTAGATAAAGTTGAAGTTCAATTCCCCAATCCGTGAATGGTTAGGTAAGGAGGAGAGAATCAGATTGACTTTTGGAGTTTACACTTGGGTTAGGGTAGCAGGAGAAAATGGGTCCAAATTGCCTTGCGGGTGGCACTTGACCATGGGCCTTCCCACGGGTGCATGTATACAAAAGTGGGCCCACCTACACCTCCTCCCTACTCACAACTGCAGAGGAAACATGATTATGAATGTCTGGTGGAGTGAGTGGCAACAAGTGGTGTTACATCACAACCCTCTTTTTATCTCCCTCCTTCATGCCTTACTAAGCCACAGTAAAGATACTAAGATATGGTTACAGCAAGCCTACAGGTTACTGCCCCACCTTGTCTATACTAGGACAAAATCTAAGATTTTGTTGTTTCTCTTGTATTGAAATTGAAGTTACAAGGATTCGGGTCAAATCCATACCCGACCCGAATGATACAAGGTTGGTCCTTGAAGTGACTGCATCCCTGGCATGTTGGCTGTTCAATGTTCAATCTAATTAATTGGTTCGAATTGTGGAACAATAATGGAGAGGAAGAATGGCATGTGATGTTATTCATCCAATAATGGAATGTGATGTTATTTATGTAATAATAGAATGTGATATTATTTATGTAACAATGGAATTTGATGTTTTCAAAAATTGTGAAGCAAATTTAGGTATAGGGACATACACAAGATGTACGCCAATCACGTGATTCTTATAATTAATTGTTGAAGGTGTCTTCTAGCTCTGTTGATGGATCCAACCTGCAGGTATGCTATATGATGAGGAAATTAAATTGAACTGTGGGAAGTAGAGGTTAAAGAGAATCCTTTAATTATTTCTTCTTCTTTAATCTAGTTAACTTGAAGGAGTCAAGTGTCCTAGACATGGTTTTAGTACATGGTATATTGGAATAGATATCAATATCAGATACGGGAATCGGTCAGTTCATTCTGATACTGTATCAGCCAAGTATGTATCAGTCACTGACGATACCGATATAGATCAACCACGGTCCTAAAGAATAATTAAAATTAAATCAAGAAATTTTTTTTTTACTTTTAGAATCAACCAATGCATAAACACAAGTGAATGCTGATAGCTAGGGCTCAGAGGCTCAGATCATTATTTCTGAAGGAGAGTATTGTTACCTAATTAATGTCAAAGCTACCTTTGTGTTAGCAAACTTCCCTTTTGTGTTTCCTTCCTTTTGATTTTTAGTAGACCTCACTCGTCTTTATTTGAAGGTACATTGTAAGAGGAGATGAGGTTGCTAGGATGGCCAGCACATTTCTTTATCCTTGACCACAAGTTCAACCCTAAGTAAAAAGTGGAAACCCTACCCAAGATATTACTTCATCAAAGAAATCTTGTCCCAGATATTTTTGTCTAAGATCTTTATATATGAAAAAAAATATATATATATTCTGTAGATTAGTTTTCTCAAAGTAGATTACTTAAAATCAGTTTCTGCAAAATATATTTCTGAACTTGAAAAGCTGTATGATAAAAATTAGAAAAAAAATATTTCTGTTTCATTAAGATCTCAGTTCAGTAGCAGCAGTTCCCATTTTGCTGTTGCTTCTATTTCTTTTATTAGTGTTCATTAAGGGGGTAATCTGCTCATCTCCAAAACCCAAAGAGAGATAATACCGAGGCAGCTACCCAAGTGGTGATGACAGATTACCCTACAAAAAAGAAAACATCAAAAATATTTTTTTGGAAGATTAGAGTACAGTGTCTTACGAACAGGGTTGTATAGTAATCAGTATTGGATTGGGTGGATCAGTCGATTCGTATCAAAATATCTATTAGATAACTCGTAGCTCTCTACATCATTTCAATACCATGGTAATGACAATTTGCGTGTAGGTAACAGTGTGGGCCGGATTAACCATTCACAACATTGGTGAATCCACTTTCACCTCTCATCTCATAATACCTTTCATTTGTCCAACATATATATATATATATATATATATATATATATATATATATATATATATATATATATAACATGTTACATCTATTAAAAAGAACCTTTTATAAGTACATCATTTCGCGAAAGATAACTCTTGTTTCTTTGAGTTTCACCCATACCATTTTGTTGTGAAGGACCACCAAGTAATGAAGAGGCCGGTTCTCCGAGGCTCCCTTGAAGATGGTCTCTATCGCTTTTTTGGATGTCACTCCACCTCCACCTCATCCCCAAAATCAGCAAACATAAGTGCACATGTAACTGCCAATGCTTGCCATGCTTGCTTTGGCCATCCACAACGACGTCTCGTTCGCAAGCTCATCCACTCACAATCCTTGCAATGCTCCACTAAACTCCATTCCATTTGTTTGTCTTGTTTTAAGAGGAAATCCCATAAGGTATCTCTGCCCTCGTACTAGCAGTCTCAGTACCAAGCTATTAGATTGGATTTTTACCAAGGGGTTCTGCACCAATGCCTTCCCTGGCCTTTCAGAAATATTTCATTTTTTTTTTATTGATGACTATTCCTAGTACACGTACATGGTGGTATGCACTCTCCAACCATTCATGGATTTATTAGGTTTTTATATAGTTCAAAGCTTTGGTTGGATGCCAATTCTCAACCCCAATTAAAACCTTTTAGTCTGACTGGGATGGTGAATATCATACATTAAATTAGTATTTAAAAACTTGCGACGTAATTCATCAAGTAGCGTGTCCCCACACTCATGAACAAAATCATGCCGCTGAAATGCCATGTAGTGGACAATGGTTTCACCCTTTTCTTGTTAGGATTAGGAGATGCAATCAAGAAGAAAACACAAATAATTAACGTGGTTCAGTATCCCATCGTGGGATGCCTATGTCTTGACACTAGAGAAAAGAGAAATTCTTTATTCCCAAGAAACTTCTACAGCTCTCTACCTGACAGGCTTAGCTCATCTGTCAGTCTTACAGCGCCTTCAGCTCTCCATCGTCAGAGGAGAATCATCTGACAGCCCTTACAGCCTTACCTAGGTTTTCCCACACAGAAACAATATATAAAGAAACCTAGAAATCCTAATCCCACCACAATTAGAAGTTTAACCCATATATGTAATAGATCAAACCCTAATACAAGTACAACTCTATTAATTGTGTGGACTTCACAGAATACAAGACATCAACCCAACAAATCTCCACCTGGCTTGGATTCTGTAAACCACCTTGAAGAAAATCCGTTGATGTTGATTCTGTAAACCTGTCTCTACTAAACCGCTACACCCAAACTGGCATATCCCACGCCCCGTCCGGATGTCCCATACAGTTCACCATTGTATGATGTGATCTGACTCCATCTCTCCCACTATTGCAGCATCACCGGAAAGATCACTGTTACTCACAGTCATCTTGCAATTTCAGTTGCACCTGGAACCCGAGCCTCTCACCTCTGCACCTCCAATGCAGACCTTGAGATCCGACTCCTCATCCCAGCCCTCTACAACTCTAATTGCACCTAGAAACCCAAATCTCTCACCTCTGCACTTCCAATGCAGACCTAGAGATCCGACTTCTTGTCATAGCCCGCCAGTACTCCTTTGCCCCACGATGCGACATAAACTGGCCATTATGTCCATCGTATCGGGATTTAAACCCTCCGTCAGATCCAACACCCGATCCGACCAAGTCTACCAGGCCACTGAGATCCACTGCCGCCGCACCTGAGTCAAACTCTAAAAATCTCGACTCCATGATCCCTACTCGCACATGCGATGACAGGAAGAATCATCTTCCTAGCCTGAGATTCCCTTCCATCTCTTCTTGACGACACCCTTTTTTTTTTCTCAAAAAGATAACCGTGGAAACAAAAAAACTTATAAAAAATCACACAACAAATGTAATCATTACACTCTTTTTTTTCATACTGCTACATCTCTCCTTCTCTTAGATCACTGATCGATCTATCGAACGTGAGCTCTGATACCACTTGTTAGGATTGGGAGACGCAATCAAGAAGAAAACACAAAGAATTAACGTGGTTCAGCACCCCATCGTGGGATGCCTACGTCCACTAGAGAAAAGAAAAATTCTTTATTCCCAAGAAACTTCTACAGCTCTCTACCTGACAGGCTTAGCTCATCTGTCAGCCTTACAACGCCTTCAACTCTCCACTGTCAGAGGAGAATCCTCTGACAACCCTTACAGCCTTACCTAGGTTTTCCCACACAGAGACAATATATAAGGAAACCTAAAAATCCTAATCCCACCACAATTATAAGTTTATCTCATACATGTAATAGACCAAACCCTAATACAAGTACAACTCTATTAATTATGTGGACTTTACAGAATACAAGACATCAACCCAACATATACCTCATAAATAGACTCCCCATTTACAATCCAACTAAATTGTCACCTTTTGAAATATTATTCAAAAAGCCACTTGATTATAAGTTCTTAAAGGTTTTAATATGTGTTATCTACTCGCTTCTACGACCATATAATTCCAATAAGTTCTCCTATAGAACCACTTTCAATCAAACCACAAGGACGCACCCATGGAATGTAGCTTCGCCCTAATCCTTGGCACTCAACTCGGTATCCTCTGCCATCGATTTCTCTCACTCAGTATAATGCTCACACCGAGGCCACTAGCTTCATCAAAACTAACAAGTGTTAAGGAGTCCAACAGCTTGCCACATCCCCCTACTTCACACCTCAAAGGCTATGTTAATGGCGTATATCTGCTCCACTAGAGTCCATTCTTCCATCTTCATCCTCCGAATCATCTTCAACAACTACTGCAACATTCACCGCCACAACACTCACTGTGAATTTTTTATTATACAAAGTGATTCAAGCAAGATCAACTTCTTTTAAGCTGGTTAATCTCCTCCCTCTCAGAACTGATACTTGTCCATGTTTTCGGCCTAACAACATCTCCCTAGGTATGGTTTGCTTTAGCCAAAATGTTCTCTTCTCAATCCCATGCACGAGTTATTCATATTCGTCTACAACTATCTACCATACAAAAAAAAAAAAGATCTTTTTATTTCTTGTTGTCAACATTGTTCAATGGAGAAGAACAAACAGCATTCTGGAAGTTTCTCTTCTATTCAATTGTCTTAATGAATGAACAGTACAAACGTTACCTTTATAGTGATAGGTATGAAAAACATACATTATGAATTTACATAAGAATACAAGGACTAAGAACTATTTACCATTGACCACATATAACGTGTCAAATACACATTAACACGCCCCCTCAACCGGACAGAGGAAGAGATTGAAGTCCAAGCTTGCTAATCAAGAGCTCTAATGTAGGAGAACCCAAGGCTTTGGTAAAGATGTCGGCGCATTGATGAATGGTTCTAATGTGTTGAGTAGAGATGAGCCCAAATTGTTTTCTTTCCCGAACAGAGTAGCAGTCTAATTGAATATGCTTTGTGCGCTCATGATACATAGGATTAGTTGCTATATGGAGGGCGCGCGGCCTAATTATCATAGTAAACTATGATAGGGGAAGTAACCGACAACTGTAGTTTTAGCCACTGAAGTTTACAAGTGAGTACAGCCAAAGACCGATATTCTACTTCAGTAGAGGAACGAGAAATAGTTGGTTGTTTCTTTGTTTTCTAGGATAAGGGACATGATCCAAAAAACATAACATAACCTGTTGTTGAGCGTCAGGTAAATGGGCAACTAGCCCAGTCAGCATCATAGTATCCAGTAAGCACTAGAGAATTATGAGAAGAAATGTCGAGTAAGCTCCTGTTTTGCTCTTCCAGTTCGTAAAGGATCTTATCTTAGCCTACACCGATTACTGACCTCGTAGGCCTTTTGATCGTGGGGTGTATCGATGCCTTTCTTTACTCGAAGAGCAGAAACAAAACCACTGAAACACTATGAAATTACTTATTTCAATCGGACCATAATCCCAAGTTGGAAAGCCTGATTGGTTGGTCATACGCTCTCTCTGTAGGAGTCAAACCTACGACATCGGGGATACCTACGTTCTACCTGCGAGTGGTTCTAGTAGTCTACTTTACTTTAACATTCTAGTGACAAGGTACCCTTTAGTTAGCAAACCACATGATGAGCAGTTAATAGATGAGTGTCTCGAAGAGCATATGAACTGATTCAAGATGTCACACTCTAATTCTGGTCTAACCGAAATGGTGTGATGAACCTCCAATAAACCAACGGTTCAACCAGTATCTCGTATTGGTCGTACCCACCATATCAAACCACACATACATTCTACATTAATAATCAGAGGTAATAAACAAATAAGCGGAAGTCTTACAGATAATGAACTGAGTATCTAACAATGATAATAAATAATTAATTTGATTATTTTTAAAACTGAAGACATAAAAGTAAATAATTCATTACATGTTCCATTAATCAAATATAGCTAAACTAATCAAATATGCACTGGTTGCACTCGCATGATGAATCATGTGCATCTTCAACAGCTTCTACGTCCATGGCAGCATCGTATCCATACGTCGACGCATTCATATAATCTTCAATAGTAGGACCTGCATCATCAACTAAAAATGTCACACCCCAAATTCTGATCTAACCAGAATGGTGTGAGTGAACCGTCATTGAACCAACGGTTCACACCAGGATCTCGAATAGGCCGTGTCCATTCATACAAACCATTACACATAACCAACAATCAGAATATAAATATTACAGCGGAAGACTTTAAATAGAATGAACTGAGTATCTATTGATAATTTAAATAAAATATCCAATTATTCAAATCCAAACATAAACTATAATATCTTTTACATCTCTTAATACCAAACAAAAATAACGGAAACAACTAAATAAAAATCCATCACAAGTACACACAGAAAGGGCACTCGCATGAAGCATCATGCTCGTTCTCCCCTGCTTGTATATCCAGAGCAGTCACACCACCGTACGTCGGAGCGTTCACATAGTCGTCCATAGTGTAACCTGCATCAACATCTAAAAACATGTATATATACAAGGGGTGAGCTACCAACACAGCTCAGTAAGACAATCAGACAGTTTCACAAGATTATGCATGAGTAACAATCAATTTTATGCTGTGGTCTGGTTTTAAGTTTGCAATGTGCTATAGAAAGGTTTGGTGGCCCCCGCACCTCTATACACGAGTGTGTGGCACCTCATGGATCACACCCCCATTGGCCCACATGCACCCACCATGGAATAGAGATAGAGCTAAGATACCCACGTACCTCCCCTCATACTCTACCCATACTAGTACCTAAGCCCCTACTGGCCAGGGCTCGCAAACTGGGCTCGCAACTAACCAATCCTATATGTCATCAATGTATGCTCTATCCCAGCACAGCCGTCTACGGCATAGAGATAGAGCTAAGGCATTCCCACACCTCCCCTGATGCCCTATCCGTAACTAACTCACTAGGATAGAAACATAACGCAGGTAGATCCTATCCCAACATAACTCCCTACGGCATAGAGATAGAGCTAAAGCATCGTGGACAAGCCAGCGTCGACTCGGAATCCACAGTACCACATAACAATGGCCGGGACAACATCAATATCGGAGACCACCGTATCACGACCTTCCCCTGATGCCCCATCCGTATCGAGCATGTTAAGACAGAATACTACAAAAGGTGCTAATGTGAAGAGCGATCCCAGGCCCATGCCCCACTCCACACACTAACGAAAACAATCACATGCCTAACAATCACATCCTATAAATGCATGAACAATAATAATAATCGAAAGTAAAGGATGGCATGTGAATATGCACAAACAACACATCTCATATAATATCAGGTGATTAACAACAATTTACTGTCCATTAATTATTAGGTTTAGGTCAGATTCCCTTACCTGACGCTCGTTCGATAACTTGCTCCACATCGCAAGGTCCAAACGATATGTCACAAAGTCCTACAATATTATTTGGATTTCATTAGAATATATTGATTAGGGTTTCATGTTGGTCGAAAACCAACATGGTTACAAAATACCCTCACAGAGCTGACCGGTGGCATGTACCGGTCGCAGCTCTGTGGGAAAGACTGGCGACTGGTATGGTCAGCCGGTCCCCACAGACAACCTCCGGAGAGATAGCGGTCGCAACATACCGGTCGCACTATGTGCAACCGGTATAGTCGACCGGTATGTCTCCGGAAGACCATACATGGGTTTTTCGACTGCCGACGATCATCCTCCATGGATTTTCAGGGTTTCTCCTATCCATTCTAAGTCTAGGCTTTGAGTTAGAGTTATCCCCAACTCATTCAAGTCTTATTTCGATGAATATCATCTCGAAACTCAAATCTAAGGTTTGACGGTAACTTAGGGTTTATCGGCCAATTTAGGGTTTTAGATCAATACCTACTTTGCATGGTATTGATCCACCCACACAACTAACATAGGGTAAGAAGATGGATTCAAACACTTACCTTTGACTGGCGTAATGAGAGCGTCGTCGAACGGTAATGGCGGCACCTCCTTCTTCTTCCTAGCTCATTCTCCTTTCCAAGCTCTTTCTCTTCTCTAGGGTTTGTGAGAGACAATGGAAAGGATTTGGGAAGGCTTAAGGGTGTATTTATAGGCTAAAAGTAGGGTTTAGTAACCCTACTAGGATTAGGAAATTTCTAGGATTCGAAATCAGGAAAGTGGGACCCGCAGAGACCAATTTCCAGATTCCCGCACATAGCTGCGCAGGCCATACCGGTCGACCGGTACCAAGACCGGTACCATCGACCGGTATACCTAAAATCAGGTATAATTGGTCGACTTCGGTCCGATTTTGTACCTGTTTGTTATCCGCTTGCCCCGTCTGGCCCGGTGATGATCGGAAGACCTGTCATGACACAAAACCAAGGTTTAGACCGGGTTTTCAGAGTGCGGGTCTTACAAAAAATATTCGACGTCGAAAGGGTGAGCACACATCATGGCTCGGTGAGCAAACAAAATAATGTAACAAACATATGCATGCATTCAATTCATATCTTTGATCTGATTTTTAAGTTTGCAATGTGCTATAGAAAGGTTTGGTGACCCCCGCACCTCTATACACAAGTGTGTGAATCCATCCAATGGATCAAAGACCATTGCCATCCACATGTACCCGCCATGGAATAGAGATAGAGCTAAATTGTTCAGATCAAACACCGCCAACACTTCCTCGGATGCCCTACCCATACCAACACGTAAGCTCCTATTGGCGAGAGCTTGCAAACTGGGCTCGCAACTAACCAATCCTAATGTCAAACAGTGTATCCAAGGCCTCATCCCAGCATCCCTCAATACGTCGATAGAGATAGAGCTAAGGCCCCCCGACAGAGTCAGAGACCACACGGTCTGAGACCACCTCTCCTGATGCCCTACGACATAATAGTTCTGCTAAGGTAATGGCGATACAACGTTGTCAGTGGGCAAGACTTGAGTAGAGATAGAGTTGATGAGGTCAAAGACCACCATGCCACGTCCTCCCCCTGATGCTCCACTCGCATCCAACACACCAACCACACACATACATTCACATGCCTATTCCTAGCATCTTCATGATCATCATGTTATAAATAAACAAAATTAAATATGCATGAACAGTAATAGCAGAAATATTGGATGACATGTGAAATGTACATTACAAGCATACAAGCATAAAATCAATCTTGGCTTTAGACTCAATAAAAATAAACAGTTTGTTATTATCCAATTAGTTTAGGTCTTGTTTCCTCACTTGTTAGCAATACTTGATCTCCTTCAAAGCCTTGAAATTCTCTTTGAATTGATTTAACAACCTAAAAGTTATATGAATTTAAGTTAGGGTTCATATATAACATGTTACAGTAGTCAAAAATTGAAACATAACACTGATAGGTGTCTGATTGGTCTTATGGTCTCATACTGTATTGACCTTACTGCCTACGGTCGATACCTTATGGTCGCATATGGTACAACCGTAGCTGCGACCATATGATTTTTGAAATCTTCCCGAATGCCTATGGTCGATCCTCTGGTCATGCTGGTCATGCTATGGTCGACTGTAGCTGCGACCTTGAGATTTCTAGTCACATGCTACATGCAATTCAAGTTCTTCCTGGGTCAATTCCTCTATTCTTTAATTGGGTTTGTCCTAAGGTCATCCTATGGCCATCATTAGCAGTTTCTTATCAACCCTAATCATCAAACTCATCCCCCATGGTTATCCTTGGAAATTACTCAAGAAATCACATGGATCATGATAGATTGATATTGCATATCTTCCATAGAAGTCTTATTCCTTAGAATTTACATCTCTAGAGATTAGGTTCATACATTTGCCTATGATTGTAAGACCCGTGTCAAACTAACCCGGTCTTACTACCTTGAACCAGGTTTACCCATCATGGTCGAGTCAAGTGGACCAAGGGCGTGATGGAGATCGAGATCCCAGGTATAAAATCGACCCAAAAACACTTAATTTTGGGGGAGGGTCGCATACCCAGCCAAGTAGGGTCGGACCTCCCAAAACAGAATGTCAGACCCTCAGATTTGAAGGGAGGGTCGGACAGCTTAAGACCCTAGGGTCGACGGGATCATCGACCCTCCCATCGACCCTCGGTTTCTGACAAATATAGAAATTAGGAAATTTCTATATTTTTCGAGTGGGATTCTTTCCAAATCTCAATGGGACTTATTTAGGATGTTCCTAGTCTATTTAAAGGACGTCCCTAAGCCACTTTCACTCCTTTCACAACACTAATTGAATTGAGAGAAAGAGAGGAGAAGGAAAAGAGGAAGAAAGGAGACAAGGAGAAAGACTTAACAAAAAAGGGGAAGAGTTACAGAGAAAGATTAATCTTCTCAGGTATGGATACTAATTCTATGAGTTTCTACAGACCTTAGGGTAGTTATTGATGAGAATGTGATCTCGGAGAAACCCAGACCATCCATCCATGGTTAGGTTTTCATGGAAAATCATGGGAGGATGCACGAAAACTATTTAGATGGATTATACATGGTTCTAGACCATAGAATGATTGTTGAATGAATGTAGGAAGCAAGCCATAGGACTTCAAACACGAAAAGTAGATTTAAAAGTGAAAATTGGACCAGAGTGCATCGAGGGTCGCACCGAGGGTCGATAGACCATCCGACCCTAGGTGTTTCTGACCATCGACCCTCAGCATTCGGGAAGTTCAGAATGGAGGGAGGGTCGATAGACCCATCGACCCTAGCATCGACCCTCAGTTGACAGAATGGTTTTAAATTCCGACTTAATTCTAATTAAATTTTATCAACTTTGTTAGGTTTGCTAGCAATATAATAACGTTATAACGGTGATTCTAAAGCTTGGAAAAGTATCTTTTAGCAAGCTAAGGTGAGGAACCTTAACCCCAAACTAATCGATTAATAATAAATTATTTTCTATTTCTTGAGTCATATGCTATGTTTGATTCTATGCGAATATGTTGTAATGTGCATACAGCATGCCATCCAATATTTCTATTACTTGTTCATGCATATTTACTTATTGTTTATAACATGATGACGATGATGATGATAGGAATAGGCATGTGCTTGTATGTGTGTGGTTGATGTACTTGATGCGAGCGAGTATCAGGGGAGGTGTGATGAGAACGTCAATAAACGTTAACCTTTGGCGGGTCTCAGCACTTTAGCTCTATCTCTAACTCAAGTCTTGTGCATTGACATCGTCGTATCGCCATTACCTTAGCGGAACTATTATGTCGTAGAGTATCAGGGGAGGTGGTCTCGGTCCTTGTAGTCTCTGACTCTACCGGGGGGCCTTAGCTCTATCTCTATGGGCATTCTGAGGGATGCTGGGGTGAGGCCTTGGATACACTGTTTGGCATTAGGATTGGTTAGTAGCGAGCCCAGTTTGCAAGCCCTCGCTTATATAGCAATAAACGTTAACCTTTGTTGTATAATGTTATGGTAGGGTGGATGGGGACGACGATAAATGTTAACCTTCGGACGGGCTTCCACACCCTGTGTATAGAGGCGGTGTCAATAAACGTTAACCTTTGACCACCCAACCTTTCTATTGCGCATTGCAAACTATAAACCAGACCAAAGATATAAATTGATTTTTGCATGCATATGTATTGTTGCATTGTTTTGGCTACTCACTGAGCCGTGTTGTGTGCTCACCCCTCGACGTCGAATATTTTTAGTTGATGATGCAGGTTATACCATTGAAGACTATATGAATGCGTCGGCGTATGGAAACGTGACAGCTATGGAAGCTGGAGCTGAAGAGTATATACTTGACGCCTCTTGCGAGTGTGACTCATGTGTATTTGATTAGCTATTTTATAGGTTTCTTTGGATTTATAAAGACTTGTATTTGATATTTACATAAGTATGTCTCCGTTGGAAACTGAATAATTTACTATTTAATTAATGGTATCATCTTAGTTCTCAGTTCATTTATTTATAAATTTTCTGCTATTGTGTATTACTCTGATTATGATTGTGGATGCGTGTAAGTTTGGATAACGCGGGGATGGTCTATTTGAGATCCTGGTTGAACCGTTGGTTATTTAACTGTTCATCACACCATTCTGAACAGTGCAGAATTGGGGTGTGACAATGATAGAGAGCCAATCTCTTCTCAACAAATTTCTCTCTTTAGCCTTTTCTTCTTCTCATTCTCTTCCTTCTCTTCCCTTCTCTTTCTCTAGGGTTTACTAATGTTCCAAAAGAGTGAAAAAGGGCTGAGGGACGTCCTTTATATAGAGGAAAATTCTCCATATAGAGTCCTCTTTCAATTAGAAAAGCAATCCCTTAATTTAAAAAAGTTTTCAAAATTCAAAGTCTGATCTGGGGTCTCACGATCGATGACTACAGTCGCAGAACCCGTCGATCGTACGATCGAAATCATCGATCGTGGGGTTCATGGTCTGAGATGTTTGTTTCCTTCCTTATGGTCGACCATACCTACCTAGGTATTCGACCATAGGTATGTTTTCAGTGTTTTTAACTCGATTCTCATACCTGGTTTGTAATCTATCTTCACACGCTCGGTCCACTTGGTCCAGAAATGATGGAAAGACCTGGTACGACACGATTAGACCAGGTTAGTGGAATGCGGGTCTTACACAAGATGTGTACCGAGTAATAGATGTCAGGACGCGCAACGGTTAAATAAATCAGCCGGCCAACCAATTTGCGATAAGCACTTGGATCAAAAATTAATGAACCATGTTCATTGTCCAGTTTCCCATTTTGTTCCATTGGAAATTTGCTAGGTTTACTTGCTAATAAAATTATGAATGACTTCTATACCCAGGAAATTTGTGAGTTTACCCAAATCCTTAATATGAAAATGTTGACGTAGTGAGGCCTTTGTTGCAGATATATGATCATTATTATCTCCAATTATAATAATGTCATCAACATAAACTAATATTGCAATGAAGATAGAGTCACTAGTGTATGTAAACAGAGAAGCATCAGCTAGCAGTTGGTGAAATCCCATTGCAAGAAGAGCATCAACAGATTTTTGGTTCCATTGCCTAGGATCCTGTTTCAGACCATATAACAATTTGCGAAGACGGCATACCATATTAAGTGGAATAGATGAGCCATTGTGTAAATAGCCAGGAGGAACATCCATATAAACTTCTTCATCTAGGTCCCCATGTAAAAATGCATTATTTACATCCATTTGGGACAAGGTCCAGTTTTTATAGGTAGCCAAGGCCAGTAAACAACGAACTGTTACCAATTTTGCAACTGGTGCAAACGTCTCATGAAAGTCTAACCCTTCTAACTGGGTATAGCCCTTAGCAACCAATCGGGCTTTGTGTCTGGCTATAGAGCTACGAGCATTGCTCTTGATTTTAAAAATCCATTTACACCCAATTGTCCTTTATCTTGGGGTAATGGTTCTATTGTCCAAGTTTGATTGTCTATCAAAGCAGACATTTCTTCAATCATAACAGTCTGCCATATCGGGTTTTTATAGGCTTGGATATATGTTCTAGGTTCAGTCTGAGAGCATAAGTTTCCCAGCAACACTTTATAGTCATAGTTAGAAATAAAAATGTAAATGTGACTGAATGGGGTATGAAGGTTTACCTGAGATTGTAGAAGAGGCATTAGTATGAGACGATCCAATAACAGAATTGCATACAAAGTCATTTAGAGTAGAAGGAGGTTGTCAAACTCTATTGGACCGACAAAGAGGAACATAATTAATATCAGAAGGAGGAGAATTAATATCAGACTGTATAGTAGAATTTATATCAGACTGTATAGCACAATTTGTATCAGACTGTATAGCAGAACTAATATCAAACTGTATAGCAGAACTAATATCAGACTGTATAGGAGGATTTATATCAGAATGTATAATAGAATTTGGAGGACTAAAGGAAACAATGGGAATAGGAACCACGTCAAATACAGGAAGCAGAATAGGAGGAGATAGAGGCAAATCAGTAACTGGGTGAATAGGGAAAGAAGAAGAGCAAAATGGCAAAATGTTTTCATGAAACTCAACATCTCGAATAATAAGAAATTTTTTATTAGTGAGATCATATAGTCGATAACCACGATGATTGCTTGGGTAGCCAACAAAAACACAAGGAAACACACAGGCAGAAAACTTATGTTTATGGGGAAGGGGATTATGTGCATAACAGAGACAACCAAAAGTTCGAAAGTAAGTGTATGAGGGAGGTTTAGAAAAGAGGACTTCATAGGGAGATTTCCCAAATAATTTCCCAAATAACACCTGAGATGGAATTCGATTAATCAGATAACAGGCGGTAAGGACACAGTCACCCCAGAATGGAAGAGAGAGACCAGCCTGAAACCGTAGGGCTTGGGCAACCTAAAGGCAGTGACGGTGCTTTCTCTCAACAATGCCATTGTACTACAGAGTATACACACACGTTAACTGATGTGTAATACCTCCAGTATGAAATAGATGTTGAACGGAATGAGAAAGAAATTCAAAACCATTAACAGACCGAACATGTTTAACACTAGAAGAAAACTGAGTAGATACCATATTAAGAACTGAAATAACAAAGCATGAGTTTCTGAATTGTGTTTCATTAAAAACACCTAGGTAGCACGAGATAGATCATCTACAATAGTCAAGAAAAAATAACAGCCAGTATGGGAGGCCATAGAATACGATCCCCAGATATCACAATGCACAAATTTAAATAGTTCAGAGGATTTAGTTACACTCTCTGTAAATGATGTCCTGGAATGTTTAGCTAAAGGACATATGTCACAAAAATTGAAACCAGAGGGAATGCCAGGAATAGAGAAGGAGTGAGAAGAAGGGTGGCCTAATCTATTATGACAAACCTGAGAAGAAACTGTGTGGGATGAAGATGTAGCAGCAGTAACAGACGACTCAAATTAGTACAACACATCATGGAGGCATCCCATACCAATCACCATCTTCGTAGACAAGTCCTGGAAAACACAAAAAGATGGAAAGAAAGTTATTGAACAATTAAGGGAAGCAGTTATTTGACTTACAGATAAAAGGTTAAAAAAAAACTTGGGCACATAACAAATATTCTGCAGGGCCAAGGCAGGAGTCAAATGATACTGTCTAATGTGATAGATAGCATGACTGAGCCATCTGGTAGGGTAATAGGGGGATAGGAAGTAGAATTTATACTAACAGGATGTGAAAAAGGTGATGAACTACTGTCCGACAGTGAGCTACTGTCAGTAGTGGCTAGATAAAGCCGAGGGGATGTCGAATGGGATCTTGGTGGCCTGCAAACATAACCAGGAGGATAACCAAGAAGTTTGTAACAATTATCACAAATATGACCATGCTTGTTGCAATATGAACACAGGGGTTGACGACGAGGCTCAACAGACCCACGAGAGGTGGGCATACGACCCATAGTGGCAAGAGCCATATTATCAGGTGAAGAGGAGGACAGAACCATACCTTTATGATGTTCTTCTTGCAATATGAGATAGTAGGCCTTATTTGTGGATGGAGAGGATCCATGAGAAGAATCTCAGTATGAGTTGTTCCATAAGTCTCATTCAGGCCCATCAGAAACTGAAAAAGACGCTCTGATTGCAAATGTTCAAGAAACAATGGAAGGAGGGCACATTCGCATTCCGGTAACCGAAGGTGAGCACTAAGTTCGTCCTAGAGAACTTTCATAGTAGAAAAATATGTCGACACAGACATATTATCTTGTCAAAGAAGAAAAAGACTACACTTCAGCCGATAGACATGAGGGGCATTACTCTGAGAATATCGATTCTCAAGATCCAACCACAGATCCCCGGAAGTCTCAAAGTAGACAACAGTTTCATGGAGTTGCTTCACAAGGCTGTTATAGATCCAGGATGTAACCATAAGATCACATTGATCCCAGGCGGAGGCAGCAGCAGGGTTGATCTGTAAGACCCGTGTCAAACTAACCCGGTCTTACCACCTTGAACCAGGTTTATCCATCATGGTCGAGTCAAGTGGACCAAGGGCGTGATGGAGATCGAGATCCCAGGTATCAAATCGACCCAAAAACACTTAAAATAGGGGAAGGGTCGCATACCCAGCCAAGTAGGGTCGGACCTCCCAAAACAGAATGTCAGACCCTCAGATTTGAAGGGAGGGTCGGACAGCTTAAGACCTTAGGGTCGACGGGATCATCGACCCTCCCATCAACCCTCGGTTTCTGACGAATATAGAAATTAGGAAATTTCCTAATTTTCGATTGAGATTCTTTCCAAATCTCAATGGGACTATTATAGGACATTCCTACTCTATTTAAAGGACGTCCCTAAGCCACTTTCACTCCTTTCACAACCCTAATTGAATTGAGAGAAAGAGAGAAGAAGGAAAAGAGGAAGAAAGGAGACAAGGAGGAAGCCTTAGCAAAAAGGAGAAGAGTTACAGAGAAAGATTAATCTTCTCAGGTATGGATATTAATTCCATGAGTTTCTACAGACCTTAGATTAGATATGGTTGAGTGTAGGATTTCGGAGAAACCCAAACCATCCATTCATGGTTGGTTTTCATGGAAAACCATAGGATGATGCATGAAAACTATTTAGATGGATTATACATGGTTATAGACCATGGAATGACTGTTGAATGAATGTAGGAAGCAAGTCATAGGACCCCAAACACGAAGAGTGAATTTAAAAGTGGAAATTGGACCAGAGTGCATCGAGGGTCGCACCGAGGGTCGATAGACCATCCGACCCTAGGTGTTTCTGACCATCGACCCTCAGCATTCGGGAAGTCCAGAAAGAGGGGAGGGTCGATAGACCCATCGACCCTAGCATCGACCCTCAGTTGACAGAATGGTTTTAAATTCAGAATTAATTCTAATTAAATTCTATCGACTTTGTTAGGTTTGCTAGCAATATAATAAAGTTATAACGGTGATTTTAAAGCTTGGAAAAGTATTTTATAGCAAGCTAAGGTGAGGAACCTTAACTCCAAACTAAATTGGTTAATAATAAACTGTTTTCTATTTCTTGAGTCCTATGCTATGTTTGATTCTATGCGAATATGTTGTAATGTGCATACAGCATGTCATCCAATATTTCTATTACTTGTTCATGCATATTTACTTTATTATTTATAATATGATGATGATGATGATGATAGGAATAGGCATGTGCTTGTATGTGTGTGGTTGATGTGCTTGATGCGAGCGAGTATCAGGGGAGGTGTGATGAGAACGTCAATAAACGTTAACCTTTGGCAGGTCTCAGCACTTTAGCTCTATCTCTAACTCAAGTCTTGTGCATTGACATCGTCGTATCGCCATTACCTTAGCAGAACTATTATGTCATGGAGTATCAGGGGAGGTGGTATCGGTCCTTGTAGTCTCTGACTCTACCGGGGGGCCTTAGCTCTATTTCTATGGATGTTCTGAGGGATGCTGGGGTGAGGCCTTGGATACACTGTTTGGCATTAGGATTGGTTAGTAGCGAGCCCAGTTTGCAAGCCCTCGCTAACAGGGGCTTACGTGTTGGTATAGCATTATATAGCAATAAACGTTAACCTTTGTTGTATAATGTTATGGTAGGGTGGATGGGGACGACGATAAACGTTAACCTTTGAGCGGGCTTCCACACCCTGTGTATAGATGCGGTGTCAATAAACGTTAATCTTTGACCACCCAACCTTTCTATTGCACATTGCAAACTATAAACCAGACCAAAGATATAAATTAACTTTTTGCATGCATATGTATTGTTGCATTGTTTTGGCTACTCACTGAGCCGTGTTGTGTGCTCACCCCTCGACGTCGAATATTTTTAGTTGATGATGCAGGTTACACAGTGGAAGATTATATGAACGCGTCTGCGTACGGGAATATAGCAGCAATGGACGCTGGAGCTAAAGATGATACACACGACTCCTCTTGCGAGTGCAACTCGTGTGTATTTGATTAGATATTTTTATAAGTTTTCTTTATTTGGATTTATTAAAGACTTGTATTGATATTTACTTATGTCCCGGCTGATACAGAATAATTTTCTATTAAATTATTAATATCATCTTAGTTCTCAGTTCATTTATTTATAAGATTTTCGCTATTGTGTATTTACTCTGATTATGATTGTGGATGCGTGTAAGTTTGGATAACGCGGGGATAGCCTATTTGAGATCCTGGTTGAACCGTTGGTTATTTAACGGTTCATCACACCATTCTGAACAGTGCAGAATTGGGGTGTGACATGATCTTCGGATCTGAACTAGGATATGAACCGTCAACAAAGCCAAACTTATTTTTGGCACCTAGGGCAACACGCAAAGCCCTTTTCCAGAGAGGGTAATTTTCGCCATCAAGAAGTTGAGTAACCAATATACGACCAGGGTCATTAGCGGGATGAAGAGATGATGGAGATGGAAAAAATGACAAAGTGGATTGAGAAGTAGGAACTGTCATAACGGAAGGTGGAGCAGATGGTGTGGATGACATTGGCAGAGTGGGCAAGATCATCTCAGAACAGAATCTAGTTCGAACAAAGAAGAAATAAATCAGAAGATGTAACAACTAGATCCAAAGGTGCAAGAGCCAGATCTGAAGATGTAAGAACCAGATCTGAAGACGCAATAGCTAGATCTGAAGGTGCAAGAACCAGATCTAAAGATGCAAAAACAAGATTCAAAGATTCAAGAACTAGATCTAAGATTACAAGAACTAGAACCAAATCTGAGTATTCACTGATCTGATGCTCTCGAAACCCCAAAGAAAATATCTGATGCTCTCGAAAGCGAAAGAAAAACAAGATTTGATTCACGAGCAGAACTAGATCTGATGTAGAGAGAGATGAGGAACACACCAAAGAAAGCCGCAAGAGCAAGGGAAAAAAATACGATGACAAGATGAATTACCAAACGAGAATCACAAAGAAAATCAGAGATACTAACTAAACAAAAGAAAGAAGAACTTGAGAAATGAAGGTATTCTGAGCTCTGATACCATGTCAACATTGTTCAATGGAGAAGAACAAACAACATTCTAGAAGTTTCTCTTCTATTCAATTGTCTTAATGAATGAACATTACAGACGTTACCTTTATAGTGATAGGTATGAGAAACATACATTATGAATTTACATAAGAATACAAGGACTAAGAACTATTTACAATTGACTACATATAACGTATCAAATACGGATCCAAATCGTCTCATCCCTAAGATTCGTGAGGCGTGGCGGCAACCCCACTGGATGGTAGCCATGTGGAGGTCGAATGAATCCGACCCCTCCGTTCGAGCCGACAAGCCAAGCCGACAAGAGAGTGTCGGCTCGAACGGAGGGGTCGGATTCATCCGACCCCTACATGGCGACCATCCAGTGGGGTCGCCGCCACGCCTCCCGAATCTCAGGGATGAGACGATTTGAATCCATCAAATACACATTAATAGTTATATCTAAAAAATCAAGGCTTGCTGGCCAACCCATCAATGATGATGAATTACTTGGGTATGTACTTACTGGTCTTGGATCTGAATATGGACCACTATTTACATCCATTACTACTTGTGTTGATTGCATCTCCTTAGATGATCTTTATAGTCATCTTCTACAACACGAGTCTTGGTTAGAGCAAACTGCTCATTCTCTTCCTGCTTTTCTTTCTTTCTTTCAATGTGACTTCAAAACCCATGCGTAGACTGTAGTACCAGAGGCAATCATGATGCTCATCTTCTTCTCTTGCCAACAACAACTCCAGATCTCGTAACAGTGGCTGTGAACCTTCACGATATGATGGAGATCAATCTCCCTTTCATCCTCATGTCACCTGTCAAATTTGTAACAATAGTGTCGGTCACTTTGCTGCTCAGTGCTATTCTAAATATGAAGACCAACTGCCGCCTATATATAGCAGCACCTCCACTCCACCTGCCTATCTGGATTTGTCTTGGTACCCGAACTCTGGTGCAACCAACTACCTCACTGCTGATTTAAATATCTGCAACTAAGTAGTGATTACATTGGCAATGATCGCGCGCATATATGTGGGTGATGACATAGGTTTGGATATACATCATATTGGCACTTCTACACTTTCCACTAGCAACCGAAATTTATTTTTCAAGGATTTTCTGCATGTTTCTAACATCACTAAGAATCTACTCTCTGGTAGCCATTTTACCAAAGATAATGACATATATTTTGAATTTCACCCCTCAATGGTTCTGTGTCAACGATCAAACCACATGGGTAATTCTTCTGCAAGGCCGGAGCAATAATGGTCTTTATAAACTACCTCTCAATAATGATCACCCTCTCAATAAAGTTGCCTTTTCTTGGTGAGCGTACAACCCTGGATTATTGGCATCTTCGCTTTGGACATCCATCTGTCTGCATCACTCCTCTTTGCCAATAAATCAGAATTTTCATGGAGAATGGCAGGATACACGAAATTACAACGACTATTGCATAGGATTCGATCAGGTCCTGAATAATCAAGAATCGTTTCCCCCCTTTTACTGGAAAGGTACGAACTAAACAATTTGTGTCACATTGTTTCTCACTACCACCTACTAGTTTCAACAAGATCTCTTCAGTCTGTGTTCATTGCCTGTCAACCCGGAAAGAGCTGTCAATTTCCGTTTTATTCCACAATTTTTGCATCTTCTTCTCCTCTAGAGCTTATTCATTCGGATTTATGGGGACCAGACCTTATCTTATCTTCCCATGTTAATCGCTACTTTATATCCTTTATTTATGATTTTAGCAAGTTTACATGGCTATTTTTCATTCCAATAGAAGATGTTGCTCTTACAATTTTTCAACATTAATTTAAGATACATGTTGAATAACTACCGCAAAATTAAGACATAACAATCGACTGGGGGGTGGCCAGCACGGCTCTATCTCTACTAAATTTGCCAAAATGGGGCATTACTCGTCAGATTCATGCCCTCATCCCCATGGGTCAACAGAGCAGAGCGTAAACACAGACATGTGGAGAAAACTGGATCATCCATTATGTCTTTGATGTACAATTATTTCCATATGCCAATAGGAGCCCACACATTGTGCGCGCATGGTCTTACACGACCACTCTCTTAACCAGAACCTATACCATCCCCACCTCCTTCTCCAGTAATTCTACCTTTACCCAATCGGTAGCTCTTGCTTTACAACTTATTCAGGCCCACCTCAAGTGATCACCCATGACATACAAAAGCTCAATGGGGAATTACTCAACCCAATATTCAAATGGATGGCACCATTCCTTGGCTTCCACCTCGCATTTCTTCCCATGCTTTGTTTGCCCAACAATGGGATCCACAATAGAATGTGGTATCTTGTTCCATGTAGTGCTTCGAAGAATATCATCAGGTGTAAATGGGTTCAAACTCAAATGTAAGGCTGATGACATTATTCATCGGTATAAGGCCCGTCTCGTTGCCAAAGGGTATTACCAATAGCATGGCATCGACTATGGTGACATCTTCAGTCCAGTTGTAACCTGCTACAATTAGGACTATATGGGCGTTGGCAACCAGTTATGGGTGGACCATCTAGCAAATCAACATTCAGAATGCCTTCTTGCATGGATTTCTGCATGAAGAAGTATTCATGTCACAACCACTTGGTTTTACACACCCACAGTATCATACCCATGACTGCGAGCTCCGTAGAGCACTCGATGGATTAAAATGGACCCCTCGGTCCTAGTATTTTAGATTCAGCATTCGGCTACCCCAATTTGGTTTCAAGCAGTCAAAGACCAACACCTCTTTATTTGTTTTTCACTGCAATAGGAATCTCATCCTCATTCTTATAAATGTTGATGACATCCTCTTATCTCCAATCTGTCAACTCTCATTGAGTGGTGCCTCTTGAGAGGCCTCTTGAAGCCTCTCAAGAAGGATTTCCTAGTAGAAGATATGGGGTCATTCCATTACTTTCTTGGCCACGAGGCCAGCTACACTCGTGACAACATAGTTTTTTCTCAGAGCAAATACATGCAGGATCTCCTATACTAGACCAATATGTTGGTTGCCAGGCCGATTTCCACATCTATGGCCACCACACTAGCTCGATCAAAGTTTCACGGTGACCCGTTTCCAGACCTCATTGAATAGCAGAGCGTTGTGGGGGTACTTTAGTACCTGACCTTCACATGTCCCGAGATCGCTTATGCGGTAAATAAGGTTTGTCAGTTTATGCATGGAATCAACTACGGTTCGTTGGTTAGCCATCACACAGATTCTTCGCTACATAAAGGGTACCCTCAATCACGGTCTCCACTTTCGCAAGTCCCCTAGCCCAACTCTCACTACCTTTTTTACATGGATTGGGTTGGGTGTCCCGATGATCGCCGCTCAACTGAAGGATACTCCATTTTTCTGGGTTCCAATCATGTCTCTTAGAGCTCTCGCAAGTAATCCACAGTTGCTCATTCGAGTACAGAGGCTGACTACAAAGCCCTTCCAAATGCCACAACCGAAGTCACTTGGCTCCATTCCTTATTGACTAACATCGGCTATCGACTTTCACATCTGCCGATTCTTTGTTGCGACAATATCGGTGCCACATAGTTGTTCTCTAGTCAAGTTTTTCATACAAGGACAAAACACATAGAAATTGATTTTCATTATGTCCATGATGATCAAGTGCAACAAGGATTAGTTACTCTTCATGATATCATTTCATCCAAAGATTAGCTCATTGATTCTCCCATGAAGCATTTATCTATAGTCCAGTTTAGTTACGTGACAAATGCAAAGTAGGAAATAGATTGTTGTAGTTATCGTAAACAGTTGTTGTGGTTATGTACAATACTACTAACTCCACCGAATGTTTTGAATTTGAATTGTTCTACCATATCGGATGAATTGGTTGTTTAAAATATTGTTGTAACTAAATGGATACAAGACCCATCTCGTGGCTGAAGGGTACAATCAGCAAGCGGGTATCAACTACAATAAGACTTTTAATTAATCCAGTTTTTTTTTTTTAAGGCTTATCTAGGGGCGGGGAGAGTAGCACCTCTTCTTTCTCTTGCTACTGATCTCACATCGACTTCATCACCTTCTTGTTCAGGGTCATCAGACTGAAAAGCAGTCTCCGACTCAGAAAAATCGATCAAGCGGGAGGCTACCTTCGACTCACCTCTTTCTATAAAAAAATAAAAAAAAACCCCTCCCTAGAGGAGAGGAGAGGATCTAAAAGAGAGTATGTCCAGGATTCACCACTGCCAAAGGGCCAATGCACTTGGATGTTAGTAACGTGTTCCTCCATGGAACCCTACAAGAGGTTGTGTATGTCTCAACCAATGGGCTTCACCGACCCTGATAAGCCACACTATGTGTGTCACCTCCAAAAATGATTCTATGGCTTAAAACAAGTGGCTGTCTGAGTACGTTCCTACTCAGTTTGGGGTCCACTGGTTCAAATACGGACACTTCCTTGTTTATCTACAGCAATGCCACCACCCGCATTTATATTCTTGTGTATGTCAGTACACTGTTATCACGGGGTCGTATTACTTACACCGTGGTTTGCACCATCATCTCCAACCTTGGCACAAAGTTCTACTTGCACAACCTTGGCCACCTTCACTATATCTTGGGCATGGAGGTGCTTCCTCATCCATTCGGCATTCTTTTATCACAACAGAAATACATCATCCATCTCCTACAGCGAAGCAGGATGGACAGGACCAAACCAGTCCAAAATCCAATGGCGATTTCCGCAAAGCTGTCGAAATTTGAACGTACTCCCATGGTTGATTCCACCCTCTATCGAAGTACCGTTGGTGCACCTCAGTATGCCATTTTGACAAGGCCCAACATTTCCTATTCGGTCAACAAAGTGTGTAATTTTTATAATCACCAACAGAGGATCACTGGCAAGCGGTGAGACGTATTCTTTGCTTACCTCAAGTCTACACCGGATCCGCATCCTGTCCTCCCAATGGTTCTGGGAGGACAGTGGTAACCTGCCTTGGATGTCCGCCACGTGGTTCTCGGTAAATTCGAGACCCACGTCCGAGCCGACACCCGGCAGACAAGTCGAGCCGACAGGGGTTGTCGGCTCAGACGTGGGTCTCGGATTCACCCGAGAACCATGTGGCAGTCATCCGAGATAGGTTGCCGCATCCTCCCAAAATCACTGAGAGGAGACGATGTGAATCCAGTCTACACTATCCCATGGTTTTCTTATCTCCAGAAATCTAACCAATCAATTAATGGTCTTTTCCAATGCTAACTGGGCCAAGTCAGTGGATGACAAAAAATCAACCAGCGGCTATGCCATATTTATAGGCCAAAATTTGATTACATGGTCCTCTAAGAAACCGCCCATCCTTGCCCAGTCCTCCACCGAATCCAAATACCATACGCTTGCAAATGCCACCGTGAGATTGTCTGGATAACTCTCTGCTCCACAACTTAGGCGTCCCACCATTCTAGTCGCCTATCTTATGGTGTGACAACCTCGGCGCAATGTATCTCACTGTCAATCCCTTATTTTATGCATGCACAAAATACATTAAGGTGGACTTCCATTTTGTTCGCTAATTATTTAGAATTCAAATTCAAACATCACTCCATCTAGATAAGGCACTCTCTGTTATCATTTCTTTTTGTTTTTTGACATGGTTTTGTTTTTGTAGGTGTTTAGTGTCGTTTTTGTAGGTGTTTAGTGTCATTTTTGTGTGTTGTTTATGAAAAGAAAAAAAAAAATAAAAAAAATAACCCCCAAAAACACCTCGTTTTGATTTTGACCAAAAAGAATTTTTGCTTGTTTTTGCGAGACTTTAATAAGAATGTGCTTTAAGTGAAGGTAAAATGGTAAAACCAACATATTTTATAACATTGGCTTCTCCTCCACTTTCTTTCTCCCTCTTTGTTTCTTGGATATGGCCACTATAGAACATTTTTTTTTGCCGTAGCCAACATTCAATTTATTCTGTTGGATATCAATTATAGCAAAAAAAAAAGGGTAAGAGTTTTCAAATTTCAAGTCGATCAAGGAACGATCACCAGATATCAAAATTTGAAAAATACTGCAACTTGAAAAATTCAACTCTTGTTCTTGATTTTAGCCACCCCATTTGTATTTTTCTGGCCATTCAACTTTCGGACAGATCCGTTGGATGTTAAGACCAAGAAGAAAAAAAAGGTAAGAGTGTCTAAATTTCTGGTCTACTGGATAAGGGGATCAAAAAATATCATTGTTTAGAAAATTCTACAACTTGAAAAAATCCAACTCTTGTTCTTGATTTTGGCAACTTCACTTGTACTATTCTTACCGTCCAACTTCCTATCAGATCTAACGGATATCAATGCAAGGAAAAAAAAATAAGGATGTCCAAATTTATGTCGATGAGATAAGGGGATCACAAGATGTCATGACTTGAAAATTCTACAAAACTTGAAGAAACAAAACAAAAAAAATCATATTTTTGTTCTTAATAAAATACCAAACTTATTTATCATTCTACAATATATTATGCGTAATAACTATCAAACAATATTTTATTTGTTATCAATAGAAATAAAAGTTGAAAGTTGATAGGCTACTTACTATTAACCATAGAAGTGTAATATATATTAGTGGTCCATGCATACATGCCACTGAGAGTTTATATTCATTTGTCCACCCCTTTGGTGTCCTATCTAACCAACAGTTCGTGCACGCATCAGTCTCCCACACGAGCTTAGGTAGGTGAATTACATTTGTAGACTATTGAACCATGGAAAAATGGAATCTTCAGCTGACCAAAAAGCACAGCACTTTACAGCCTCATATTTTTTTGCTTTGGACTGAAGAAGACAAGGTTTATAAGTTGTATGCATTAATGGAGCCTTAAAGCACATGGTAACCACTGTCACATTGCACTGAATAAACCAGATAAGGCAGAATAGTACTCAAAAGAGGTTTCAACCTTTTCTTATAAGTTGTGGATAAGAAGTTAGGATGAGTGATCAGAACTAGTTAAAGGTGATGGTATATATGAAGAACAAAGCAAAGCCATAGGATGTCTACTGTTCTCCTTGATGATTGGCCCACCATGTAAGAGCATTGACAAATATCCTGGTTGAGTTAATTCAATATATACAACCTGCCTAGATAGATCCAATCTATATCAGTCCTAACTTGGAAAGTTGCAGAGGCAGATGAGTTGTTTTACCACAAAAATGAGGAGCAAAAGTGTTGTTTTTACATGGTATTTTTGTTTTTACATGGTATTTCTCTATATTATGTAGTACTGATTTGGACGTTTCTTTTTGTTTTTGTGGAAAGAGATGGGATCAACTCTACTCATCATTTAGCTAAGGTTTCTAGGCCATCTATTTTTGTGGTCTCTTCAGTTGCTTCGTTAGCACCTTGTCCTGACTAGCTCCTGGCCCATGGCCGGGTTTGATCATTTTGTAGTTTTGTTTTCTTGTTTATGGACTCGTCTTCTTATCGGTCAGAAAGATAAAAATATATATATATATAAAAAGAGAGAGAAAGAGAGAGAGAGAGAGAGAGAGTGAGAGAAGGGTTCATGTTTTGTCAAGGAGAATGAGTGTCAATGTAGGTCTCACGACTCATTGTGGGAGAAGGCATGGGGACAAATCCTTGCTCTAGAGAGTTGTGGGGATATTTTATTTTTTTTTTAAATAAAAAAAAATGAAAAAAAGTTTCTGTAAGCCAGTGGCTCACCATGGCATTCTATATATCGGATTGTCTGAATGATACCGCCATAGGTATCTTAAAGAAATGACACCTTCTTGTAACTATTCCTTGTTTTATTCTCAAAAAAATTTTAAGTCAAAGGAAAAATGGGTTTTTCATTAGTTTCTTGAAAATGATTTAGATCACTTTCAATAGTTTCATTGTCTCGTAGGTTTTTCTACTGCCTTATGAAATTACAAGAATTAGTCTCAGTAAAAAATAAGTCTGTTATGCTAAGAGGGTAAAAAAGTATTGGTTTCAAATTATTTATTTAACACCTTAAGAGGTGTTAATAAGAAATCCTCCCATCAAGTATTATGAACTTTATCAATTCCATGGTTTTGTCAACAGAGATGGAGATGGAGAGTGATTTCAGAACCTTTGACTCATATGCAATTGAGAATAATTCATAACTTTCGTAAAGCAAACAAAGTGGCAGAGGCAAACAATGCAGCATCTACCAAGTTATATTCACGGTGGACAATATGTCTAGATTTGGTAGCATGGGAAGTAGTTTGGGAGGTTTCTGGCCGGCCTTGGTATAGATTTGCAAAATGTAATTAATCTTGAGTTGGGTCCTATTGATGGCAATGCCAAATGTGGGGTTTTACCTTCTCCAGGGATTTGGTTGTAACTTTATTTATTTTTAATGCATTTTACTGGATCTTTAACCCAAAAGAAAAAAATCATATTGTGAAAAAATTTATAGTTATGGTTTGCTGACATCTATCCTCAAAAGTAAAAAAAAAAAATGTCTTGCTCCATATGTATGACCATATTTACTCTGGTCTTATACGAAAGATAGTCAAATACACTTCAGCTGTCAGATTGGAGCAAAAGACTAGAGTTTTCCTATCCAAAAACTGAAATGTTGACTTTGTGCACGATCATATATGAAACCTTTCACCTAAATTTTATCTCAAAATTCTCATTTTACTTCTTTCTTTTTTTTCTTAAAAACAAATGTAACTATAAGGAAAAGGTTGCCAGCCGCACAGCCGGAAGCGTTTTCATTATTTCTCATTTGGTAACATTGGAATAAGGGTGCAACGAGAATAATTCATCTGCATGTACTTGTATTCTCCTTAGGAGAGTCCCACACCACATCAACAGTGATGGGATCCCATGGAGAGTACATATACATGCAGGTGATATGAACTCAGGTGCAACCAGGCTAAGCTTGGCAAGATTGGTGTCAATTGACCCTGGTCTGCCTAAGGGTGTCTACTGGTATGTATTAATTTGGTATTCGGTACGGCATCGAAGGGAAAATGGTGATACCAATTCCATATCGTACCAAACCAGTTTCGGTTTTAGTTTTTCATACAGTCACTTTATCGATACGCTTTCTATTCGGTATCATATACAATTTTTTCCAGTATATATGGTTTTTTATCCGATATATATATATATGGTTTGATATAAAATTTGGTGTACAAGAGAGAAAAACCAGAATAAATTATACCAGCATACAGTTCGGTATTCAGTATATACCGATAGATACGATCCATAACACCGATACCATATTGTACTTCGGCTCTGTTTTTTCATATCATTACCATATCAATTCTAATTCAATTCAGTACGGGTTCGGTTTCAATATACAAACCAGTGCTGAATTGACACCCTTAGGCCTTAGGTCAGCCTGAGGTTATTGATACTTGACCCTAACTAACCCAACCCAAACATAACCTACCTGGGCTGAGCCTCAACCCTGGCTTTTCAGGAATCCAAATTCTAAAAATTGGGCTTGTCTGTGATAGCCCAAGTTCAGTACGCAATTTCAACAAGTCATTTTCTCCTTTGCCTTCTTCATCCTAAGGCTCCATTTGTTTCAACACAAAATATGTTCCAAGAACTGCCATGATTATAAATCAGTTATTGGACATAGTATTTGTAATTCCAAAATCGATCGATATTGGTCCAATCCATGACATGGAATGGTTATTATTTTATTAAAAATTACATATTATTCTTATATTCTCAATAAACGTAGATGATTGCCATGTGGCAATTCTATCCGTTGAATAATTGACACGTGACATGGAATATTAAAAAAAAAAAGGGGTATTTGGCAGATTCAGAATCCATTCTCTGTTTGTCGGTTCTCTTATGTGAATAGGCTTCGTAATGGTCTGGCCCACAGAGTTGCCAAATGGGCCTTGAGCTATCCAAAAATGGGTTTAAGCCCACAAAGTAGAAATAAGAAGGAAATAGGGAGGATCGATTTACAAAAAGAAGGAAATTTTTTTCATGATTCAATAAAGCTTAGAAAGACAAACAATAGAAATTCAAGTTGGGGGTAATCTCAGGAAGAAAATCAAATCCCTGAGATAGCATCTGAAGCGGAAATTTCAAGTGGCCCGAAGACATCCACCTCGTCATCCAATGCAGGATCGCTCTACAACAGGGTTGAGGGCGCGGGGGGCATCCAATGAGGATCTGGCAGCTTAGGCAGCCCAGCTACTAAACAGGATCCGGAGGCCCCTTAAACATGCAAATTTGGCTTCCGAAAAATGTCCAATGATTTTCTCTGATTGACCTTGTTGTGGAACATCGGTTGCCATTTCGGAATTAATGTTTCGGCTTTTGTGACTCCACCTGTAGCCAAAGCTACGAATAATCATTTCTTGCACGTTGATCGAGTGAATTTTTGTTGTTCCAAACAATTCCAAGAAACTTACATAAACGCTCTCTTCATCGTATTCAAATCCTCTCTTCCCAGAGATTCGTGAGGATGGGTGGCACCCTTGTTGGATGGCCGACACTTGGGGCTCGGGTGAATCGGAGCCCTCAATCCTAGCTGACACCCCCTTGTCGGCTTGGCTTGTCGGTTCAAATGGAGGGATTGGATTCACCCAAGCCTCAGGTGTCAACCATCTAGTCTGATTACCACCCCTCCTCCCAAACCTCTTGAAGGAGAGAGAGGATGTGGATCCCTCTTCATCAATATGCTTTATATTCCCCAGCCACAATGCACATAATAAATAGGAAAACATGAACTAATATCTTTAATGAGATCCACAAGGTCAAAGGAGAAGAGTGAGAGAGAGAGAGTTATAGATGGATCATGAGTGGACTCCCACATTGGGATCACTATTGCCATGGATAGTTCACCTGCATGTATTTATATCTTTTATGGGATATCATTACCATTTATATTCAATGGGTCCCACATTATAGAGGTGGATCCCATGCCATAACAATGACAAGATCTCATGAAGAATATATATACATGCAAGTGATTCGAACTCACTATTACTCACTTCGTTGGATGCACATCACATTTGTGATTTTGTGGTTTTGGAGGTCAACCATTTTGAATTGAATAATAGAAGAAACTGACAAAAGCATTATTCATTCTATTTGGTGAGTGTTCTAACCATTTTGATATCCAATAATTTCTAACTTAAGTTTCCATTTTAAAAGTTCTAAGCATTTCAATATCCAATAAAGCACTCAAGATTTTATACTTAATTATTCTTAACATTATTTATGTGTTGTCCATTTTTGGATGGCAATACACGCAGCATATGGTCCTTCTTTTGGGTAATCGTATAGAAAAAATCTGAAGCTTTGATATCATGTTAAATTTTTATCTCAAAAATTCGAACTATTAAACGAAGCTCTCAAGTATATAAAACACCCAAGATTTTGTATTTAACTAGTATGAGATTATTCTCAAAACCCATTGTGAAACATGTATGGCGGATTTTATATAAACACAGTGGATTTTTTGGTTTTCCACATAGGTAAGTCCCGTCATTCCCCCCCATTTACTTAAAATTTCATCCAATCAAACTTTTACACATCGAGAAAAAGGGACTCAAAGTTTGGAAAAGTCAAAGATATCAACAAAATAGGATTGGCCTTTGATAATAGCCAAGATCAATATGATATAATCATCCATATGATTGAATTAGACTACCAAATTTGATACGTGTTTAATCCAAAACAGACCAACACGATCATTATGGTCCCTCTTTCATGGGATAATAGTTTTCGCTGTAACATTGGTCCAATATGGAGGGACTTTATCATGAAGATAGTATCACTTGGAGAAATGATGTAGTTATTTTGACTATTGAATTAAGATGATATTACTGATAAGTGTATGATATTCATATTTTTATTCCATTTATATTATGCTTGAATGTGTTTTATGCCTTATTGAACTGAATATGATGAATTTTATTAATTTCACATATTTTATAGACATTATGAATTAATTGTTAAAAGATAGGAGAATTTCAGCATTCTTAATATTGACGTTCTGAGTTTCATGCAGGTTTTTGACGTGAAAAGAATTCCATAATTGAAAGTTGTCTTCAGTAAAGTTGTAGAGAACTTCTCAACCTTTTCGGAATGATATTTTGGAAAAAAAATTTAGTTTGTTTGGGTTTTCAAACGTGGCTTCAAAGTCTGACACGAAAATTTAATCGAATCCGAATTGGAGTAGCCCTCTGATCTGATTAAAGGATTCAACAGTGGATATAAATTCCATAAAGAATCTTCTAATCAAGTTAGAAAACCTAAACCCACAATAGATGACTCCAAAGAAGAAAAGAAGACTCTGCAATTTCAGAATTCTAAATAGAGAAGGACTCCTAAATAAAGAAGAAATCATGCACAAAGAAGGAGTTATAAGTTACAAAGGATTGTCATATTTTATATATAGAGCACTAGTGTGATAATCAATCTCTCTCTCTCTTTTGCTGAAAATTTTTCTATCTCTAAAAGGATTGTAATGCCTAGCTAATATTCTCATTCAATTTAAGGGGTTTTTGAAGCCCAAACTCATGTCAATGGTGTAATCTCTATTCAGTAACGTTGTTCTTCTTCTCTCTTTTATTGGAATTGTTTATGTTATTTTTTTCTCTTTAATTATGATATTTGTCTTAATTGGCCTGCTGAATCAGTTAGATTAATATTAATTGTTAGATCTAGAATCTGTGACACGTAATCATCCTGATTCTACTCACAAGTAGCAAACAGTGGTAGATAATTATGTTCAAATTTTCGTCTCATCATTGTGAATAATATAACCTAAGTTAAATAATCTCCGCTTGTGTGTAATTGTTGCTTAGATTGATTTGTTTTTCACCCTCTTAATGCTGCCATTAAATTAAACATTGAAAGTTTATTCAGTGTTGTTCAATGGTTAGATCTCTCTGAAGAGCTTGTTTTAGTAGAGATACTTAAGAAAAAACTCGAGTAACAGAGCTTATTATTATCTAGGGTCTTTAATTTTAATTGGAAGTAAGAGATTAACGTTGCGATTAATTTTATCATTGCATGTATAGGTGGATATTGAACCAAGAACTGAATATTTTCATCTAATTATCTTCCTATTTAAATTCTGTCTGTTTACTTTCAATTTGATTCAAACAACCAAACCCCTCCCCTTTGTTATTGTGTTTAATCAGCATTAATTAGTATATTTAGTTTAAGTAGAATATAAATTTTAATCAATTCATTCTCTGTGGGATCGACCTTTGTTTATCCTATTTACAGTTTATTAATCAGATCAATAAAAAAATATTTAATTAAATTGATGCATTCGACACACTATCAAATATCAAAATTAAATAATCATGTATCAAATTTCATACTCAATTTGAGTTAAATATTCCCAATATATACCCATGGATCCCTATGTCTTAATGCATGTATGCCTACGGTACATACTCTCCCGTCAACACTACGTACTCTCCCATTATCCTAGAGTTTTCGAAGCTTTATTTCACCATTTGGTAAAGATTGTTTGATCTTCTTACCCTCCAAAAGAAAAAAATTTGTTTGAACTGAAATAATTTAGGATTAAATATGTCACGTTTAAGATCATGTGATAGATATTTGGGTCATGTTGAGAGTAAGACGGGAAATTATATTCTATAGATTTTATAAAACTTTAGTTCACTTTTAATCATTTATTTTGCTTGTTTATGGTGAAATTTAAGGTTTGATTGGTGGGTTTGTTGTACCGTACCACAATAATCCACCATATCTACCACTTGATAAGAAATTATGACTTCAGTATGATGTTAAAGGCGTTTTTTGGATTGCTCACCTAGGGATGTCTTCTCACACCATCTTATTTTCTATCACGTGGTATGTCAGATGAGGCCTAAATTTTTTAATATTCCACCTATTAATAAGACAAGGGTGTCAATGGGCCGGTTAGGGTTGGTTTCGGTCCTGATCAAATCGGTGTTAGCCTTTATAAAGCCTGATCGAAATATGTCCATTAAACCCCGTTTGATAACCATCCTTCTCTAGATTCCTTAATTTGTCTCAGGAGCAAATTTTTATACTCCCAATTTTTTTAGAACAAAAACATATTTGATAATGAAGCACGTTCTCACCCTACCAAAGGCAAACAATTGTCAGGTCACTGTGAGCAAGTTCAACGTTGCACTACTTGTCGATGAGATGGACAATGGCACTGGGAACCTTTATTAGCCCCTCTTCCATCGATTCGATTGGGACTTGAGAATTAGGGTTCTTAATGTTTTCATGGTTTTCTCGGAAGAGATTTTTTATGGGGTCTCATGTGCGGAGGGATAGAGAGAAGAAGAGGAAGAGGGTTTCAAGTCTAATGAATCCACGCCTGGTTACAAAGAAGAAGAAGATGAAGAAGAAGAAGAAGAAGAAGAAGAAGAAGAAGATTTGGGGTTAGATGAAAGGAATAGAGAAGTAGCTTCTCTATAAAACGCCATTGTTGTTTCCTAACTTTTGTTAAGAATTGATTTACAAAAGTGGGAAGGGAGAGAGTGTTACATGCAACTTGTATATAGGGTTTGCAGGGTTGAAGAATGAAAGAGAGAAATAGAAAATGGATGCGTGTGAGAGAGATGGGGAGAGAGTATGAGGGGTGGAGAGGAGAGTATGGAAGAGAGGAGAGATTCAGTTGTACGTTCTTCCTCCAAGAAGGCTGAGAGCATTAGCTTCAAGTTGCTCTAGCCAAGTGAGAGCATATTTTTTTAGTTCTCATATTTTGATTCCAGAGTTAATTTTTAGACCAGCTTACTTTATGGGAGTTGGAATCAGACCGGATTTACTAAATGTGTTTCTGCTCTCAAATGATTCCCTAGGTGTCGAAATTACTCGAATCTGGGATCTGAAGATTTATCAATCGGGGCATAAAAGGTTTAGACTGGGTGGACTGCAATGTGCACATTAACTAACAGGCTGGTTTGGTATTGGTTTGTTATTAGGCTTACTTTGAGGTGGTTCGATTTCAGGTCCATTTACTGACTCGGTAAGGGATGTCATCTTATTTTGGTACTGATGGGGTTGACCCATATATCCAAATCCCTGACATTTAGTTTAATTCGGACAAGTATGAAGTTCGGTTCGGGTTTGGCCAGTCCACCTTAACGGTTTGATTTCGAACTAGTTCGGACTGGACTGGACTGGAATCGAAAAGTATTATAACAATCTAACTCAAAACATGTCCACTATCAATTCGATCCGAGTCGATTCAGGTTAATTCAGTCTGGACTATCGATTCCATCCCAAAGTTGACACTATAAATAAGATAATGAAACTCTTCGAAAAATGAGTGCAACAAATAATTGTGTAAAATGAAGGGAAACTATCAATACATAGACTTATAATTGAATTTCTTTGAATATTTAACTAATGGCAATCACCAATAAGTTAAGCTTGATCGAGCTTTTTTTTTTTTTTTTGGGGTACAACACATGACTCTGAGCAAGGGAAGAACCAAAGAAATCCGTCGGATAAAGAGCCAAAATCCACTGAATAGAACTAGGCCAAACAACCTTCCTATGATAAATAAGGCCCTCCGAACAAAAGAATGTACTACAAAGTTAGCATCCCTATTAACATGAGAAAATAGAATCTCTTTTCCACTACAAAGATACAGAATGTCACGGACAATAGATTCAACATAAATATCTCCCGCTGCTAGGTTGGGAAAGAGCAACTGAATAACCTCCAAACAATCCAACTCAACATACAAATTGCACAATCCTAAGAAAATGACATCCTAAACATCGACACGAATAGCCATAAGCTTGATCTATCCAATCATGAAAACTACCACATTGACCTTACCTTACGACTCTGTTTTTATTCACTTAAAACTGTGGGAAAAAGAAAATTTTACTCTAAAATGGGATTTTATATTGTATGTTTTGACAAATAATTTTTATAAAAAAAATTATAATAATTTCACATAAAATATTATTTATTTAAAAAAACATTTACAATAAAACAAGCACACAATAAATTGAAATTCATGGATGAATATAAATAAAATAAATTAATTAAATTAGATTCTAAAATTTGATACATAACTAGTCTATTCCACGTGGTCGGAAAGTATACAAGTGGTGGGCCCCATTTCCTAGAGAATATATATGGTGAGATTGGAATCATTCGATTTCGGAACCCTAACCGGTTGTAAAACCCTAAACCGGTTGCATTCTTTGAAAAGGGAGGGACGGAAGCTTCGTTTGTCCATTCCACTTCATTATTATATCCTATTCGAACGACACGTGTCATGAACAAGTAGTATTTTGTAATTTTACCTAAATTGATTTCCGAAAACACCCTCAACGAGTACGTGTCCACTGTTTTATATTCCTCCCATTTCTTTGGTTTTTCAGAAATCACATTCGGACGGAACCAAATTGCAAGGGATAGGGTTTTTCTTCTTTGCGATTTAAACGCTAAACGTAAGATTTTCTTCAGTTCTTCTCTAATCTGCAGTGATCGATCTGTTTTTACTCTTCCATTTGCTCTAATTTTTTGTTTAGAGTAATCATTTCTGTTTGAGATCTCATTTTTCATCTGCGTTTTTCTCTGTAAGTAGGTTCGTCAATGGCGGACGAGAGGATTGGTAATGGCGTTGCATCGGATGTCGATTATACTGATTTTGGTAAGGATGCCAAGGTTTTAGAGTTGAATCGAAAGATCGAAGTGCTGGAACAAGAGAATTCTGGATTGATACGCGAGAAGGAGGAGAGTTATGAGAGAATCAAGGAGTTGATGGAAGAGATTGAAGGATTTAAGACTGATGGAACTGAGTTGAAGGATAGACTGGAACAGAGGCAGATGGAGATCGAACAGTCTTCAGAAGAGAAGAAGGCTTTGCAAGTTGTATCGGCCCATGCGTTTGAGCTGGAGACGCAGGTCTCTCGCCTCCAGCACGATCTCGTCTCCTCGATGACGGAGAGCGAAGAAGCGGCGGCGGAGGTAAGGAGGTTGAATAATGCTTTAGAAGAGCTTAAACAGAGTAATCTGAATAAGGAGGCGAAGGTCGAAGAGCTTGAGAAGGAGAAAGCTTCTCTGCTGGAACGAATCGAACGTGAGGTTGGAGAGATGAAGAAATTCAAATTTGAAACTGAGAAGTTGCAGAAGGAGAAGGACGAAATTGAGAAGCTGAAATCTTCTCTGGAAGAAGCTCTGAAACGATCCCAAGAGAAAGTGATGGAGACGAAAACGGTAGCTGACCGTTTGCTGAATGAACTTGAAGAATCGGAGAAATTGGTTAAGGAATTTAAGGAACTGAACCTCAATTGCACTGCAACGGCCAGGGAATTAGACGCTGCGGACGCAGAGAAAGGATCGAAAGGTCTGCTGCAGCTTCAGTGGCCAACGGTAGTGGCTTCCACCGGAACTGTTGCTGCGGCAGCGGCTTTGTTTTATCTGAGCTACGCCAAGCGAAGGTAGGGAGGAAAAGGAGATAGAGAGAGAACAGGAATCATCAGCTAATCAATAATAAGAAAAAGGTTAGGGTTTCATGTTTTGACTACAATTTACTATTGTTCTTCTGTCAAATTCTCTGGTTTTTTTGCTTAGATTTGTTCCCGAGTCAAATTACAGACGAACCTTATAGATGGAATACACTACGAAGCGAGATGAGATCATCCCTCTTTTTTGGTTTATTTTGACCTTTTTCAGTATTTTGGGCAATTTGGCAATTGGTAGACTACCGCCGAATCTAGATATGAAAAGTTGATATACTTGATTAATCATGTGAACTTATTCGTTATGTTTCTGTAGCTTCTTTTTATCCTAATTTCATCATAACTGTATGGGTTGTGACTCTTCTTTCCTTAATCTCTACTTTGATTGTTATTTTTGTTTCTTCTTTTTCATTTTTTGAGTAAGTGCTTTTGCTGAAGGAATCTTGCAATAAGCAATTTTGTTTTGAAAATTACCAAATTTTTATTCTTCTTGAGTGGTAATGCAATATAGTCGTGTTAAAATGTCTAAAAAAAAGAGGTAGTTTCTAATTCCGGCTTCTATCCTGAATTTGTGTATTTCGGTGTAGGAAGAAGCTCTAGCCCTTGATTAATAATGGTATCGCATTACCAGTAATTCAAAAAAAATTGATGTGAAAATGATAGTTTAGTTGGGTTGGATTGAGTTCCTCAATACCATTGATAATGGAACTCTCTGTGAAATAGTTTAATATCTCATAAGAAACTGCAAGACTCTATTCGTGACTGTTTCTGTTGTTTGCTAACTTTTAGAAGGCTGCAAGAAGAAACCGGTAAGCTGTGATAACAGTGTTTTGACACTAGTAGCTGACATTTTAGTCTTTAGATGACCAAAACATCCATTTAAATCACAGAAACCCTAACATCATAAGAATCTTGATGGAGGAATATTACGACATTCAATCACTGTCTGAAAATTATTTTCCGCTCCACTATTTAACAGCAGTCATATTGGAAACGTAATACTTTCCGTGTCAATATTGTTTGCAAAAATCATGTTTAAAAGTATATAAAGGATTCTCCACTGAATTTACAATTTACAAGTTGTGTCATTGATTGAAGACCTTAAATTTGACATGAATACTACATGGTATTTTCATCCTATTTAACAATCTTGATTGACATAATAGAAATTGGGTTGCTTATCTACTTTCTATATTTTCATACATCTGTTGCTTCACTTTTTTCTGCATATAAGTTATTAAAATTATTGTTTCATTCCATGGCTAGATGTACGTGCCATGCAACCACTTGGTAAACTCTTAGAACTTTGTGAACATTGTATGGAGCACCCTGTGCGTTTCTCAAGTTTCAATGCAGTTGAATTTTGCATAACGTTGCAAGAAGAACTAAATTTTTTTTGGAAAAATTACTAGGACCTTCCTTGGGACTATGACCTAATTCCAACCCCTTTCCAGTAGTTTCTGACAATTACACTCATTCTCAGTTAACTGATGGTGTTAACCATAAAATTAAAAAGTCAGTTTTATCATTAAGGGGTTTAGTGTCAATAAGGATTGAAATGACGAACTCTACCCTCCCATATATTTCGAATCTCCTTTCCCAAACCGTCATTACTGAAACCCTTTCTTTAGTTAAACTGAATGTCCAAACTCTCTATCACTCTCCTCCAACAAATCCTAACTCCTTTGGAGGAAAATCATTGATCGATTTGATAGTATAGAAGAAAGAAGAAGACTAAAGTTCTTCCTTTGTCGTTATCTTTCTTCTTTTGTTTTTTCGTTGTAAATTGATGTTGTGTACTTGTACTTTGGATCTCCATTTGTGTTTGTTGTATTTCTCTGTAAATAAATTTTAGTGGTTTTTTTAGACACTCCAAGCTGCGTCAATAGGTTTGGCACGATGAATTGGACAACTCGCTTGGTTTTGTTGTGTTTCGCCTCACTCTTACTCAAACTAGGTAATTTCTTTCGATCATCGATTACTCCGGTTTCTCTTGATTTGTTTGAGCTAGTTAACCACTCATTGGAGGAATCATGGGATGTTTAGGGTTTGAAAGCTGTTATTGTTTTGCTGATCCTGCTCCATCTTTTGATTGGAAAATGCTTGCGTACCCTTTTTTTTGCTTCCTTGCAAGAAACAATACTCCAATAGTTGCAGACAAAACCGGAGTACGTTCATGCCAAAGTCTCAGTAGCTAAAGCAGCGCACTGGTGAAAGAAGAAAAAAGAATCCTTTCAAACATTCAAACAAAGTAAGGATTTGGAAAAGATCCTCCCACCCATCTTAAGTGGAGAAAAGAGAATCCTAACTGTTGAAGCTGGAAAAATCACAAAATCATCTGCCGGTAAAACTAACAGAATTCTCACAAGGGGTAACCCCGTCGAAGAAAGGAGAAAGAGAAGCAGACGAAGCAGCAGTAGCAGCAGCAGCATAGGATGCCAATCGACAAAGGAAAAGGAAACCTTGTATGGAATCACACGATGTGTTTTGATTTGGAAGGGGATCAGCTTCTTCTAGATGACTGCGACGGTGATAGGGGGATGTGTCGGTCTTTCGACAATGGGGTGTGGATGTAGCTCAATGGAATAGGTTGAGGTCACTATGCACCGTAGGTCGTCGTAGTTGTCATCGTCGAAGAATAGACCTGCAACTAGTCGATGTCATTGTCGAAGGAGTGGTTGTGCCGTAGGAGGTCGTCGTCGAAGGATGTTGCAGGTCTTGTTCGCGAAATGAAAAAGCGAATTGAGAAGAATCGTATAGATTGGGAAATTGGTGAAGGCAAAAATGATGTTTCATGTTCTGATATGGGAACAGTGACATTTCACTGTCCCTTCAAGGATAGTTTTGTCCGTAAAATTTTGAGGATGACATGACGTTATCAACTAGCAGAAATCAATTAACACTGGGATCGTGTGTAACAACGTTATGAAATTAGGGATAATATTTAGGGTAAGGGTTGGAATTAGATCATAGTCCAAAAAGGAGGTAAGAGTAATTTTTTTTTTTTCTTTTTTCTTTTTTTCCCGATTTTAGATCCCCAAAATTAGAGAGCAAGACTTGGTTACATGGCGGGCAATTGCGCAGCGAATGCCCAGTAAGGGTGGATCCATTGAATCCAGTAAGGGCCTTGCTACCTGCCACATGGCGGTTGGCGATATAACGACTGGCACAGCATCAACTTCGTTTAACCCTTCTTAAGATCCGTTGGAGAGGATCCCACAAAGAATGCCATCTCCTTTTGCCTTTTTTGGGCCATCGGTACAGGTTCCGCCACCCACGAGAACACCCAGGTGCAAGGTCTCGTTTTGACTCTACCATCTCAAGAGAAGAACAAGCAAGCTATTGTAATTGTGGAGGGAGCACATATGTTATGTGTACTGTCACCTAAAGGAGGATAACACGTGAGAAATAGTGTTGAGAATAATCTCACATTAGTTAAGTTTGGTGTTCGAACTCTTGAATTCTTGAGATAGAAACTTAATACTGTGTAGGGGAGGCATGCTTACTATCTGGAGCAGTTGATGAGGGCTTTGGCCGAAATGCTTGGGAACAGAACCATTGAGACAACTTGTAAGGCTGTGCTCAATAACCATCTGATTGTAAGCGTTAAACGATGGGACGCTGTGAAGATGGTGATTACAAACAGGGAGATGTTCGAGCAGTAATCGGTCTTTGTCACCCCAACCTTACCTCTCTCAGAGCGTATTTCCAGGCCAAAGAAAGAAAGACTCCTCATCTATGATTATCAGTCCAATGGCAATTGTCCGCGGTAGATATTAATTATTCAGTAAGTTACAAGATGAGGTCTCGGTCAAAATTAAAAACTTAAAAGATCTAGGAACATCATCTACAAGATTTGAGTCACTGAAAGTTGATTTAGCTAAAAAACAAGGTTTTCTTTAAGAAATTAATCAAATTTATATGAACAAGAATCCAAATATGGCTTTTCATATTTGCCAGATATTTAAACAGTAAAGGGGGGAGCAGAAGAAGATCAAAAGATAAATTGAAAGAATTCTTTTTAAAAAATAAAAAGGGAAATTATTTGTAACTCCCCTGAATTTAGTCATGATTCCTTGCTATATCCTAAAGTTTCAAACAATTATAACAATCTTTGTTTTTTTGTTAAAAATAAAAGCGACTTGACAAGTTTAACTTTCTCTTTTTTATTATTGATAATAATAAGGGGAATCGGAAGAAGGAATATCCCCTGTCCTCCTTCATCGACATAATTTGCAGAAGGTTTTGGGCTTGCAGGAACCACTCCCTTAACCATCACAATCCTCAAGTCTGAACTATTTTAAATTTCTCGTTGGCACAAGCTCTCATGGAAAGGACCCCTAAACCGTTTTGATCCATTTTGTTGCAAGTGGGATCGAAAGACAACTTCCGTGAGCTTTGATGTATCACAGTTCGAAGAGTCACAGAGCATCGGGGTCAATTGGAGCTGAAACTACGCCTGGACATGTTTATAAAGGGAGGAAGATGCTTGGGGGATGGATGGAACGAAGACAAAGATCAAGAGGCTTAGGATTGTGAAGTTTTCTTAGATAAAAAAAATAAATATAAAAAAAATCATCAATTGCTAATAATGCAGTTCAAGTATTGGGAGGTGGAAAGGTGAAAAGGTCAATTCACTTTTCCATGAAAAATAGTTTCGCCATTAAATCATTAAGGTCGAGATGACGTCATCATATAACAGAAATTAAGCAAACGGACTGGGACTGCCTGCTTGTAACAACTTTTTGAATTAAAAGAAAGCGTTTGTAATTGTTTGAAACTTCATGATAAGATCTAGAATTATGACAGAGTTGAAGAAAATTACAAGTTATAATTTTCCCAAATAAAAAAGTAAACAGGAATTGGCTGAGGTTGCGCTTTACACCTTGTGATAAATTCAGTTATAATCAGATTCATCATGTTTCAGAAAAAATTTTGGAAAATGGTTTTTGTCTAAATAAGTTGGGCATCACAGAGTAAGACTCCTACCAAGGCAGGCCAATCTGATGATATTATATCTACCAGACGCCCAAATGATCAAATCTAAACCCTACACGTAATCAATCTCATTTCAGTTTTAAGTAATTGCTTCCATTTAAAAATAAATTATTTTCTTCTTTTTATTTTCTTAACCTCCAAATTTTCCTTTTCTTTTAACTTCCTCCTTAATTACTTAAGAAACCATTAATCTATCCACATCAGAGTTCAGATCACTTACATGTACTTGTATTTTTTTCTAGGATCGTATCACTACTGTTGATATGGTGTGGAACCCACCTCTAGAATGTGGGACCCATTGGATTTGGAAAGTGATGGGATTTCAAAAGATACAAGTCCATGCTGGTGAACTATTCTCTATCAGTCATTGGTCAACCCTCATTAAAGTATCCCTCTAAAGCAAAACAAAAGCTGTTAAGAAAATGAGGAGGGAGTTGTGCAAGCAAGGAACAATCCTTTTCCCTAGCCAAAGATCAACCTAAAAACAGATAAACTTACCCACGAATACAAAGCCCTAGTTGAGTCCAAGGTAACCCAATCATGGTTCAAGTAATCGGTATTAGATTGTTCGGATCCATCGATTCGTATTGGTTTTGAACCTGATGGATGCTCGATTCGATTCTATTTTAATATTATTATATACAGTCCACGTATCACTTTCCCATTGGATAGCCCACAAAAGATACTTATTTTGGGTCATCCAATCCATCCATTGGTGGGCCCACCATATTTTCATTGATATAAGGATAAGGTTGTTCAAAGTCTCCTGCATCAGAGGCAAGGTAAAAAGCCTGCAGCTTGGCATGTACCAAAGGCCCTTTTCCTTGGTAACAGTAATCAACTTCTCATATTCTGGGTTCTCTCCAACAATTCATGCTCATTACTCCAAATAACCCTAAAGTTGTTCAGTAGATCACAAGATCTAATGGCTGTGAAATTCTAATCAAGATGATGTTGGGCCCACACATAACTCATAAGAATATGGTAAACCATCTTTTAGCAAGTTGGGTTCAAAGTTGAGAGTAAAGATTTCAAACCAGAGGGAATTATCTATCCCAGGAATCAAAGTTGTAAATTTTGATTTCTAAAGGATTGCTTCTCTTTTTCTTTACAGAGAGATGGAAGAAAACTAATTGAGCAAAGAAGGAAAGCAAAGGCAGTATATGCTAATGTGAGTTCCTTGCCTTGAATTTCAAGGTACCAACTTTACAACTACTAGAAAACCCTTCGGAACCCACAATCACCTATGGAAGAAAAGAACAAAAGCCTTCTTACATGTCCTCTATAAGGCTCCATATATACCTGTAACCCTTCATTCTGTGCCCTCCTGAGCTCTCTTCTTAGCAGTCCATCTTTAGGATCCTAAAGACATTACTTCCCCTTTGAACATCTCCTTAGTGCACATAGTACTAATGGCCGGTGAGCAGCTAAAACCCGTAGCAACCGGACTATTACTCCTCAACTTCTGCATGTACATCATTGTGGCAGCAATCGGAGGTTGGGCCCTCAATAAAGCAATCAACCACGGCTTCGTCATTGGTAAATCACCATCCTCATAACCTAAAATTTTTATCAGTTGGATAAGATTGATTCATTCAGTGTTCATGTTTTGTAGGGAGCATACATGAGATTTATAGCTTTAAAGGTACCATGTGATTTTCATAGTGTTAGGGCCATTTTTAGGGCTGGGAAGCATTTAGTAGCCCAACAAGCTAATTGGCAGGGTTTAGACCCAACAAGCTTGCTAGTCTCAGCCATCTTTTCCAGCATGCCAGGTTACTATTTACCTCTTATTTCATGCACATGGAAGACAAAAAGCAGTTCAGGTCCTGACTTGAGCTTGCGGAGACCCTGTCTCAGCCCAAAACCCAGCCTATTTAAAGTTACTCATGCAATTGCAGGTTGAAGGGCTCAGCACCCATGAGATCTCATGAACTCAAACATCCAAATATTTTTGGTTTTTCTCGTCTCAGCTTCCAAAAATTGATCTAATGCTAAGGACAACATACTGAAAATTTGGAACTCATTGAATGTTGAATTTAAATAAAAGTGGATTTTCAAATAAATATACATATATATATATACATCTACTCTTCTCCCCATATGCTACAAGAAGCTCACGTGTTTATCCCATGAGAAATGCAGGCCCTGACCTTGTCCTCCCAGCACATTTTGCACCCATTTACTTTCCGATGGGGAACGCTGCCACCGGATTCTTTGTGGTGTTTGCCTTGATTGCCTCAGTTGTAGGTGGTGCATCAGCCATAGCTGGTTTCCAACACATTCGGACATGGGATGCTGACAGCTTACCTTCTGCAGCATCAATTGCTATTGTTGCTTGGACTCTTACTCTACTTGCCATGGGGTATGATTTCTTCTTCCATTTATACTTTTATCAATATCAGATGTTAGAGCCAGTCTAAGACTAGTTCCAATATAGTTGTCATGAAGAATTTCAATCATGATTAGAACATTATTCTGCTGTTCATTGGTTTAATTAATTAACTCTGTTATATATGTGTAGTTTGGCATGTAAAGAGATGGAGAAACACATCAGGAATGCGCGCTTGGTAAGTGTTTTCCACCGGCATTCTTCTTTCTTAAACTTTTTTTTTCAGTTAAGAACTTAAAAGATGGAAGTTTGCCTTTGTATATGGATGAATGAAAATAATATTTGGGTTTTGTTGATCCTTGCAGAAAACAATGGAAGCATTCTTAATTATCCTTTCGGCAACTCAGCTTTTCTATATTTTCGCTATTCATGGAGCCTCGACTATCAGGAGGAGGATTTGAGAATTGGGTTGTCTGGAACATGTTGTGTTTGCAGTCATTTACTTTTTCATTTTGTATTCATACTATTTTTTTTTTTTTCCTGGGATTGTGTTCGTAAATTGGTGTGCAGTTGTGTTTGTTTGGATTTGTTGTAACCATTGATGGAAATTAATGTAAAAAGAGCATTTCATGATTGATTTCTTTGTTGTTTATGAAACTTTGTGTAACCATTCAGTTCGGTGAAATTAACCTGCCCAAAATGTAGTGATAAAGCCACTAAAATTAGGCTCCCTCTCAGTTGTACTGAAAAGTAGTGGATTTTAGGAAAAACCAGCTAACTACAGCCAATCACCATTAGAACTTGAAGTAAGTTCGTCAGGTGTACTAATATAATCAACATCACGTTTTTATGATTCTATGGAAATCAATGCTAAATTGGCTTAAAGCTTTTTATTGACTTGAGAAAGTGGTGGTGCCTTTCCTCCTTTTTCTTTGCCTTATTTCAATGGGAAATTTTTTTAGATGAAATATCTTAAAAGCAGGAAAGAAATTGTATTGATATATTCACTGCAGCATAAACCCCCCAAAAAAAATTGAGAATGATAATTATTATAAATTCCTATATATTTGCAGTAAAAATAAATAAAATGAAGTAAAAAGATGGTGGTATCTTTCTTAATGATACAGTTGCTGGAAACTCCACTGCTCAAAAATCCCTTGCCCTTTGTCAAGGGGTTTCAACTGTTCAAGCTACTGTTATCAAAAAAGACATGAGGAAACAGTACAAGATACAGAGACGGGAAGGATCACCTAGTTGGTTAAACGGCCCTTGGAAATGCAGCAGGAAACACCCTGGGAAACCAGGAAACTTCAGGTCCTCCAAGTAAGAAAACTGTTTTCCTGGACCACTGCGGTTTGCCATTCTAATTTATCTTAAATCATATATACAAGATTTATTGACTTGCATGTAATATGGTTAGATCTCTGCTAGATCTGTATACTCTGTTTTACCTCATGCTATCTGTATTTGTATACAAAAATCCAACCCAAGTGCTTCAAGTGGTTGGCACTCATTGGCACCAGGGTATTCTTCATGGCAAATGGCTGCGTCCAACCAAGTTTCTTGTCCACCTTACCTTTTGGGTAAACCCAACGACCCTGAATCAAATTTTACAAAACCAACACTTCCCTGAAGAATAAAAAATGGATATGCACCCATTGCTGCAATGTTTTATGCGTTTGAAATTTGAAACATTTCATTCCACATTGTATTGCACCCTACAATACATGCAAGGAGGTGCTAATCCTCTAATCGAACCATCAGCCCCCCACTCGGCTTTTTGGGGGTTAAACTCCACTGGCTATTCCACTCCATTTATTGTCCAAGTTCAGCCAGGGCATTTTTGCTAAATTCTAATTGAAATTAATTCCCTCAAGAAGCTTGTTGAGGCCGCATTGTTTGCATTGGGTTACTAGGAGCTAATATAAGATTAATAAGTAATACATTTTAAAAGCCACAGACAACCAATTTCCTGATTGTCATGCCAAAGGCAGCTACCACGACCATTACAGATGTTCATTAGCTGTTTCTTCCAGCTCTTCTCCATGACTAACAAAACCCAAACAATCTACAAGTTCCATATGTTTCACTTTATAATACGGGAAATAGAAAAAGTACCCATAGTTTCATACAAACAAAAAAAAAAATTAGAAAGCAAACATGAAAGAACTATGGAATGTGAAATTACCTTTGCATATTGTATTTGCGTGCAATGGTAAATCATTTTACACTATAATTACTTAGTCAGCCTGCCATGGTAAGCAAGCAGTTAAGCATGCATTCTAAAGCAGATATATGTCTAAACTTCTACAAGGCCTGAGAATCTAAGATGAAATGGCAAGTGTCCAGTAAATGGAAGAACCAAAGGAATAACAACTCAACATTGAGCAATATCACTAATAGAAACAAATTCTTTATTAGTCTCATTGAAAAGGGCAAACCCTAGATTACAGAAGCATGAACATTGAGTATCTGCCATAAAAAATAGAAAGAATATAGGTCCAAGAAAACAAAGCTCATCACAAACCACAGACACTTTGCCAAGGTAGCAAGTTCAAGCTGCTAATTAACCAAGAAACTGACTTACTTACACTGCTCAATTGATTACCCCACTTGACTATTATTACTCCAAAGAGAAGTAGACAATATCATCACAAGGTACAAATTTATTAAAAACTATATAAAGACTTCAAGCAGTGAAATCCATTCCCCAACACGCTCCATAAACTTCATCAGTAAATTCCATTTCCCTATTCATATGAAACCTCCAGTGTCCCTCCCTGTTGGCATCAAAGAAAACCAGTGGACATCCATCTAAAGTTAAATCGATACTAAATTACAGGAATCAATCACATCAAGCCCTCAAGTTGTAGGATGAATAAGAAAGGATGAATAAGAAAATGAACCAAGTTTAGAACATCTTTTTCACATTTTTATCTGAAGTGTCAATCTAAGAGGTCTAAAAAGGAGAACATCCAAACCAATTCCAATGCTAAATGAAAGAGCATCCACCCATTTCCTATTGACTGTAGGCTGGCTGTAAATCAGCTCGACCACAGGAATGGATTTATTCCCTCCAAATCCTTATTTACTTACATTTAAGCACTTCAAATATTCAAAACTTCCGGTTCAAATAAATTAAAATGAGTATAAAGGGAAAAAGTTTAGATTGCTTATGTAGTAGCAGAGGAAATTTTAAACCACATGTAAATCATGAAGAGGTAGTAACAGTTTCAAAACTCAGAAGTTAAAGCATGATCTTATGTAAATGGGGAAACCAATTAATTTTCTACCTTAAAACATAAAGCAAATACTTTTTTTTACTTGTTCAGAATTGAGATACTGCAAATGCTCAGAGTAAAATACTTGTTTGACCATTCTAAAAGATCTTATTGGATCAAACATTGGGTGCTTCTATTGTTCACCATCCTCTATTAAGCTTAGAGCCCATGTATATGTACATTCATGTATACACTATACAGTGTGTTGATAATTAGGTCATCTCAAAAGCCAAAAACAAATGGAGATCATAAGAAGCGGACTCCTTTAGGTTGTAAGTTGTAACATTATTGATAGCAGGTCACTAGCTACTCATGCAGCTCAAAGTAAAATTAAATTCCATTCCAACCTGAAAACACAATCAGTTATCAAAGATAATGTCCAGATGGCCCCAAAAGGCAGGGAAGAGTAGCGGCCTAGCCATGATTGCTGTTCATCCTAGCTACCCAGTAAGAGCATAGGCCTATTTTTTTTATTTTTTTTTTTTTTTTTTTTTTTTTAGGGAATTATGTAATTCTTGTGACTATGTCAACCTAATAAAAATATTCATAAAAATATCTAAATGCAAATAAACCTAAATACAATTAAAATCAACTCAAGAAATTATTATGCCAACTACTGGTGTCTGCGGCATAAAACATGTTCTGTCTGTTCAACTCCATCTAGGGGTATCTCCTAGGAAATCAAAAGCACCGTCTCTATGTAAACTCTCAACCTCTGAAGATGGTGCAGAAAAAAAAATTATTCAGAAACACATGAGATGGGGTCCAAGGCTTGACAGACTTCATATTGAATTGCCCAGCAGTGACTCTATTAACCATCCTTCAAGGTTACCTCCCATAGCACATAGGACTACAATGAAAGGATTCAAAGCAACATCTTCATTTTAATTGGAAATTCATAGTTGTCAAGGCGTCGCCTAGGCGAGGCGTCGCCTAGGCGACGCCTAGGCGTCCGGGCGGTTTGTACAGGGCCTGGGCGCCAGGGCGCCTTGTGGTCGCCAGGGCGCCTTGTGGTCGCCAGGCCGGCAGGAACAACATTTATCGGCTATCGAGGGAGACTTATTTATGACTAATATCATTTAAGTAAATGAATTCATTTACTTAAGATATTATTCATAAATAACAAATACCCCATTGAATCCAAAAAAAAGTCAAAATTCAAATTCGGAAGGAAAAAAAGTCAACCCCCGTTCAAGAACAAAAACCAATGGGCGAGGGCGATTTTAACTTTTAAAGCTAGGCTTTTTCTAAATATAAAAATTTTATAAATCTTATTATAATAAACACACTAAAAACCAAGAGTGCGCCAAAATAATCTTTGCTTTGATGCCCAAAAAATAATTTACATTCGGGCGACTTTAACGGCATTCCCGTATTCGAACAAGGTTTGGCGAGTGTAACTCCTTCATATAATTTGGATTCAAACAACTCGGATTGTTGGAAAGCTGATTATGCTAGCTTTGCAACGGTCGAGATTGCTTGAATCCGAACTATATTAAAGGAGTTACGCTCCGATCAAATTCGTTAAAAGCGCAAATGTTAGTCATAAATAATTTTTACTTAACTCTGACACAACCCAAGTCTTAGTGTACATTAGTAAACTTGGGTCCACATCACAATTAATTAAGTTATGTCTTAAATGTTGATTATTTATGAGAAGTTGCATATATATAAACATTAATATTTTAGAAATAAAAAATGCCTGGGACGTCTTGGTCGCCTAGGCAGCGCTGGCGCCAGGCGCCCGGGGATGGCCAAAGCCTGGATGCCTTGTCGCCTTGACAACTATGATTGGAAATGATCACCCATCAAAGAAATGATAATATGAGGGACTCTTCTCATCACTACTTTTGGCAGAAAAACCTATAGCCCTGCAAATGTCATTCCCAATCTTTCAGACTGCCTTGCAAAATTCCTTGTAACCAAAGCCAAAATTCCTTCTCTTTAAATATTCCTCTTCCAAAACGCACCCCTTGGAGAGGAAGCTAAAATCCTTGTCGTTAAAATGTTGATCTAATTCTTTACCCCTGATGTCCTTTATAATGTGTCATACACCAGTGCTGAATAGACAGACCCATATTAGCCAAGTCCCCACGTCCTGATATTAAACAATCAAACGGATCTGACTCCTAACTCAGAACTGCACTTAACATCCACACATGAACCAGAAAAGAAAAAAAAAAAAAAGGGGGGTGGCAAAATGAAAACCCCATTTTCTTCCTGACAAGGTTGGAGAAGATTGTATTATATTGCACTTTTAAAATAAGAAACAAGGAACCATTACAAAAGCCATTATACATGATTTACGTGGTAAATAAGCTATTAATGGTCAACAAAAAGACTATCTTTGGATAAATCAAGGCAATCTTCCTTGGGGTTTGACTCCCAATGAGTCCCATTGGGCTCTTTGGCAAAGAACACAGAGGGTAGTTTCTTAAATGCCACATTGCCCTTTATTTGATAGGAAAAAAGGCTCGGACACAGCTCACCCTCTGGCCTTCTGATTTATTTGATCTCTTTATTCAATATTTACAGAAAATCTACATCAATAATGTACTTAGTTGATTAACAATAGATGGTTGTTAATACCAATCAACAAAAGAGGACGAGGTTACTCATAAACAGGACTCTAAGAGTAAATGGATGCACCCAGGAAGTCAGTATTGGAGGTTCAACAATATCTTACTTTTTTTTTTCTTTTCGATGGATAACAGAATAAGAAATACTTCATTGGCCAGATGAAGAAAATAACTGTACAGACAGAAAAACAATACACTGCCTACACAAACATCATCAATGTTGCAGCACCCAACTTTCCTATCAGTAATCTCACAGCAGTCCACTGGATAGGGCCCTGTGCTCTCCATGATCCTTAAGGGTCTGATTGCAGTCTAACAAATAAAATTATCTCTAGGAGAATTGGGAATTTGGGGTACTATTTCTTCTTTTAAAGATCGTTCATGATTTATGAATTAGGTTTCTGGAAATATGATAAATCAAAAAGACCAAAAAGCATCCAGAGAATTATAGCACAACTGAATTGGGTATGTCGAGATTGATGAATGGAAAATTTAGGAGTCATGATATTAGTATATCACAAATGCTATCATTTAAGGGAGAATTGATAGAGATTGTTTGGCCATCTTAAAAAAAATAAATAAATAAAGAACATCAATGTTAAAATGTATTCTCATGTCTGTAAGCTTTAGAAGGAGGAGATGAGGGCAAAAAGAAAATCAAATGAGGTGTTCAGAAAGTTTTGCAGATGTAAAATTTAACAAAACACAAAGCTCTGGATCAAATGGAATAAACAACACACAATCACCTCCTAAATAGCTGGAATAAGACTTAAGCATTAATGGGTAATTCTTATAAAGGGCAACAGGGGTGTACTAATAAAGTAATAATAAAAATAAAAAATCGAAACTAGGTGTGACATATCTTGATGTTATAAACAATGGAACGAGTTGATATTCTGCTGCTTCAAGCAATTTAAAGAGTGGCTACTCCTCCAAGAAAATAGCCTCACCCAAGACAGTTCCTTGCCACAGAACAGTCAGACACTGTTACCAATACTTCAATCTGTGTAAAGAGGGCGCAAAGCCATTTGATATATACTTAAAAAATTCTAGTTCGAGCTATTCCTTTTTGCAGTGTCATTGAGAGCCTTTTATAGCTTATACAGAAGCTGAAGAGAAACAATTGTCATAACTCTATAATGTTAATATATTCTGTTATACAGAAGAGGAAGAGAAACAAGTGTAATAAATTTGATGTATGAAACATCAAATTGTATTATCTTTAAAATAGAATCGCATTTTGCATATAATTGCAAACTCACTCCAATCACATATAGAACTAATTAGTGATTGTTCAAATTTGAATTCACCATATCAGTTGTCCAGTAATCAGATGGACAAGCAAGCAAAATAAAATGCAATACCGTGTAAAGTTCATCTACAACAGTAATAAAGATTAGTCTATTAGTATATATATATGATTAGTCTATTAGTATATATATATTCCGTTATCCCAAACAAGAATTTCTAAAATAGAACACACAGAATTCATAAGGTTCAAAAAATGATAAGGGAGATTAATTTTAAGAAGGAACACGTTTCTTATAGAGTTCTTCACCTGGTCTTATCTGTCGGAGCCTCTCATAACCTCAAATATGCCACAGCAACTCTTCCAAGAAGTCCTTTCTGCAGGTGGAGGAATTGAACCCAATAGTGGCTGCAGACATTTTGGAAAGAGGAAAATACAACAGTTGGTTCCATTCTTGATAAATGAAAATAAAGATATTTAGAGGTTAAAAACCAATCCAACCCAACTAGGAAAATGCCCTCTTTTCATTGTTCAAAGTTGCTGACCTGATTTTCTGAGCTTTCTGGAATCGCAGACTCTCTGGATATTTCAGCACCGCCAGAACCACTAGTATCAACAATTGGAACATCAGAAGATTGCAAAATTTTAACTTCATCTGATGCCCCAGCAGCTACGCTTGACAATGGCAATGATGTCTCTTCTTTATCCTTGGATGCCAAATCAGTCTCACTGGAAACCCCAGCACCCACAACCGTAGCAGATACAGAATCCTGAATCACCTCCTCAGTCATCGACACGACTGGCTCACCCGAGTCAACAGCAGGCGCAGCTTTCACACTCTTCTCCTCCTCCGACTTCTCTGACAAATCAACATCGGGCACAGTGTCCGTAACTGAATCAACACTTTTCTCCTCGACCAATTTCCCTTCCGAATTAACATCAGGCACAGTTTCAATGTCTAAACCACCGCTCTCAATATTGACATCCCTGCTCTCAGAATCCTTGTCAGGCTTCAACTCCCTCGTCACCTGAATGTCCTTAACAATTTCACTCTCCTCCGGCTTCAACTCCCCAGTAACCTTAATATCCCGAACAACCTCCACCTCCTCCTGCACCTCCATTTGATTACTTTCTGCATCGCCATTGCCGGCACCATTTTGGGACGCTTCCATGCTTTTAGAATTGGCGATGACAACCGATGCAGAAGGATGAGAATCCCTACCCTCCCTATCGACCTCCGCCTGTTCTTGATCTTCCGCTATTAAGCGAAGGTCTGCCTTTGATTTAGGGGGGCTGATTTTACCAACGTCACTGTCTTTCTTATCATAGGTTTTCAGATCACCATTCCCTGAAACTAAATGAATAACGAACGAAGCTAAAATCAATCGAAAAAGCTAAGACATTAACAACGAAATGAAACCCATAAAGTTAAATAGAGAAAAGGTAGGTTCGTTCGATTTAGATAAAAGAAAATAAGGGCAAGCACGTACCCTGTTGAGCGTTAGTTGTTGAATGGCTGTTGGCAGCCCTTCCCTTCTTTTTCTTGTTTTCCCTTCGCTTCTTTCCGAATATTGGCATGATTGATTATTGTGGGCTCCTGTGAAAATGATGGCGGTGATTTCCTCTCTTTGACACTCTGTAACCGGGGCCCTGCAAGCTATCCTATCTGTTTCTGGAATTCTTTATTGAGTATCCTTTGAAATCAAACATGGTGCTTGAATCTTTTATCTACAGATCTAGAACAGAAGCAGAGGGAAAAGGAAGGGTAGGTCATCTCGGGATATTGGAGGCTTTGAAATTGAATTGAGGGGACGATTTGAAACTCCGAAAACAAAGTTCAGAATGTGAATTTATGAACAATGTGGAGAGATATGTAACTCTTGAAACTGGGAAGAGCGGGAGTACTGTTTAATAATAGATAAAGAATGAGAGAGAGAAATAAGCCAGAGTGTTGAATCCAAAAACAATAAAAAAACCAGTGGTGCTAAGATCGCCAACTCCATGAATTGTATTTTACCAATCTGATCTTCTGTATTTTCTCTCTCTACATCTGCATGATACGTAATACGTCAATCTGGTTGTTCATGGTAACGTTTTTTAGTGATTTTGAGGCAGCTTCAACTACCCATTTCACCTGTGATTTTGGGGCTGCTTCAACTACCCATTCACCTGTGATTCTCTCTGCTGACGATTCGAAATGCATAAAGATAGGTATTTGGGCTTTAAACCCTATCAAATTTAGGGAAATGGAAGGCTGGATTCAGCGTTTCTGATGGAGAACCAACACTCTTGTTTTTACCAAATAATAGGTAATGACTTTTCATTAGGAAAAAAAAAATTAAGGGTCAATGGCTGTCCCACATCGTCTCCTCCCTGAGATTCGGGAGGAGAAGCGGCAGTTTGGATGGATGGCCGACACCTGGCTCTCAGGTGAATCCAAGTCATCCATCCTAGTCGACACCCTTGTCAGTTCAGCTTGTCAGTTGGGGTGTCCGCTCAGATGAATGGCTCGGATTCACCAGAAAACCAAGTGGCGGCCATCCATCCAGACCGCCATCCCTTCCTCCCGAAATCTCAAGACGAGACGATTTGAATCCATCGGAATTCAGGGTGAGTGGCTGTCGGAGTGTCGGGTCATGGTTTTAGGTATCGGAATCAGATCATTGTACGTACCTTTTCTTATTTTAGTATTGATCACTTTTCATTCTGTCATTGGTTCAGTATAAATCCGATACGGATTTCGTATCAATTTTTTGATTTTATATTTTAAACTTAAACCATGGTTGGATTTCTCATATATGAATTACCATATGATTTTGGATGCAAGTTATATATTTTTTTAGTGGATACATCATAGGATTAAATTATATGAAAACTCAACCACATTCCAACCATGAAAACCCATCCACCCTTCTACCAAAAAAAAAACCCATCCACCTTTTAGCATAAAAAAAAAATTACAATTGCTATTATAGGGGTGTCAATGGATTTGGTTTTATAGAGTTTGACTAAAACATGTCTATTAAGAGGTTCAAGCTGGGTAGTTTGCATTCTGTACATTTACTAACGGACAGGTCTGGTTTCGAATTGTTGTAGGCTTAGCTTATCAAGTTGTTGTCAAGTCAGTTCTGGTTGAAAACCCTATAAGAAACCCATTAAGATCATAAAAAAGATTGAAGTAGTGAAGCTAGGGTTTACTGTTTAGTTTAAATCGGTCTGTCTGAGCGATTATCGAGTTCAAACTTATTGGTCTGATTTTTTTGGTCGATTTTGGGCTACCCCAAATTGGACCAGAACCACTAATATATACCATACCTCAACCTAAAACATATTCAACAACCGGTACGATTCCAAAATTAACACTCCTATGCTATTATAGTGATATGGAGAAATTTATACCTAAATATATTTTTCCCAAATTTTCCAATAAAATACTTTTTTTCTAAATCTTCTGATAAAATAAAATTGCACCACCCCCAACCTTTTAAAATATCCAAATGATCACTCAGTGGCAGATTTTTTGCTGTTTTTTAGTTTCTCCTTTCATTGTAACATCCACATGGCCATCCTCTACTAACAAGGAATGTTATTTGATATATGGGATGTTAATTGACCAATTTTATAGCATATTTTATATTTATATATTAATTTAACCTAAGCATAGTTGAATATTTTCCCTAATAATGTTAATATAAGGGTCAACAAGGACATGGCTTCTCACTGCATGTTGGATTATTTAAAACAAAACTGAAGTTTTCAAATTTAAAATTTAAAATTTCGTTTCAGGTTTTGGAGGGAGTTTTTAAATGTTCTGTTTTAGCTTGGGGGAGTTTGAGGAAACTTAATCCCACATTAGTTAGGGATCAAAGGAAAGGTATATAGATTATGGGTGGCCTATACTGTCACATTCCAATTCCAGCTGAATCAGAAGTGTGAGTGAACCGTCACTGAACCAACGGTTCACACCAGGATCTCAATAAGACCGTGTCTACTCATACAAACTATTACACATAATCATAATCAGAATATAATTAAATACAGCGGAAGTCTTAAATTAAATGAACTGAGTTCTCTATTGATAATTTAAATAAAATATTCAATTATTCAAAATACCATAACGTAAATAATTATTCTTACATCATTTATAAATCCAATGAAAATAAAATAAACAAATCCAATATCCTAAAGGTACACGTAGAAAGGGCACTAGCATGAAGCGTCATGCTCGTCCTCCCCTGCTTGCACTTTCAGGGCAGCAACTCTTCCATATATTGGAGCATCCACGTAGTCCTCCACAGTGTAACTTGCATCAATATCTAAAAATAGTGTGTACACAAGGGTGAGCTCATAACTTAGCTTAGTAAGAAAATCAGACAATGCAACACACATCATGCATGAGTAACATTCATATTATAGTCTGGTTTTAAGTTTGCAATGTGCTATAGAAAGGATTGGTGATCACCGCACCTCTATACACGAGTGTGTGAATCCGCCCAATGGATCAAACACCACTGTCGTCCCACATGCACCCACCATGGAATAGAGATAGAGTTAAAGTGTCCGGATCAAACACTGTCAACACTTCCCCTGATGCCCTATCCATACCAACACGTAAGCCCCTATTGGCGAGGGCTTGCAAACTGGGTTCACAACTAACCAATCTTATATGTCATCACAGTAAGCCATATCCCAGCACAGCTCCCTACGGCATAGAGATAGGGCTAGAGTCTAGTGGCCAAGGCGGAGACCACAGTGTCACTTCCTCCCCCTGATACCCTACCCGCACCAAGCATGTTAAGACAAAAGCGATACGAAAAGGAGTTAGTGTGAGGAATGATCCCAGACCCCAGGCCCTTCCCATTCCACACACCAACGAAAATAATCATATGCCTAACAGTCACATCCTAGCATAGCGAGTATGCATGAACAATATAATAACCGAAAGTAAAGATGACATACGAGTATGCACAAACACCATTCCACAGAATCATAATTATTAACAATGTTTTACTGTTATTAAGTTATTAGGGTTTATGTCCGATTCACTTACCTGACGCTTGATTGCTAGCTTGTTCCGTGTCACAGAACCCAAACTCGCTATCACAAGGTCATACATGATGTTAGGGTTGAATTATAATTAGTTTCTTAGGGTTTACGTTGGTCGAAAAACCAACTGGGTCAAAAACACTCCTCACAGTGCATATCGGTCGCAATATCGGTCCCAAGCACCGATCACGGCATTATGGGAAAAGGTGTGACCGGTATGGTCGACCGGTCCCCCACAAACCAATCTCCGAGAGGTACCGATCGCAGTACCGGTCGCATATGGTGCGACCGGTATGGTTGACCAGTATGCCTCCAGAAGACCATCAACTCGACGTTCACCTTCCGTCGATCACCCCCAATTGGTTCTAAGGTTTCTCCTATACATTCTAGGGCTGAGCAACGAGTTAGAGTTGTTTCATGTTCCATTCAAGTCTTAGTTTCGATGATCCTTAGCCTATAATGCGAATCTAGGGTTCATCGACTGTATTAGGGTTTGACGGCAAATTTAAGGGTTTTAGATCAATACCTCGCCTTGCATGGTATTGATCAATTCATGATTAATCATCTATAATGCTTAACTTAGAGAGAAGTTCAAGCACTTACCGTTGGTTCGCGACTATGGTGTTCTTCGTCCAACGGCCAACGGTGGCTCCTCTCCCTCCTTCCTTAGTTTTTTCTCCTTCTTCGATCTCTTCTTCCTCTCTAGGGTTTGTGAGGATCAATGAAAGAGGTCTAAGGAGGTTTAAGGGTCCTTAAATAGACTAAGACATAATTTAGAAAGTTTCCTTACGTTAGAAAAGTCCTTAGGCTCGAGATTTGGAAAGTGAGACCCATAGAGATCCTTTTTCGGATCTAACCAGTCTGCCCATGCAGACATACCGGTCGACCAGTACCATCGATCGGTATGAAAAATATCATATTTTTAGGCCCGTTTTCGTATCTGGTTGTCTTTCGCTCGTCCCGTCTGGCCCGGTGATGATTGAAAGACCTGTTACGACATGAATTGAAGGTTTAGATCGGGTTTATGGAGTGCGGGTCTTACAACTCCCCTCACCCTTAAAAAAAATTTCGGCTCCAAAATTTGCATGTAGGTTTCACATATACCATCTTGAGCCCTTAAAAGAAAAACTCTCTCTTGAATGAGGGTTTAGGGATTCAGGGTGCTTTTCACACATGAGCGTGGGCATGGATGTGCCTTTTGATATACAGACAGGTATGTCTTACACATATGGTATACAAATAGATCACTCCATTCGTATGAGGGCACGAATTATAACTTTTCCTAATAAAAAAGGTGTCTTTATATAAAGACATGTTTGGATAAGCAAAAGGGTGCAATCTCAGCCATTGATCTAACCATTGGGAAATCACATCTAGACCGTCTATTTAATGGACATAACCTCAGATCGTACCAACAGAAATGGGCACCATTCCTCTATAAATAGGACGAGGATGCATGGGTTCAAGCCACACTAAATTCATATTGAGTTCTCTCTCTCTCTCTCTCTCTCTCTCTCTCTCCAACTCTATGTTTTGGTTGATATCCATCTATTTTAAGGGTGTTGATTACAATCATCAATTTTTTGACAGAGACCAATTTTTGAGTGCATAAATCTGAAGGAGCATAAGAGCTCTTTCATCTTGGAGTTGATTCATAGGGGACCCTTGCACTATAAAGGGTGAAAAAGATAGTGACATGTGGTACGACTCAACCTTATCCTTGCTTCATTTGTTTGGTTCACTAAACCAGTATGTCATTTATATTACATAATCGATTGCTTGTGTTCTGTTTGACTATTAGCATATTAAAGAAATTTTATTTAGACCATTATATATGTCTTAAGCTTATTGAGCCTATTTTTACTATAGTGCACGAGACTCCAGCTACTGCAGGGTTTGGAAAGTGGGAAAATGTATGTAGCCTTACCCCGGAATGCGGAGAGAGTCAAGAAACAGTTTCCATTATCATTAATTAGCATAAGATTACACCATAGACTCATTAGTTATTAGAGAATAAATAAATTGAGGAACGGATTATAAGTACATGTTGTATCCACGTCTTTTCACCTTCAAATCTATGCCAACCCCAAAATAAAATACTAGAACTATTCCATGTAAATTGAGGTTTCAGTGATGACCCAAAGAGTGTGAATTAAAGGGAATCTGTCCTAAGAAAATCCCATAAATTTTCACAATACCTATCATACTTTATACATCTAAAATTTGTGTCTAAATTATCATTTTTTTATTGACAAGTGATTTTCACAGTTGTTGCTCTTCTTCTTCTTTCGGTTGACAAGCTTTTCCAAACTCGATCTTGGTTCAAGGAGTATTGGGGGCACCCACATTAACCGTCATCATATTTATACTAAGCTAATCAAGGAATGGGTGTGATTTTGTCTTACCTGATAAACTAGGAGTTTCGTTCCAAAGTTCGTATCACTTGTCTAATATTTCAGGTCAGACGACTTTGATGACTTAGGGTTTGAAGGGGAAGAAAAGAGTTTACGATTGTCAAGTATGATACGACCGGTTCTACTTTCCTTTTTTTTAGCTTTTCCTTACATGTCTTTTCTGCTTGTTCATAAAGTTTTGAAAAATCCAAACATCTCAAAGATAAATATAAAAATAGAAATTTATCAGACCAACTACACTGCTTTTGAGAGTATAAATAACAACAGGTCAGGTTTCATCAATGTTGTAACCAAACCCTCTTATAAATAACTTTCAACCTCAACATAATCTACCTACTCCATGAAATATATATGTTTTTTTTCTGTTCACATTCATGTTGACCAATTTGCACAAAAACCAAAAAATCTTAAGGTTGACCTAATAGATGGAAAATGGAAGGTGCACTCCATGCATCCTAATTATTTTCATGTGACATGCCATTGATTCATATCTAGACCAGACACCATGTACTCGCCAAGTACCAAATCTTAGAGCCCTTATCCAATCATATAGCCCATCTTTTATTTTACATATTTTTTTGATAAATACAAGGAATCAGCATCTTTTATTATACATATCTCTGTTTAATTTTTAGATTTTAAAAAGCACTCTAAGATATATCTGTTTTTTACCATTTTTTATTTGGATTCAAATTTGGCATGTAAGTTGCACCCATAAAAAAATGGACACATAAACAAGAGAAGGTAGGACCTTGCCCTTTCGATTAGGGATGTCAATTAATTGATTTTGGTCAGGTTTAATTGGTTTCTACAATTTTAACACCTCGTACCGTGACTGTCCGTTTATTTAATCAGTCATTCATCAGCGAGGTATAGACACATTTATATTCGGTTTGGTCGGTCTCGGTCCATAACTGGTCTTATATTGATCGGGCTAATTGGTCTGTAATTGGGTTGTAATGGGCTTATGCCAAGGTATAAATAAAAATAGAGAGAGATGTTGGGTATTGAATCGATAATTGTTCTCGTCTTGTAGATTATAGATACTTTCTTGTAGGATTGTAAAGGACTCTTAGTAGGCTTGTGATCACCAATGACGAAATGAACCAATGGAAGACTCAGGAAAAGAAAAAGAGTAAAGAAGCTTGTGTTGTCAGATGTGTACATAAAATACAATTATTTATAAAATTTCAACTTGGGAAAAAATCTTTGTTCGTATGCTGTATTAAAAATGATTCGAAAGCGTTACTGGAATCGAAATGGGCCATTTAAACCGAAACCTTGAAAACCAATTATTAAATGGTTTGATTTTTGTTTAAAAAATAAATAAAATCATTTAGTTAAACAATTTCATTTTGGTTTCAAGAATGAAACCGTTTAGACCAATAGTTTGGAAGTGATTATGCCTCTTACTTAAATCCCTTGTGTTGAAGATCTATTCATAGAAATAATATAAAATTATTTTAATGATTTTCAGGTGGTCTAGTGTCTCTAAATCATAAGCCCACCTTCATAACTGCTGACAGGTTAAATAAAACAAAATTATTATAATGCTTTATCTCCCTTCCTAGTCTCTTCCATCTCTCGTTCCTAACTCTCTCTCTCTCTCTCTCTCTTCCTCCCCCTCCCATGATACCGTTTAAAAACTATATGATAAAAAATGATTAATACTCGTTTTTGGAAAGCATTTTTTAAACCATTTAATAAACAGTTCGATTTTGGTTTTACCCTATTTGCACCGAACTGAAATCGAATCGAACCGTTAAAACATAATCCTCACCTTTTAACTCCTTGAGGTCTTGAGCCTAACATAGGAGGGGTGAAATGACCACTCTACCCCCTAATTAGATGCCTGCCTATGTGTGCAATCTCATTCATATCGGTTCCTAGGCTGGTGCAGGAGTCACATAGCCGAACTTAGAAACCTTGCCCAATTTACTAATATTGATTGTACTCTACCCTATTCCTAGACTATTGTTCTTTTTTCACCAAAATAAAAAATAAAAAATTACTATGGTTCTTTTAATACCTTGGTATTTTGTAAATCCTTTTAGGCCTTCAATATACAAGTGTAGTAGGTACGTGCGCCTATTTATGTTCACACAGTCTTTGCTTGGGTTATTAATTAAGGGGCCTAGAGGTAAAAATGTATTAGTATGATACTATCATTGATTCAATTTTTGAGGCCAAAAGGACAACTTTGTTCAAAAGAAAATTCTCTTGGTGCATCTCAATTTTCCATCTCCAACCTAATGTCCAAATAAGCACACACATACAAGGACACCAAATACTATCTTTATATGAGCAATGTGGTATTCCAGTGTCTTGCTGTCGATCACAATGTCATCTAAGTACATTTCGACAAATTGATTGAAGTAAGTATGGAAGATATTGTTCATTAAAGTACATAAGGTGGCAAGTGCATTGATTAAACCAAAAGGCATATCCAGAAACTCAAAGAGTTTGTACCTCATCACGCATGTCGTATTCGGTTTATCCCCTTCTGCTATGCGCACCTGATAGTAGTCCGATCTCAAGTCTAGCTTTGTGAAATACTTGGTTTCACCTAGCTGATTGAACAAATCAGTCACCAATGGAACCAGATATTTATTTTTGATAGTCACCTTGTTTAGTGCTCCGTAGTCGATATAGACTTAGGCTCCCATCATACTTCTTATGGAACAACACTGGGGGCTTCATAAAGTGCTTTAAAGGGTCTGACGTACCCAACATCTAGCAACTCCTTTAATTGTCACTTACCAAAAAAAAAAAAAACTCCTTTATTTGTCTTCACAGTTCCTTAAGTTCTGGCGGTGACATACAATATGGTGTCATAGCCAGTGGTTTAGCACCCGGAACCAACTCGATCTAGTGGTTCAACTCTCTTCGGAAGTAGCTTCTTAGGCAACCTGTTAGGCGTGATGCCCTTGTATTCGTCAAGGTTTGCTTCAATCTCAAGTGGTAGGGTCTGCTTAAGTCCAATATCATCTTCCTCTCTCAAGTATGCTACATAGATGACTTCACCTTTCTTGAGGTCCTTAATTACTTGAAGGAAAGAGATGAATTCTACTCCTCTCCCTTGCTTCTCATGCACTATGGGTACCATGCATGGGACCTCATTGTCTAGGACCCCTCCATGTGTCGATACAAGAGGTTTACATCTTTTGCTACTCTAAGTGTGGGTTGGTCTTTAGAGTACACTGCCTTCATTTGGCTTGAATCCTTCATAATATTAGGGCCCAACCTTTTGGCTTCGTTGCTCATGGCAAAGTTATGAATCGCTTCCTTTGTTGACTAATGCTTGTGTGTCCTTCCCATTGAGTTGGACATTTATGAACATTAGTTCCCTTTAGTGGGGCTTTGCTTTCCTAATCTCTCTACCCTTCCAAGCATTAAGTAATCTCTTGGTACCCATGTGAGGTTCGAATGTACCTTCGTCAACTTTTTTTACAACATTGAGGGTCTTCTTCTATGGACAATCTCGTAACTGATGATCACCATCACATAAGAAGCATCATATTCTCGTTGGGCTCCTCACTTTTGATTGGCTTCTTAAAGGTTTTGAAGCTATCTTTCTTCTCTCCCCCCCAGCATTTGTTGTAGCTCTTAGTTTGTTTGAACTTCAAAGAGTCACTAGCCCTATTGCTAAACTCCACAAGGCACTCGGCCGCAGCAAGTGCAAAAGCCAAGTTCTTGATTCCTTGTCGGGTCAACTCTTGTTCTGCCCACTTTCAGAGCCTATCCATGAATAAGAAGGGATGACTTTCTTCGACATGTCGATGATGTCTAGCATCAAGGTTGTGAATTGCTTCCCGTAGTCCATTATTGAGCTCATGTGCCTCAACCGTTTCAGGCTCTTACAAGCAAGGTATTCCACATTATTAGTTAGGAATTGAAGTTTCAGCCTTTTCCTCAACTCCTCCCTTGTTGAAATAGTGCAAAATTTCTTATCAATATCTCCATATATTCGTCACCACCACAATATAGCATCATTAGTGTAGTACATGACACTTGTGTTTACTATTTCGTCCTCATCTTCCATTTTGGAAGCCTTGGAGTATTGTTCCATTTATCAAATGAAGTTATCTAATCCTTAGCATCCCTTGTCCCATCGAAGGTTGAGGTACAAGGATTTGAAGTTTGAGATCTCCCTCTAACTAGGCCTTCTCTAGCACGATGATCTTGGCCCTTAAGTCTCTATTGACAACACTAAAGTCGTCAATCTCTCATTTGAGTGAACCCACCACTCCGACAAAGTCTTTTTTGAGTTAATCCAATGCTACCTTGATTGTGCATTCAAGCGTCTTGACTGAAACAAAGCATTCAGCTATCTTCTTTTCACCATCGGCTATGGTGACCTCCAATCAATCTAGGAATGCCTCCAAAGCTACACGCTCTATCGACCTAGACCGTTGCTCCTTCTTTTTGGAACCTCATTGGATGGCAACCTGCTAATTATATCGGATGTTGATGAGGTTCCTCTCGAACTCGACTCTGACACTTGTCACAAATTTCTTTTTTTGATAAGCAAACTCGCCTGTGCAGCACTCATGCAACCTTCGTACTTGTCACACAAATCAACCTATTCACTCAAAAATTTCATGTTGCTAAGACTTTCAAGCCTCCCAAGCACACAGAGAGAGAACAAGTACAATTGACTTTTATATAGGAAGGGGAATGCTATGAGCACGCTCAACTCTTGTTGCTTCAAATGAGAGAGGCCAACTCCTATTTATGCTTGGAGGCTTTACAAATCAATGGCTAAGATTTGTTCATATGATGTTAATAAAATGGTTTAAAGAATCATCTAGAAATATCTCTAGAACTTTCTACACTACTAAATACTTCTCTACTACTCTTTAAGTATCTAGTCATCTTTCTAGTGTTCTCCATTTCTATACAAGTGTGAAAAACTCTAGAGTGTTAGAACCTTCCAGTATTTGGGCCTTGGGCTGACCCAATGAGTTAATTCCTTTATTTAAAGTGGGGTAAGCCCATATGCTTGTGACATGTAGTTTTTTTTTTTAAATAAAAATTTGGGTTTTAATTTTTTTGGTTTAGGGGCTGTAGATATATTGCAGATCGATAGCTAAGAGAGGAGTTTGGGATAAATAGGTCAATTGTTAGTTGCTAGCAAAAGAAAATCTAATACAAACCAAATCCAGGGTATGAACCTCTAAAATTAGATAGTAATTATTTAATACAAATGTCATTAGGGGTGTGGGAATCAGTCATGTTTATATATCTGATTTAGGGTGTTCTATATTTGATTTCATCTTTCCTCTCCTCCATTTCAAACATATCATAGAAAGTAAAAGTACAGCTTGTTAGAGGAATCTCAACACCTTTGGGTTCAATGGGTGTTAGATTAAGATATAGGAATAGTGCATTATTATCGAAATTTGTCTAACATGATAGGTCATTTAATGATGATATCCCTTGTGGGTAAAGGAAAATGACCTACCCCCAATTAGAAACCATCTCATAATTAGGGGTAATACTTCTATTATACCATTTAATAAATGGTATGAAAATGCTTACTCGTTTTGATATGAACAGTATAAATAGTAAAGATGTATGGATATTTTTTTTTGGAAGGTGAAATAAAAATGGCAGGTGAAATTTGTATTTTTTCTCTCTCTTTTTTATGATATTTATTATTTATCTATAATAATTTATAACTATTTATAATGGAATATTTGGAGATGGGAAAGCTTGGTATGTTTAATTGTATCTTTATTTATTTATATTTCTATCAATGGGACGTGTTTGTTGATTTGGCATTGAATATGTAGGGGGAAAAGAATTGAGTTTGACTGAATAAATAGTACGGAAATGGTGTAACACCATAACCATACTATTTATTAAACGGTGTCAAGTTGTTTGTCATTATTAACAGCATATGACAAAAATAATAATAATATAATAATGAATTTATTATATCATTCTACTTCAATTCGAAATTCTTTTTTTCTTTGGACATCCAAACATAGCCCGTAAAGGACACAGTTATTTAAAGCTTTTGTAGCTTCATAAACCAGAACGTACGTCAGAGATCAGATTTGGTTGCCTGAATCTGAACCTGAGGTTAAAATCTCCAAGGCGAAATCCTTACAGAGTGTTGGTAAGATCTCTTGAGTAAAGTGAGTGGCAACGATGAATGTACTTAAGAGACAAGCAAGCAAGCTTAAAGAGCAAGTTGCCAAGCAACAGCAGGTGCCTCTACTTTTTCCTTGGATTTCATCCTTATTATATTCTCTGCATTTCGTTAAACGTCTTTCTGGAAACACAGGAATGAACCCAACTGAAGGAAACCCCATTCATAAGATGACGAGATCCACACAGGGAGAATATTAGAAAGAAAGCAAAATCGGAATTAAAATGTACCAAGTCAGTATGTTATTTCGATCTTATAACTAGTGAGATAAACAACAAGGAGGAGAAAACTCACATTTAACTAGGATTTGATTTCTAAACAAGCTGCTATTCTGGGTTACCCATCAAACAGAACTACAGTAAATCAATTTAATCTAGTGCTGTTGGAATATATGTGTGTTTGGAGGATTTATCCCAAGACCTAGCCACATCAATCAAGGGTCAGATTGTTCCTTACGGTTGGTGCTAGCGGCAACTTTTGTAATCTTTTTTGGTGGAGAAACAAATGCGTTCAGATAGTTATAAAGCTATTACGGTCCCCATAGTAGCTGTAGACAGCCCTCTTTCTTCTTGGGCTGCCATTGCTTGGTACTTTGTTGCTTATTGATTCGTCATTGGATTTATCATCATGCCACTGCCCACTGGTCAAATTCGAAGATTAATTTGACCTGACATTTGGAAGGATCTTCCACCGTTGTATCTTTTCTCTCCAACATATATGAGCAAATAACTTTTGCTCAATCAATCTGTTTTCTTAATAGTTAGGTTAGAGCCTGTTAGCTATACCATTGCGATCTAACTAAATTAACATAATTTAGGATAGTTAGAGAAAGGGGAAAAGAAGAAAGGGGGAACTGTAGTAGCATATTAGCATTGAGGAGAAAGGGGGAAAAGAAGACAGTATATGGACATGCATGCCTCTTAGTGTTCTAACGAAATAAAGTTTCTGATAATTTGAGTATCATGCTAGGTTCATGAACTCAAGCATATCAATTTAGAGTTTTCCAGTAAGAAGTTGAGCTTACAGTATTCTGGATCTAAGCAACATAGGGAACACTTGGGCTTTCTGAAGGAGAATCTCAATCTGAATGCAGTTTGATTCAATGAATGTCTGGGTCTGAGGTGCTGGAAAAAATTACTCTTATTTGTTATTGCCATAATAATGACTGTTTCCTATTTTTCTCTTATTGTCATCGATGCCTTTTTTATTATCTCTACAAAAAATTAATTTTTTAATATTCTGTAAGATACTAATTATATATTTAAATATGAAATATAAAGATCAAGTAAAATATTTTTGTCTGATTCTTGTGCAATTACTTCTTCTTTTTCTCTTTTTGCTTGGTGGAAAAGGAAGTTTATCAAATGAAAAGTGGTGACCCTGCTTGCTTTCTGGCTCTTTCTTTATCTTTTCAGTGCCTTTCAAATTCAAAGCATCTCAGGCTATCCTCTTAACTGTTGTAGTTGCCATAGAATTTAATTGCATCATAGTTGCCATGGGGCCAATGTTAGCCATTGCGGTTGCTGGGTGCCTTTGCACGGCCAAGGTAATATTTTCTCCATTTTAGGACCAAAATTTGTTTGGGCTCCTAGACATATTAGACGACCGATCGCATTGGACTTGTCTAGGCTCATGGTCCTTGACGACTATGCGTTGGATAAATTCACCTGATGTACCCATTCTAGACCTTCAGCAATGCTTGAAGCATGCCTTCTTAAAAGCTTGATCCTATGTTGGAATTCAATTCCTTTTGGCAGGAGGGAAGAGTCTTGTATAGATAACCCTTATGGAAATCCTTTGGTGTATATTGGAGCATAGTTGTTAAGGCGCCAAGGCGAACCAAGGTGATGGAGGCCTGACTGGGTGCCTAGGCAACCAAGGCGCCCGCCTAGTTGACCAAGGCGACCCAAGGCAGTCTGGGCGCCTAGGCGGCGCCTAGGCGACGCCTTGACAACTATGTATTGGAGGAGAGATATGTATGTTTCTATGGATGAAAGGAGGACTGCCAAGAGTGCATCTGACATTGTTATGGTATGGGCTGTGTATTGGGTCACTAATAAGCATTGCATCATGAGAGAATGGCAGAGGTGGTGAGGTCCAAATAGCACAAGAAGATTATAGTACATAAGTGCAAAGCCCCACCTATATGCTAATCTGGACAATCTGGGATTGGCTGGGATTGGGGAGTATTTAGAGATCACATGGGAAATTTTTTAGTGGTTTTCTTGGGGTTAGCTGGCCATGGTGACTGTAACAGAATTGAAATTAAAATTATTATCCAAGTTCTGTCTTTATATTCTTCTAGACCATGGATCCATCTTGTGGTGGAGGGCGTCTTGCCATGGGTAATAAAATGTTTTTCACACAAGAAGCATACCCTCTTGGAGGGTGGCTCATCTGATTAGGAGGGCAAGATTCAAGAATGAGGCGTATCATTCTCCTGGAAGCCAATAACTTCTAACTCCTTGTAGATGTACTTTCCAGGGCAAGGGCGGTTAGAGAAATGATGTATATAAGTACATAGGGTCTTATCCAAATGTATGATATGAGTCCATTTATGATTGTATAGGGTCTGAACTTTGGTGGATTACTTTTGGATATATTCCATGAAAATGTCTTTACTTTTGTACTGCATCTGGTTGCTTTTCTGTCAGTGGCCCAGTAATTTGTTATTCGTTAAAAAACAGTGATAAAAGTAGGAGATGGTAGATTTAGTTACATGAGGAACGAGTTACAAAACAATTAATATACAATATAAATGTTCAGGCCTCCTAAAACATTCTCAATATGTTTCTTCAAGTTCAGGATTGACTAGACTTTTGCAGCATTGTAAATTTATTTTCAAGAAAAAAAAAAGTTTCTAGGTAAAAAAAAAGAAAAAGGAGAAAATATTGCAGATACAAAGGAAAAAAAAATAAAGGCTAGGAACCCCCTCAAAAAAAAAAAAAAAAAAAGAAAAATCCTTCGAGTTGGATGCTCATTTGCGATTTTTTTTTTTTTTTCTGAATTCCAGGCTGTTATAAAGCAGTTAGGTGGGACTGGCTATGAAAGTTCTGATGTAATGGTTATAGATGAAGTTGAGTTGCAGAGGCATCAACAACTAGAGAAACTGTACAGGTCTACTCGTGCAGGCAAGGTATGGATTACTTATGATGGTGTATCCTGACTCAATTTCTGAATTTGACCTTGTTTGCATGTCTGACCCTGCATGAAATATTGAAACTTGAAAAATATCTCGTATAAAATCTGATATTGATTGATATCTGGGTAAATACTTTCTTACTTTGGGAATGAAATATTTTGAATGACTAAAAAAAGAAGAAGAAGAAGAAGAAGAAATGACACATGAGAACATCAAATATCTAATTTAACTTTTTATTGTGGATTCAAATTCCTTAAAATGTTCAATGTGTGGAATTTCTTGAACAGAGTATCGCGTATCGGTCAGACAATTTTAAGAGACATATCACATAATATCGTGGATACACTATTATACTAGAAAGATACGCATGAGAGTACTAAAAGAACATGTGAAACACAAATTTAAAGCATAAAAACACTATGTTTCATGCACTATTTGATGCAAGGAAGAAAACCTCAATTCGGTTTGTAGGTTCCAGACTTTTAGCAAAGAAGAAACAGGGAAAAAAGGGGGTATCGACCAGTATTGATTGTATAGACCTGTATTGAACCAATACGGTTTGATACATTCTAACTGATACATTTGTTCATGAAATATGGAACCGTATAATACATATCGACGGTATCGATAATGTATCGTGGTGTATCGAACTGTATCGCACCGTATCGATTTGATACGGTGGATACAGTACGATACCTAGACATTTGAAAATAGAGAATTTTTATTGGGTGTATCATATCAACCAGGGTCGATACCATACGTATTGACCGATATGCCCCGATACGGTATTATACGGTAATCCATGCTTTTATTTAATTGGATCTAAGGCTATTAACCATGTTACGAAGTAGGTCCACATGCCCATAGGCCCATGGGACCCACTAGATATCGCTGGCGCTAACTAGCGACAGAGACATCGACATCTAGTGCTGGTTCCTTTTCTCTTCCTTCTTTAATTAGTTACAGATTTATTTTCTTTTATTTTATTATTGTAATCTTCTTTTATTGTCCCTTCTTAGAATAGAGACTTTCCTTGTAATCTGTTTGTTTTCTTTCTATATAAATATAAGGTAGAGAGGAGAGCTATCTAACGATTTTGGCTACAACAAATTGCTATGTCAAAATCTATCTCGTCCTTTCTTTCTCTCCTCCTCATTCTTCTTCTCTTTTAATTTCTAGTTTGTATACTTACTGATTGTTTCTTTGAGGAATTGTTACATGGTATTAGAGCACTAGATCTTTGGTCATCACTGATCAAAGAACTCTTGGTTTGATTGGCCTTTGATATTTTGCTCTCTCTATGTAACTAATTTTTTTTTTGTTTTACTACTATTAATTGGTGATCAAGATTACATCTATGAATATTGTTGCTAAATACTACTACTTTGTGGACTTATTTTCTTGATCACCATGTTGGTAAGGTTATTGTCCTCTCCTTGACATCCATCACTCCTTTTGAGCTTCTCTTTTCATTTGGCCTCTCGGTGGCGGAACCGAGCTTTGGACCTTGTCACTTACCCTACTACCACCATCTACCCTCACCCACACTGAGCCTTTGGCCAATCGGTTGGCTGAACCTATAAGACATTTTTTTTAATATATATTGGTTTTGGACTTTGTTCTCTATCATGATGACTGACCCTAAGCTTACTAAGGCTCAGATCATCTCCATAAAGTTGAAAGGAGTTTCTAATTATCTGTTATGGGCTCAGGCTATAAAAGCCTTTATTCTTTCTAAAGACAAAGCCACACTGCTATATGATGAGCCTCTTGTCTATGATGTGAAAGACAATGAATTTGTCAAACTGTACAATACCTGGTTGAGAGATAATTTCCAAGTTCAAACATGGTTGTGGAATAGTATTGATACCTTCATCCTACCCACTATAATGTTCCACAATACAGCCAAGGCCATTTGGGCTGATCTACAAGAGACCTATGAGCAAGATAAGAATGTCTCTCGCATCTATGACCTATATGAGCGGATGTTCACTTACTTTATTGGTGAAAAATCCCTAAGTGACTACTATGAAGGCTTCAAAGGGCTTATTGAAGAAATATAGGCTGTGCAGCCTCTTACCACTGATTTGAGTAAAATCAAAGCTTAACAGTTTGAGTTCTACATTGCTAAGTTTTTAGCTGGCCTCTTCCCGGAATATCAGAGTATCAAAAATCAACTTCTTGCAGGAGCTTTTATCCCTACCCTTAGTGAGACCTTCTTTCGCCTTCAGCGATTGGTCCCATAGAGTGACTCCCCTGTCAAGGACACTTCTGCTTTGTTTGCTGCCGTGGTCGTGGATCTACTCGTGGTCGTGGACGTGGTCCTCCTGGACGTGGCACTGGCCGGACGTCTTTTGATAAAGCTAATAGATATTGTACCCATTGTCACAAAACTAACCACACGGTGGAAAATTGTTGGGATATAAATGGCCGTCCTGACTGGACAGATACCTTTGCCAACAATGTTACTACTGAGGATGCCCCATACCCCATCTAGGCTCCTCCTACACAGATATTTGCGCCATCCAATGCACAGTATGAGGTCCTGCTCCATCGGATTCAATACCTAGAGGCTACTGGACTACGATCTGCTGTCATCCTGGCCCACACAGGTACAACTGCCTTACTAGCTACCACCCTTTCTATCCCTTAGATTATAGACTCCAATGCTACTTGTCACATGACGGGACAGCCTTTTACCCTTACAGCCCTTAATGATACACCGAAGCCTGCCACCGTTTACCTTGCCGATGGATCATCTACCATGGCTTCCCAACATGGGAATATTACCCTTACCCCGTCCTTATCCTTGTCTTTTGTCCTTCATGTTCCCAAATTTCCTCTTAACCTTATGTCTATTAGTCAACTTACAAAATCACTTAACTGTGTTGCTATTTTTTTTTCCTTCTTATTGTACCTCTCAGGATCTCAGGACCAAGGCGACGATTGGTGGCGGGCGTGAGCATGCTGGTTTGTATTATTTGGAGCTACTTGAACCCATTCCAACTGTTGCTACCACATCTACTTCCACCCCTCTTCAATGGCACCATTGGCTTGGCCATCTATCTCTTTTAAGTTAAAGGCTCTTATCCTTAGTCGCAAGACGCTTTCTACATTACAATGTGAGGCTTGTGAACTAGGAAAACATCATCGTTCCTCTTTTCCAACTAGTTCTACATCTAGGCAATCTTCCCCGTTTTCTTTAGTTCATCCTGATGTTTAAGGACCTTGTCGAATTCCTAATTGGCTTGGTTTCTCGTACTTTGTAATCTTTGTGGATGATTATTCCCGCATGACTTGGCTATATTTAATAAAAGAACGGTCTGAATTTATTAATATTTTCAAGGGTTTTCATAAAGAAATTACCACTCAATTTGGTACTCCTATCAAAGTTCTACGTATTGATAATGCCCTTGAATATTTTCAGTTTGTCGTCTATGATTTCTGTTTTGCCAATGACATCATACACCATATTAGTTGTGCTTACACTCCTCAACAAAATGGAGTTGCTGAGCGTAAAAATAGACATCTTTTGGATATTGCTAGGTCTCTCATGCTTCATATGAATGTTCTTAAGTATTATTGGAATGATGTTATTTTAATTGCCTACTACCTGATCAACAAGATGCCTTCTTCTGCCCTCCACAATAAAATTCCTTTTAAACTTCTCTATCCTAATACTCCCTTATTTTCAGTTTCTCCTCGTTTTGGTAGTATGTGTTTTGTCCACATCCTAAAGTGGACAAATTATCTCCTCGGTCTATCAAATGTATTTTTCTTGGTTACTCTCATACTCAGAAAGGTTACCGGTGTTTTGACTCTATTACTCGGCACCATTTTCTCAGTCATGATGTAACATTTTTTTTAAGACAAGCCATACTACCCTATTCTTGTTCCCACCAATTTACCTTCCACTGATATTCCTTTACCTCTCATTCCTTTTGATGATGAACCCACCTCCATCCCATCTGATTCTGAACCCCCCTCCATCCCACCTTAAACTTCGCCACCCTTATAGGTCTATATCCTTCGCACTCAGGTTGCTTCACCTACTACGACTACTACTCTAGCTGCTGTTGACGTTATCCCTGGTTCTGCGGTCAACTTTAACCTACCTATTGCTCTCCAAAAAAGTAAAAGAACTTGTACATATAAATCCTTGGTTACCTTTTCCATTGAGCACTTTGTTACTACTACCCATCTACCCACTTCTCACCGGCTACTTGTTTATTCTTTGGCTGCTACCTTTGTACCCACTAACCTATCCCAAGCCTTGTCCCATCGAGGGTGGCATGTTGTTGTGAATGATGAAATGGATGCTCTAACCTCCCGTCAGACTTAGACACTTGTTGACTTATCACTTGGCCACTCAGTTGTGAAGTGCAGATGGGTTTATACTGTGAAACATAACTCAGATGACTCTGTTGAATGGCTGAAAGCATGGCTAGTTGCCAAGGGGTACACTCAAATGTCACACCCCAATTCCGGCTGAACCAGAAGTGTGAGTGAACCGTCACTGAACCAACGGTTCACACCAGGATCTCAATAAGACCGTGTTCACTCATACAAACCATTGCACATAACCATAATTAGAATATAATAAAATACAACGGAAGTCTTAAATAAAATGAACTGAGTAATCTATTGATAAATTTAAATCAAATATTCAATTATTCAAATACCCAAAACTTAAGTAAATATCTTTACATCAAATGTATTTCCAACTAAAAATAACTAAACCAAATTAAATCAAATCCTAAAGGTACACGCAGAAAGGGCACTCGCATGAAGCGTCATGCTCGTCCTCTCCTGCTTGCACGTCCAAAGCAGCCATGCCTCCGTACACTGGAGTGTTCATGTAATCATCCACTGTGTAACCTGCATCAACATCTAAAAATAGTGTATACACAAGGGTGAGCTCACAACTTAGCTCAGTAAGACAATCAGCGAATGCAACAAACATATGCATGAGTAACATTCTCATTATGGTCTGGTTTTAAGTTTGCAATGTGCTATAAAAAGGATTGGCGGCCAGCGCACCTCCATGCACGAGTGTGTGAAGCCGCCCAATGGATCAAACACCACTGTCATCCCACATGTACCCTGCCATGGAATAGAAATAGAGCTAAGGCATCCGGATCAAACACCGCCAACACCTCCCCTGATACTCTACCCATACCAACACGTAAGCCCCTATTGGCGAGGGTTTGCAAACTGGGCTCGTAACTAACCAATCCTATATGTCATCACAGTAGGCCCTGTCCCAGCGCAGCTCCCTACGGCATAGAGATAGAGCTAGAGTCTAGTGGCCAGGCCGGAGACCACAGTGCCACTTCCTCCCCTTGATACCCTACCCGCACCAAGCATGCTAAGACAGAACGATACGAAAAGGTGCTAGTGTGAGGAATGATCCCAGACCTCCAGTCCTTCCCATTCCACACACTAACGAAAACAATCACATGCCTAACAGTCACAACCTAGCATAGCAAGTATGCATGAACAATAAGAATAACTGAAAGTAAATGATGACATGCGAGAATGCACAAACATCAATCCACAGAACCATAATTATTAACAACGGTTTACTGTTATTAAATTATTAGGGTTTAGGTCCGATTCCCTTACCTGACGCTTGATTGATATATTGCTCCACGTCACAAGGTCCAAACGTGTTATCACAAGGTCCTACACAATGTTAGGTTTAATTAGAATAGTTTTTCCTTAGGTTTACGTTGGTTGGAAAACCAACTGGGTCAAAAACACTCTTCACAGAGCAGACCGGTCACAGGTACCGGTCGCAACACTGTGGGGAAAACCTGCGACCGGTATGGTCGACCGGTCCCCACAGACCAATCCCGGGAGGTACCGGTCGCAGTACCGGTCGCATAGAGTGCGACTGGTATGGTTGACCGGTATGTCTCCGGAAGACCATACACTTGGTTCTCGTCTTCCTTCGGTCACCCTCTATTGATCCTAGGGTTCCTCCTACACATCCTAGGTCTAAGCATTAAGTTATAGTTGTTTTCAACTTCATTCAAGTCCTAGTTTCGATGATGACGTCAAAGTCTACCATCTCGAGTTGAACCAGATTTGCTTCTAGGTTTTGACCCTCAATACTAACTGTACACGGCCCATAGTATTCATTCAACGCCATTTCGACTCCCAACGGAGAGCAAACTATCAAGCTTGGGTTCAAACACTTGACAGATAATTCCATTCGCTTCCCAAAAGAAATAGAAACAAAGGAGTGCGTGGCCCCAGAGTCAAAGAGTACTCTGACGGGTATACCAGCTATATTTACAGTCCCTAAAATTTAATTATCCCTTAGTTTTACATGCTCAAACACAACAAACAGTAAGCCAAATAGGAAGGGATAGAATCATATCAGTAACCACATCAGGTGATGCGGCTGCCTCTTCAGTGGTGACTGTAAATACCTTTCCTTGCTGTGGCAGTTGCTTCTTAGGTAGAGTACAGGTCTTTGCATAATGACCCAATTGCTGACAGTTGAAGCATTTGACATTTGGGTTCTGTCCAGTAAACTGTGACGGTGGTGGTGCAGTAGTGTTCCTTGCAGGCACCACAGCAGACTGAGCCCTGTATGGGCGGAATGGTCTTGTATTCCCTCCACCTGAAGTCTCAGTGGTGGGCCTTCAGTCCCCTGTTCTGAGCAAAGAAATTGTCTCTTTGGCTAGATTCAATTACTCTAGCAATCTGTACAGCCTCATTATATACTTTCTTCTCCAAACCCAAGACATGCTCTTGGATACTTCCTCGCAATCCCATGGTAAACCTATGGGTGTTGGTTTCTTCTTCTTGCATGCTTGCCAGAGCGAAGAAGAACAGTTCTTCATATCTCTGCTGGTAAGTTTCAACCATCGACTGGGACTGCTGCAGGTTGAGGAATTCCTTCTCCATTTGATCTTTAAAGCTTTTCAGAAAGTATTTATCGAAGAAGCTCCCTTGAATATTGTCCAATCGATCTGAGTGTGCTTTACCTCTAAGTATGACCGGGTAGAATTCCACCAGGCATTTGCATCTTCCTTGAGCATGTGCGTAGCAAACAACACCTTCTCATCTTCTGTACAAGTCATCAATCGAAAGTTCTTCTTTATTTCAGCAACCCACTGTGCAGACCACAGTGGTTTCCCTGGTTTCCCTATAAAAGTAGGGGGTTTCAGTTTTAAAAACCTATCCATTGCTCGGCTTAGGTCATTCTGCCCCTGTGCATTCATTCCATACCATGGTGGTGGGTACGGATAGATTCCTTGATAGGTAGACGGCGATGGAAATTGGTGTGGTGGTTGTAGATTCTGTCCTTGGCCCATCGGCCCAGTACTACCATCCATTGGCAGTGTGGTGTTATTTCTTCGAGACTCAGGCGTACCTTCTGTAGGAATATATCACGGTGGCCTGAACATCTTCAACATCTCGTTCAGGAATGTTTTCCGCTGAGTTTCCATCTGAAAAACCAGATTCGTCACAATTGTTTCAGAGTTTGTGTGAGGGGGTCCTGGCAAATTTATTGGTGCTCTGGGACTCTGCCTCTCTTCACCGTTTGGGTTCACATTTTGCTCATCAACAGTTCCTGTTTCCACGTTGTCCTTGTCTTGGCGTACCCTGGAGTGGTGACGCCTTCGTGAGCCTCTACGACTGTTTCTGCCTACCATCTCAGATTAGTTTTCCTGCTTGGATCTGAGAAGAAGACATAAGACATGAGGTATAATTGAATGGTCATGATAGTGTTAGTCTTTAACAAGTGCAAGGCGAAACTCGTAAGGAAACTTAAATCGAAATTTTATAAATTTTTCCCAAAATTTCCTGGGTTTCCATTAGTTGTCTAGTCGCAACATACCGGTCGCGGCACTGTATAAGGTAGTGCAACCGGTATGTCCAGGCGGACAAACTTCTCGGATTCCCGAGGGGTACCGGTCGATGTACCAATCACAACTCTGTGGGAAATGGAGAGACCGGTATAGTTCGACCGGTCAGAATTTTCTCCTGACCGAGGGGTACCGGTCGACTTTACCAGGGGGTACCGGTCGATGTACCGGTACGGGCAAAATCGTCGACCGGTATGCCCAGAATCCTCTTTAAAATCGGGAAAAGTGAGATTTTTCTCACTTTTCATTTCTTCTTCCTCTTAGGTGGTGATTCCTCTCTGGCTCTGTGAGTTGCTACAGTCCAACCGGTGGTCTTAGAAGCTATTTTCTTCCAATCAAGACCTAGAACATCGCCTCCAAGTAAGTTCCTTCCTTCCATTTATCATTTTTACATCGTTTCTTCATGGTTTCATACCCAAAAACTAGGTTTTTCTTAGTTTGGAAGATTCTAACCGTAGGAACTCTTTTTCTTCGGCTTAGAAAGGGTTTAGGGACCTCTAGGAGCAAAAGCCCTCAACGAATTTGAGGTTCCACCGAATGGTTTTAAAAAAAAAATGAATTTTTAGGTTTTTTTAACCTAGGTTTTGATAAAATCGAATTTTTCTTGAAAATTCTTAAATTTCTTGTTTGTTTGATGGATGTTTGGTTTCCATGAGGTGTTTGAGGGTTACGTAAGTCCTCCTCAGGTTTTGGGTGAGTTCGAGGCTTTTGCTTAATTTACTGTCGTTATGATGCCGAAATTTTGAAATTTTTTAACCCATTTCTCTTTATTTCGTCTTTGTTGTAATTCAAAATGTCTCAACGCAGAGGTACAGGTAAACGTTCATTCGGTATTGGCATGAACCGTTCGCATCCTCCGGTTCCACAGCTTGATGACTGGTGGTTTCGTTCCGAGGCGGCGCAAGCCCGCTTCCCTTGGTTTGACAAGAAGAATATCGACTCAGGGCGACAGGTGAACCTGGAGCAGCTTCAACGGTTTGATGTGGAAGCCGCTTTTGGTAGACTTGGGTGGTTGCCCGTTATTACGTACACTGTGACCACCCGCCCTAACCTAGTCAAACATTTCTACGCCAACTTGGAGATAGAGGGAAATGTTAATGACTTCAGCCAAGGCAGGGAACTCCGCCTTACCAGTCTCGTTAAGGGTGTCCCCATATCCTTCAACACTCACCAGTTCGTCGATCTCCTAGGGATTCCCAATGATGGGGACTTGGTCTACTGTGCCCTTAAGATGAAGAGCTTTCTCACTGAGGATCTGCGCCAGGAGATTTCGGAGCAGATACTTAACTCTAGAGCGCCCATGAAGGCTGATAACTTGAGGCCTGTTCCCCGGGTTTATTGTCGCATCATCCAACACAATATCGTGCCTCAGAGCGGCCATTACAGTGAGTTGTCTCAACTCACTCAGTATTTGACCTATTGTGTCTGCACTGGGGAGCGGGTCTGTCTCCCCTACATCATTATCAGGCCATGCGTCAGGCTACTCTGTCCGATCGGGCCAAGAACCTTCCATATGGCCGACTCATCACCACTCTTCTGCAGCGATTACGAGTGGACATGAGGGGTGAGACTGCCGTTGAGGACACTATGACCTCGGACATTGACTGGGATGCCATTCTCCGGATGCAAATGGACAACCTGTCGATCAGCGATGAGGAGTTAGAGGCTCGTCCTTGCCCACTCAGGAGAGTAGCAGCCGCGGCGGCAGCAGCAGCAGCAGCCAATGCGGCTCATGCAGCAGCAGCAGCAGCCAATGCGGCTCATGCAGCAGAGGCAAGGGGTGATGATGAGGGTGACGATGATTAGATGGAGGATGTTCTAGTACCAGCACCACAGCCCACGCATGTAGCGGGACCATCTCAGCCTCCTCCCGATACCGTGATGGGTATGTTCACCGGAGCTCGAGATGCCCAAGGGGAGATGAGCCGTGACCTAGAGCGCCTTACTCGCAACCTCGGAGTCACCCAGAGCGGTGCACCGGCTCTTGGGGTAGCCTACGAGCGTGATTATGACATCGCTGACCCCATTCCTCCTAGGCTCCCAACCCCATGATAGACCTATTATTTTCCTCTCTTTCACAACATGGTTTATATAACAGGGTAACTGTTCGGCTTGTGGACTGTATCCTGTAGCACAATTAACTTATCACTTTTTGAATGTTTATGATTATATTATTTTTTCTCTTTACTTGTTCTGAAAATTTTTATGATCATTCTACTTGTCACGCTGGTTTCCTTTCTAGAGCCTATCTGTTATTAATTCCACATTTAGTATAGTACATTATGCTCTTTCATATTTAGTCTTAGGCATCAAACAAGTGCTTAGGGTGTGTTCTTATTAAAACTTTTAATTTTTCCTATCTCAGTTCATCGACTTAGTTAAGTGCAATATGGTCTGTCGGACAGAGCCTAAGAGCTCTGATACCAAGTTGTCACACCCCAATTCCGGCTGAACCAGAAGTGTGAGTGAACCTTCACTGAACTAACGGTTCACACCAGGATCTCAATAAGACTGTGTCTACTCATACAAACCATTGCACATAACCATAATCAGAATATAATAAAATACAACGGAAGTTTTAAATAAAATGAACTGAGTAATCTATTGATAAATTTAAATCAAATATTCAATTATTCAAATACCCAAAACTTAAGTAAATATCTTTACATCAAATGTATTTCCAATTGAATATAATTGAAACAAATTAAATCAAATCCTAAAGGTACACGCAGAAAGGGCACTCGCATGAAGCGTCATGCTCGTCCTCTCCTGCTTGCACGTCCAAAGCAGCCATGCCTCCGTATACTGGAGCGTTTATGTAATCATCCACTGTGTAACCTGCATCAACATCTAAGAATAGTGTATACACAAGGGTGAGCTCACAACTTAGCTCAGTAAGACAATCAGCGAATGCAACAAACATATGCATGAGTAACATTCTCATTATGGTCTGGTTTTAAGTTTGCAATGTGCTATAGAAAGGATTGGCGGCCACCACATCTCTATACACGAGTGTGTGAAGCCACCTAATGGATCAAACACCATTGTCGTCCCAGATGCATCCTACCATGGAATAGAGATAGAGCTAAGGCGTCCGGATCAAACATCGCCAACACCTCCCCTGATACTCTACCCATACCAACACGTAAGCCCCTATTGGTGAGGGCTTGCAAACTGGACTTGTAACTAACCAATCCTATATGTCATCACAGTAGGCCCTGTCCCAGCGCAGCTCCCTATGGCATAGAGATAGAGCTAGAGTCTAGTGGCCAGGCCGGAGACCACAGTGCCACTTCCTCCCCCTGATACCCTACCCGCACCAAGCATGCTAAGACAGAACGATACGAAAAGGTGCTTGTATGAGGAATGATCCTAGACCTCCAGTCCTTCCCATTCCACACACCAACGAAAACAATCACATGCCTAACAGTCACAACCTAGCATAACAAGTATGCATGAACAATAATAATAACTGAAAGTAAATGATGACATGCGAGAATGCACAAACATCAATCCACAAAACCATAATTATTAACAACGGTTTACTGTTATTAAATTATTAGGGTTTAGGTCCGATTCCCTTACCTGACGCTTGATTGATATCTTGCTCCGCGTTACAAGGTCCAAACGTGCTATCACAAGGTCCTACACAATGTTAGGTTTAATTAGAATAGTTTTTCCTTAGGTTTACGTTGGTCGGAAAACCAACTGGGTCAAAAACACTCTTCACAGAGCAGACCGGTCACAGGTACCGGTCGCAGCACTGTGGGGAAAACCTGCGACCGGTATGGTCGACCGGTCTCCACAGACCAGTCCCCTGGGAGGTACCGGTCGCAGTACCAGTCGCATAGAGTGCGACCGGTATGGTTGACCGGTATGTCTCCGGAAGACCATACACTTGGTTCTCGCCTTCCGTCGGTCACCCTCTATTGATCCTAGGGTTCCTCCTACACATCCTAGGTCTAAGCATTAAGTTAGAGTTGTTTCCAACTCCATTCAAATCCTAGTTTCGATGATCTCAACCTAGAAATTGATTCTAGGGTTTATCGACTAAATTAGGGTTTGTCGGCAAAACAAGGTTTAGATCAATACTTTGCTTTGCATGGTATTGATCCAACTACAACTAACCATCCTAGAATACTTATTGTAGAGGAAGGTTTAAGCACTTACCGTTGACTTGCGCTAATGTGTTCTTCGTCGAACGGCAATGGCGGCTCTTCCCTTTCCTTCCTAGCATCTCCTTCTTCAGCCTCTTTCTCCTCTCTAGGGTTTGTGAGAATCAATGGAAGAGGTTTTAGGAGGTTTAAGGTCCTTATATAGGCTAGGATTAGGTTTAGGAAACCTCCTAACATTAGGGAAGTCCTTCGGTTTGAAATTTGGAAAGTGGGACCCGCAGAGATCCGTTTCCGGATCCATGTTGCGCAGGCCATACCGGTCGACCATCGACCGGTACCATAGACCGGTACCATCGACCGGTATCTAACTTTTCATACCTGAATTGGTCCGATTTCATACCTGGTTGTCATCCGCTCGTCCCGTCTGGTTCGGTGATGATTGGAAGACCTGCTACGACATGAAACAAGGTTTAGATCGGGTTCATGGAGCGCGAGTCTTACAACTCCCCCACCCTTAAAAGAAATTTAGTCTCCGAAATTTGCATGTAGGTTTCACATCAAACCTATGGGGTAGACTATTTTGAGATATTCTCTCCTGTGACCCATCTCAATTCGGTCCGGTTACTTATTTCCATGGCTGTCAATTTTGATGGGTGGATTGAAGCAGTCCCCTCGTGCGTGATTTGATAAATTTAGCACAGTTGTTACTAGTCTTGGCTTCACTACCTGCTATTCAGATCATTTAGTTTTTGTACATCGTTATCAGTCTATTGTTACTATTGTTGCTGTTTATGTGGACGACATAATTATTACAGAGAATGATAAGTTGGTATTACAGAACTTAAGTCTTACCTAAATACCCACTTAAGATGAAGGACTTCGGACTCCTTCATTATTTTTTTTGTATTGAAGTAGTTCGAAGCCGTACTAGTATCAGTCTCTCCCAAGGCAAGTATGTCTTCGATCTTCTTACAGAAACAGGTCTTCTTGGTACCAAGCCGGTTGAAACTCCAATGGATCCACATCAGAAATTCGAAACATGTGATAGTCTTGAATACTTTGATGTTCATCAATATAGACGGTTGATTGGGAAGTTAATTTATCTTACTGTTACTAGACCTGACCTTTCTTATGTTGTTGGAGTAGTGAGTCAATTTATGCAAGCTCCTAAAGTTGTCCATTGGGAGGCGGCTTGTCTTATCTTGCGCTATCTCAAGAAATCTCCAAGTACAAGTCTTGTTTGTTTATGACATCGCCATCTTGACACTGTTGGGTTTTCAGATGCTGATTGGGTCAGGGCAGAAGGTGATAGATGTTCCATTATAGGTTATTGTACTTTCATTGGTGGCAATCTCATCACTTGGCGAAGTAAGAAGCAAACCACTATCTCCAAATCCAGTACTGAGTCTGAATACCGTGTTATGGCACAGACTACTATTGAATTAATGTGGCTGAAGAATCTTCTGCAGGAGTTGGGATTTCCTATTTCTCAGTTTATGATCTTAATGTGTGATAGTCAGGCTGCAATCTATATTTCCAGTAATCCGGTGTTCAATGAATGTACCAAGCATATAGAAGTGGATAGCCATTTTGTCCATGATGTGGTTCTGAATAAGCTTGTTGTCACTCCATTTGTTTTATCTTCAAATCAACTTGCTAATATTCTCACTAAACCTCTATTTGTACCAGCATATACCAGTTGAACTGTTACAAGCTTGGATTGGCTGATTTGTACACTTCAGCTTGAGGGAGGGTGTTACGAAGTAGGTCCACAGGCTCATAGGCCCATGGGACCCACTAGATATCATTGGCGCTAACTAGCGACAGCGACATCTAGTGCTGGCTCCTTTTTCTCTTCTTTAATTAGTTACCGATTTATTTCTTTTTATTCTATTATTGTAATCTTCTCTTATTGTCTCTTCTTAGAATAGAGACTTTCTTTGTAATCTGTTATTTTCTTTCTCTATAAATACAAGGTAGAGAGGAGAGCTATCTAACGATTTTAGCTACAACACATTGCTGTGTCGAAATCTATCTCCTCCTCTCTTTTTCTCCTTCTCATTCTTCTTCTCTTTTAATTTCTGGTTTGTATACTTGTTGATTGTTTCTGTGAGGAATTGTTACATGGTATCAGAGCACTAGATCCTTGGCCATCGCTGATCAAAGAACTCTTGGTTTGATTGGTCTTTGATATTTTTGCTCTCTCAATGTAGCTACAATTTTTATTGTTTTACTACTATAATTGGTGATCAAGGTTACATCTATGAATATTGTTGCTAAATACTACTACTTTGTGGACTTATGTTCTCGATCACCCTGTTGGTAAGGTTACATAGTCTTTGTGCTAAACAGTAAACACCTTGCTGTTAGGTGTTATTCTTGTTTTCCTTGGCTGGTTTGCATGCTGTAACCTGTGGAAACTGAATAGAAGCAATCCTATTGTGGAACTAGTTCTTAGTTACCTACTTGGGAATGGTCTCTACATTAGTATTAGCTCTCAACAAGGCCTTGACTTTGATATACTACAGCAAAAGGCCTGACGTCTTGAAACAAATGTTTATTCTGCTTATGACAAGAGGATTCTTCAGTTCATCTCTTTTTACCATATAATTTGGAAGTTAAGGTGTGGACATATTGTCTCAATTATTTGGACTTTGGAGTCATATGACTTGGCACGCTAATATGGCTATTCTATTTGTTTAATGGCCTATGAGTTTATTTGGTGAGAAAGAAACTATTTTATGGAACTTATTATTGTACAGAGTTGTTTGGGTTTGTGGAATAGGAGAAACTGATGGGTGTTCAAATAAAATTCTAGAGTTACCTAACCCCTAAACCCAAAATGGGAGAAATTAATGGGTGTTCAAAGAGTCCTCCGAAGTTCGAAAGCTTTGTGCTGACATTGCCAAGTATTTAATTGATTTGGCATTAGCTTGTAAAGAATTTGTGCATAAGATAGGAATGATTTATTTCCAGCTGGGATGCTTGCTTTATGATTGAGATCTTTTGGGTTGATTTTGTGGATAATCATGATCTGTTTTTGTATAAATCATATAGATTTTTTGAAAGGGAGTTTTTGGATATCAATTGTGATTATCTTTTTAAATTTTGTTGCTTTTGATCCACCCCCCTCAACACAAAAAAATAAAAAAAATAAAATAAAATAAAATATATATATATATATATATAGCTGAAAATGACCAGCCAATTTGTGCTTCTCTGTCATTTATAAAAATGGGCATGACCTAAATCATGCTCTGCTTGCTCGCCCCCAACCTGCTCCTAATTGTGGGAATTATAATATAGTGGATGAACCGAAATTTCAATAGCAACAAACAGTTTCTGATCACTAAGCAAGTTTTGCAAGTGCCATGCAGCATTTTTATTTAGCACTAATCAAGGATTAAAGAATCGTGTATCGGGATCTTATTGTTCAGCTGATTTTAAGAGACGTATCGTATCGTGTCGTGAATATAGTGGATATACATGGACACGGAGAAGATACGTATAGAAATGATTAGGGAACATACAAAACACAATTTTAAAGTATAAAAACATTATAAATAGCAACATTAAGAAGAAAAATGTTTATTACATCATGGATACACATGGATACGGGGTAGGATACTCGCAGAAATGAATAGGGAACATACAAAACACAATTTTAAAGCATAAAACACAATAAATTTATAATCAACAACGTTAAGAAGGAAATAGTTTCTTACATGTATATTACTCCGCTAATACCGTGTCAAGTTACGGGCTGGTTCGTACTCTAAGTCATATGTCTCAGGAAAAGGTGCAACCAATAAGATTTGGTAAATATTTTTTACATAGGTACAATACGGACCCCTCTCCTTATAATGATGATAGTGTTGAAGCCACTGATAGAATCGTGAATACTCATCTGGAGTCGACATTCCTATTGATGGGAGCTACAATGTCTCAAGTTGATTTCCCCTTGAACTTCCAACTGATGTACTCTTAGGGCCGAAGTTCTGATCAAGATTTACTCCATAATGCATCAATCTTCCTCCATTACTTGGTTTTGAACTCTTGTTCATGGACTCCATCTCAAATGTAATCATATCAGTATCATCAACATGGGCTTGCTGCTTACCCTTCTCTTTCCCCTTTTGGCTGTAAGTCCTTGGTTGTAGGTGACCACCATGATCATCTTGAGTTGCGTGAGTATATTCCGCCTCCTCTGTAAACTGCACTAAATCATGCGTCTGCACACCACCAACACCACCAGCACTACCAGCACCACTACCACCACTACTTCCACCACCACCACCACCACCACCCACCACTCTCCTCAGAAATAGTGCCTCCATACTGAGCACCTGACCTCGTCCTCCTGACATCACCACCAAAAGAGGACGAACTACTCTCATTTTGGACTTCAGCTTATATTTGTGATGTTGTTTGTGTTTCATCATCATCATTTAGTTGACGAATGATGTCCTCCACCAAAGGATCAGCTCTGGTAGTTTGTCGATCCTCAGCAATCTCATCCATCACCAATGTTCTATCGGTGTCCTTTATAACTGGGTCCTCCTCATAAAACATATGGTTGATGTCAATGGGGTCTACATCTATCTCATTGGGCTGTTCAAACTTCAGAAATTTTTTCTTCAGTCTTATGTTGTAGTGCACATAAACCAACTTCTGAAGTTTTTGATGGCTGAGGCGGTTCCGTGGTTTAGTATGTATAATGCCGAAAATGTTCTAGTTCCTTTCACAACCACTTGATGAGGCCGTTTGGGACAATATCCGCATTGCAATCTTCCTCAAGTGTGGAACACTTGCTCTATAGTTAAGCCACCAATCAGTGTACAAAGAACAATATTTTCAATCAGCCACCAATCAGTTAAGACACCAATCAGCTGTAAAATTATATTACGTTCTCTAACTTACCAGAAGCCATGTTGAATCTTGCGGCTGTAGCAACCCGATTAGCAAACCCTCCCGTACTTTCATGGAAAATTTTAATCTACAATAGATAAATAAAATTTTAGTCAATCATTGAGGGTTTGTGCAACTAACATTTATGAAAACAAGAGTGGTTTTTGTTACCTGTTATGTGGCCAACATGACATTCGTTGTATCTGATTCCATTCTATTGATAACTTTTCTAACAGCTTCTATATAATTCATGTCATACCCTAATCCAGATGTTGTATATTGTGCATCCGGGGTTTAAGTAATGTGCTACACATAGTAAGAATGTAAGATACATTATAAACTTATAATTCAGATCCGAATTGATAAAAATAAAAAGCAATAGTATAAGACTCTAAGTGATACCAAAGTACTTGCCATATGAATGTCTTGCAGCAACATTCCTTCCCGTCGGTTATTTTTAATCTTTAAATATTTTTTCTTCCCTGCTGGGTTCTGTTCATTTATCTTATTCCTTATCACCGCTATTGCATTGATCAACTTCCCCATTGTTTGCTCCTTATCACCATCAACGAACCTAAGCAGAACAAAGAGGGGCCTCATAACATTGTTTAAGTTTTTAATCTTTTTCCAAAATTTTGTTGACATAAGGATGCCACTCGCCTCACTCCCTATGTTGGTTGCATGATAAGTACTTGACAACCATCCTACACTAGTTATCATATGGAGTAAACATGCCTTTCGGGTGACAAGACTCTCCAAGGCAATGTAGTTGGTTCCAAACCTTGTTGCTCCAGGCCTTATCAAGTCCCCTTTTGTGTGCTTCCTCATCAAAGCCACCCAACTGTGGTTGTAAATAAAATGTCACTTTTCTTGCTTCACCAACCACCTTGGACACCTTGGGTAACTCTCTAATGTCTTTAAACATCAAGTCAACACTGTGTGCAGCACAAGGTGTCCAAAATAGGTGTTGCCTCTTCATCATAAGGGTTACTCCAGCTCTTTTATAATTTGGAGCATTATCTGTGATAATCTAGACTACGTTTTCCTCTCCAATTTCCTCAACAACTTTATCCATCAGATTGAAGAGATATTGTGCATCTTTCACATGTGCTATGCGTCCACTGACTTGAGGAAGATGGTACACCCATCACAGTAAATAAGGAAGTTGATGATGGGCAGCCTTGTAAGCCCACTCCAACCATCACACATGATGGTTACTCCATACTGGGGCCATTTCTTTTTGAAGATTTGTATATATTCATCTATTTCACTCACTACGACATCTAAGTATGGGCCAACAATCTAATAAGGTGTGGGTGGTATCACACCTAGTCCACAACGTTGTATCTCAGTCACCATTGCTTTGAAATAGAGATCTTTGGCCCTGTGTTGGGAGTAAATGCACTGTGGAAGAATCTAGAGATGCATTTCCCTATTCTCTCACTTAAGGACTTTGGACGCATGGACTCTTTTATCCTTTGTTGCCCTGCATCTCCTGATCTGAAGGGGATTTCAAGACCCATGTCCTGAATTTCTGGGCTTTTTTTTGTCTTCCCTCTCATTCGGTCAATCATACCTTTTACACTTGATGATTTACTCAACGAAGCTGGTTGTTTATCGGTGTCTATGTCCCACTACCACCAACACTAGTACTACTAACACCCTGAGACATGGACCTTCTCAATCGGTCCGCATCCCAATGTTTGTGCTTCCTCATGTCTTGATCTTGCCAGTACCTACTACCTGCTGAATTTTATCTTCAACCTCCATATCAGACCCCTCATAATCCTCTAAATTTATTGGATTCTCATCTTCCATACGGTTTTCTGTATATCTTGTTTCGTTATCCTTCTTCTTTTTTCCTTTTGTCTTTCCTTCTGCAAAGTGTTTTGCCATTGCTCTGTTCACCTCCACTAGACATTTTGAGCATTTCTTCACGTTAGCAAAACCCCCTGCCATGTGTTGCTTTTGCCGTGTCACCCACCTCCATGATGTTTGGTACTACAGAAATTGCACTTTGTCATCAATTTATTCCCGTTGATTTTAGTGCAATAATACCAACCAATGTCTTTGTTCGCCATATTCCTACACACCACATGTGTGACACGACATACAAAATTCATAAGAAAATGGAATATGATAGATAATGCAAATCTGAAAACTATATGAATTGCTGTAAGCATATGAAAATGAAATATGATATATGCCAATCTGAAAATGAAAAACAGAAAAATATAATATAAATTTAAAATCAGTAAAAACATAATTAATTTAAGAAAAAATTTCATCTAACCCCCAAAAACTATGTCAAATTCGATCTAAACCCCAACAATTTCAAAAGTCTCATCTACCACCCAAAAAGTTTCCAAATGTCTCATCTACCACCCAAAAATTTTCCACCGTTAGTCAAAGAGACCTCACCCGTTAGTAGAGTTTCGTTAGTCGATGACGTAAGCACTATTTGAAAAATCTTGGGACAATAATACCCTTATTCTCAAATAGAAAGACCATTTTACCCCTATTGAACCATCATCCACAACCCTCATTCTCCCCAATCCTGCAACCATTCAGACTCTCCGCCAAGCTTACGCCTTCAACGCCTCCTCCACCGCCGCCGCTGGTCCTCATCCTCCTCCACCTCCACAAATCTGGTTTCATCGCTCTTATTTTGCTTCTAGTTTTTTCGATATCTTCTAAAGAACATTGCACTCTCTCTTTCTCTTCTCGCAGCTTCTCCTTTCTGATAATTGATTTGGGAATTTTCGCATTCGTTGCTTCCATTCTCTGCTCTGTTGCTTTCTTGTACAATGCCAAGGTCGTCTCTTAAGAGCCAAATATAGGTATTTTCCTTTCAAATTTCTGTTTCATTTAGGATGAAATTGAAGAGAAGGTTGTTACTTTTCCTTTCAGGGGTTTATTTATTTATGTTTTCTTCATGTAGGTTGCTTAGGGGTTCCCCCTCACCGTTCTCCTCTTTGAATTCCCCGGTTGCCGTATAGTCTCTAGTCAGGTGGATTTAGGGGTTTTTAGAGCAAGGAGCTGGATAGGGGATCAGAATCCGTTTGGGACCAGCTTTGTTTTTTACGTTTTTTTTACTTTGCCATTTTAGGATCGCCCTCTGCAACCCTTGTCGATTCTGTTGCTGATCAAGATTGGCTTCAGATTGGCCAGTCTGATCCTCAAATCACTAATCTCATCTAACCAATTCTCCGTCGCTGCAACCACTACAATCGAACCCATGAAGATCTCTTCTCTGCCGGAGAAGCCACTCTTCTTTGAACCCTTGTTCTCCACCGCTGCAACCTTCGAACAACCAAGCCCTTGAAGCCCTCTTCTCCGGCGCTGCAACCTTGAAGGAAGGCACAACTCTTGATGCCCAAATTGCCGCTGCCAGTTCTTGGCTAAACCTCGCCACAGATCAAGAAAGGGTTCGTATCATCTCCGGTGAGCTTGGGATTCGGTTGATTGTGCAGGTCCTCTTTGTGGGAGAATAAAAAAAATAGGTCTATTTTTGCTTGAGAATGTCTTATCAAAGGGTTAAAAAAATAATTTGGATTGTGAAAGTGGTAAAAGGTCAAATTAGTAATTTTATCTCAATTTAATGTTTTTTAATTTCAAATACAAAGGGTAGAAATGTCTTATCACATTTTCAATCAAGTCTGTCAATTAACTGCCGGTTGAAGTTTATGAAAATCATTTGGGTGGTAGATGAGATTTTTGAAATTATTGGGGGTTAGATCGAATTTGACATAGTTTTTTGGGGTTAGATGAAATTTTTTCTTAATTTAAACATATAGTTATATATTTATATGTAAAACAGTAAAAATATAATTATATGTAAAATCAGTAAAAATATAATTATATGCAAAACAATAAAAATATAAAATTAGTAAAAATATAATATAAATTAAACATACAATTATATAAATATATATTAAAATCAGTAAAACAGTAAAATTATATGAATATTAGTATGCATATACATGTAAACATATGATATATGGAAATCAGAAAATTAACATACCATTTGGAAATGATTTACATGAAAAAAAAAATAATTTTATGAATTATATTTCTAATTTTTTTTCCAGAAAATAAAAAACATAAAAAAATAAAAACAAAAATTACAGATGGTGCTCAAACATGGTAGATCAACACACTATACACATCATATAAGAGATACAAGAGGGTAAGATAAAAAATCGAAATTTCTTGTTTTCTTCAAAAAATTCACAAATCCATGTCTAAACTAGTTTATGTAGCATGCATGCTTCATATTAGATTATACACTGATTATATGAAGAAACAACATAAAATCGAATTTATTATGAAAAAAACACAAGTTTAAACTCAAACCTAAATTTTTTTTCCACCCTTGGAGCTTGAAGGAGAGATCTGATGCTTCAATCATCACGAACACACTGGTTGATGCTTCCTTTCAAGTCGTTTTATGGTTAGGAATTAAAGCCCTAAGGTTTAAAAGGGTAATTTCAGGTTGTAGCGGAGATCTGAGCCACAACATGAAGTTGGAAGTTGCGGACAGAAGGGTTTCTGCAAAAAACACAGTATCAATACATCCCTTACGTATCGAGGTGTATCGAACCGATACGGTCGATACACTTCGGTACACCTTTTTTTTTTTTTTTTTTTTTTAAACAAAGATACGAATCGATGGGTATCGTATCAACTAATGTCAATACCGATACGTATCGGCCGATACGGCCCGTATCGTATCGATACTTGAAACCATGGCACTAACAAAAGTGAGAGCCTAAGGTATGTAGGAATAAGGTTCTTGTTCAAGTAATGAAGAATTCAAGATGCATGATTTACCTAGAAAGGATGAAGTTTTGAAAGGAAAAGTAAAAGGAAATTATTATTTTCCCAATGGCCTGTTATTTTCTAAATTTCACAAGGCATCTATTCTGCCATGTGGGTAGATGATGTGTCCATTCCGACCGTTGGATAAAGAGAACATGGTCTAGATTAGCTACATGTCGGTCTTTAATTCAATTAAATACCCCTTTTGTATTGGCATACATTCCATGTATGTCCATGTATGTCCATGCATGTGTACCAGTACTCTAAGCATTATTATGCACTCTTCCAACTCTGAATGGTTTAGATTATAAAAACCAATAAAAATGAATGGCACAGATTTGTCTTATGATTTTTTGTAAATTTCACATTCCATTGTTACACAGATAACTACCCAAAAAGAAAAAGATGCATTTCTCGTTGGATGGAGTTATTTGACTAAGAATGAAAGTGGGTGCTCTTCAATTTCATGTGGAGATGTAGGAAATATGACATTTTGTTTTTCATCATTTTTATTTGAGTGCTTAACTTTGCCAAGTTGTGGGGCATTTAAATTCTTAAACTTGTATTGGGTCTTCTTTTCTGGTAACTGGTTTTGGGTATTTCAAATTTGGATTATTTTTTCGATATATGTTACGCTTAACATATTCTTTTGTTACAGGATTTTCAAAAGGACATTGCACGAGCAACTGAAGCATTTAATGTAACAGGATGCAAGCTGATTGAAATAGGTGAGGAACTGATTCTTTTTTTTTTTTTTACATGTAATCTTTAGGTTTCATACCTTTCAATGTGAAGACTCTTGAATGTCTAACACTGGTTTGGGAGTGTCTTTCAAGTGAAATTTGTCTAAAGATGGAAATAACTGTACTTTAATCTGTTTATGTTTCTGTAATTATTAATAAATGTAGGACTTGTAAAAAAAGTACATGATTTTTACGTTTTTCATCTTTACCTTAGATAGGGACCAAACTATCCGAGGACTGTTGCAAATATGGAAGAGAGCATATCAATGATGATGAAATTCTAGCCAAGGCTGCTTTTCTATATGGTGATGGTCTCATTCATGTGCAGAAGGAGCTAGAAGACTTGAATAGGCTGCTCTCTTCCCAGGTACTCCCTCTTCCTTTTTTTTTTCTAGTCAGCAACAACAATTCATAAATCAAAAAGTATTAGATGATGTATGTGCATACCTGAGATTTACAAAATAAACCCCAAAAATCTTGTGAACCAAAGTATAAACAAATATTCACCCCTTTACAAAAATATTACTCTTCAAGCAAGGAAAACCAATTGGAATAAAAGGCACTCTACAGACACCGAGAAACTCTTCACTTGCTAGGGCCAGTCAAATGTAAGAACCAATGTCAGCAGAGATTCCATAACCACACATGACAACATCATATGATCACAGATTGCACGATACAGACCCTTTTCTGTCAAATGGGCTTCTCAACTTGTGCAAGAATGTATGCTTCACACACCATTTCAGCAACCATACGGTTCAAAAACGTCTGTGTTGTTGTTTCCTCTTCTCTGCCGCATAAGGATCTTCAATTTGGCAACAACCAGTGTCTTGATTGAATATTGTTCTTAGTAAGTGCTTTTTCTAAACCCACCACCCAAGCAAAAATAGCTACTCACAAGGGATCTTGACAATTCCATATCCTCTTAACTTTAAACAAGGCCATCCCCTCCTCCTGTGGCAAGCTTTTGGCAAGAACCCTACAATCAAATCAAGACAAGCAGCAAACTCTTCAACAAACTGGTCATCAAAGTTCCCACCCACCTTTTCATGAGCTTACCTGACCACATTAAAGTTTCACATTAATCCCGAAGGACTTTCACTCATTGTCGATTGGATCCTGCACTCATCCTCCCACAACTTTCTCCGCTTTATCTCAGAGTTAGAAGCATTTACAACAGTGATATAGAATGCGTTCGAGCTAAGAATATCATCTACTTTGAAGTGAATAAATTGATCAGACATACTAACCATATTGTATGTTACCTTGGAACTATCCCAAGTAACCCACAGCTCACCATTCCTATGGTAGTTGTAGTTGAAAGTCATTTGCCATCAGCTAAGGAACTAGCTATATCACGAGCATTACTTTCTTGAACTCTGTTTTCTCCAACGGATTAGAAAGAAAGGTTTAATTTCTAGATGAAGGTTCGCACTTCAGCTTGCTTTGGAGGAGAGTGTAATCCCCAAATATTCTAGAAAAAGCCTTTCATCATAATATACAAGGGAAGAGGAAGCCAGGAAACGCACACGATTCAGGTAGGATCGCGTGGGAGAGCTTGAACCCATAGGACCACGACTGGTAAGCTTAGCCTGTCTCTCTTATCGCTTGCTTCTTCTATCTCTGGGCTTGGATTTTCTTTTTACTGGCGAGTTGGAATTTTTGGGCAGAAGCCTTTTGCCACTGACTCCATCCGGCGAGCCATTCTTAGCAGAAGGGTTGGTTCGAAAGGAGTTTTGGACAGGGTTAATTGGGTGATGAACCGGGGTATGGGAGCCGGTTCAACCAATGACTTTACCCTTTCTAGAGGTATTAGTTGCGATGGAAGGGGGCTTGCTGTGAACGAACTTGGACTGGTGCAAGGTACTTTTTGTCGTAGAGTAGGGAGAGGGAAGAGGAGGAGGAGAAGGAAGGTTTCCCACCTCCCTTTTGGAGTCCATGGCAGGAGCTTTATTGTGCGCAGGACAATTTTCGGCTTCGGGATCCAAGGTGTCCTCATTAGAGTTTTCTAGGGCAGAGTACTGATTACAGGTAAGTACAACTCCCGATTCGTGACTGGAGGTTTTATGTTGACTTGGTTTCCTGGGATTGGGTCCTCAGACTGGGAGTTTATATCAGCATTGTCTTCCCCAACTTCCTCTCCCTTTTCTGCAACCCTAGAAGTGTTAGGGGTTGCAGATGGACCTTTCTTCTTCCATTTCAGCGGGGTTCTGGAGCCTCTTGCCACGTTGAAGCTTTGGCTTGCTGGTTCACAGATGGGCTGCAAGCACTGGTATTGTAGCAAAGAACTCTGAAGGTGGTACAGAGGGGGTTTCCAGTCCTATTTAATTTTCTGCTTTCAGATGTTCCGCTCCGCAGACCTGATGGTGACAAAATCAGGTAGCGGAGCATTAGCTCTAATGGACACAAATTCAGGCAGAGGCAAGTCTGGACTGGTTCTCATGTGTCTATCTGAGAACAGAGGTGTGCCTATGACTGATCCAATTGAGCTCAGAGCTTTCACCCACCAGAGATGAAATGGGAAACCAGGTAAGGAGATCCAATTAGGGAGTGAAGTCAAGTTCATGTTGTCAAAACGGAGGGATTCATCCCACTGCCGGAGCACAATTGGTTTCCCAGCCACGTACCAAATCCCTTTTCAACAAGCTCAATTTGTTTTCTTCATTCTCAAAGTGAAAGACGAAGGTGCCGTTATCGGAGAGGAGAGTCTCCACTCCGTTATTGGAGGAAGTCCATGACTGCAGGAGGACCGACCGTTGGGGGGGGGGGGGTGTCAAAGCTCACAAGCTAGATCCTCGTCATCAGCTAGCCGAGGCATGCAGATTTTTATTTTTTATTTTTTTTTAGTTTAGGAGGCTGGGCATGATTTCTAGATGTATGGTTGTTTCTATCATAGTTGTCAAGGCGATCCAAGGCATTAGAGGCCATCCTAGGCAACCAAGGTTTTCCTAGTGTATTTTTTTATTTCTAAAATATCAATGCTATATTTATGTTTATATATATATATATGCTGTATGCTACATAAAGAATCAACATTTAAGGTATAACTTAATTAATATGAGAAAACCAAGGGATAATCAACATTCACATTCACACTGCACAAACAAGGGATAATCGACATTCACATTCAGCATTGTGTTATGCCTATGAGAGGTAAAGTAAGAGAAGAAGGGGGCAATCAACATTCTCATTTACTGATTTACATTCACATTCATATTTACAGTCAATGAGTCAATATAATGTAATTATGTAAGATTGTAAGAGAACACAATAGACTACATGGTACAGACTACAAAGAGAAGGAAAAAAAAGGGAAGAAGGGGTAATCGAAAAAAAGAAGAGAAGGGGAAGAAGAGAAGAGGAGAAGAAGGGGGGGAAAAAAAAAAAAAAGAGGTCCAGGGGACCAGAACTGAGAAGAAAGAAGAAGGGGGACGAAGTTAATGGACTTTTTCCGAAAAAAAACAGTCGTCGAAGAGCGCAGAAACTTAAAAAGAAAAAAAAAAGAAAAAAAAGAAGAGCAGAGAGGGGGAACAAAAAGAAGGAGAAGAAGGAGAAGGAGGGTCGAAGTCGAGGGACTTTTGCAGGAAAAAAAACACATTCGTCAAAGAGCGCAGAAACTCAAAAAAAAAAAAAAAAAAAAAAAAAAAAAAAAAAAAAAAGAAGAAGAAGAAGAAGAAGAAAAGCAGAGAAGGGGAAGAAGAAGAGAATTGTTGAAGTCGAACTATTGCAGGAAAAAATATTTAACATACCTGTTCGATGAAGCACGGTAGGTTGTAGACTGCTGAACTGCTGTTACCTCAAGTCCTTGGAGTAAGTTGGAGAAATTTTGGGGTAGCCGTAGGTTCAAGAGGAAGGAGATTGAAGAATGCTTGAGAGTTGAGCGATCATTCACCCTTCACTGTTCGATCGATAGCTTTTTTCCACCATTTGTTATTCATTTTAGAAAAACATTTTATAATACTTAGGCAATGATTCCATGATTTTCGATGTAACATAACAAAAACTAAAAACCAATGGTTATATGCATATCAGAATCACATCAACAAGTTATATAAAACAAAACATAAAATTAAATAAAATGTTTTTAAATAATGGAAACATAAGGGAACTGCCAGGCTTATAAGGTGGCCTAGGCGCCCTAGGCATCGCCTAGGTCCCCAAGGCGACTGCCGTTTAGCTTGTACAAAAGGCGCCTTATTGCCCAGCTCCCCCAAGCTCGCCTGGATGCCTAGGCAATGCCTTGACAGCTATGGTTTCTATCCTACTTAACAAAGAATGGAGAAATGTCATCATGTGGCATATCTATTGTTCAAGGGCTGATTAATATTTTGCGAAGCAGTTTGTCTAGTTGTTCTCTATGTCTCAGGTCGCCTTAAATTCTCTGTTTTCAGTGAATGAAAGGATGAAAAAGATAATGTCAGACTAATGTGAAGGTGTTGCAATTTGAGTGGAATGTAAAATTGTACTTGGTGAAATGGAAAGAAGCTTACGAACCAAGAAGCTAGAAGCCTTCAACTCCTTTCTCCTGGAAGTTTTGGGTGTTGGTTTACCACTCTTGGGCGACCCAGAAACTAGAATTTCATACCCCAAAACTTTCTCTATTTTGAATCACAAACTTGAAATTAAAGCACAACCAATAGCTTCCGCCGTCCAACCTGATTTCCGAATTCTGTTAATTTTTTATTTTGGTTGGAATTTTTAGGGCTTGGATTCAGGAGGTATAAGGGTTGTGAATCACCACCTGAAATCTCAAGTCGATTGGTGATCAAACAGGAGAGAAACCTCACTCAGAAGCCTACATGGTCACTGCTAGCTACATCCCTGTCGTGAGGTTGATGGTAAACAACTAACCATGTTTTGTTATTCACACGTAAGGCCAGATTCTTTGGTTAATTATTAAAGAACCCTTCTATCTTAATAAAGAACCTTTCTATATTAAATTAAATTGCTTCCTTCTAATTTTACTGAATTTCCAGAATAGTCCTTTACTTCAAATTTTAATTCCTATTTCATCCCTGATATGTTTTCTCATCAAAAGATCTCCGAACTGTTCTGAATATATACAGAACTGCCACTATCCATTCCATTTGAGTTATTTATTCATTTTATTGGGCTCACAACGATTCCAAGTTACGGTTTTGCAACCCGGAACGCATCACTGTCGGACTGATTGTTATCGGTCGTGGTTTTTAGTTTATAGACCAAACTCCTTATTGAACTGAAACTGGACCGAATTGATATATGAGAAAAAAAAAAAAAACTGAAAACTGACAGAAACCGTACTGAACCTACAATTTGACACCCTTAACTAATGCTTCATTGTGGGGTTTATGTCCTCGAAGATTTTTGAGAAAAACTGCTTTTATTTTTGTTTTAATTTTCCATCACAATAGAAATAGAGGCCTCATATTTTTTGCATTTCCAGATTTCAGAACCCTTGAGAGCAATGATCGCTGGTGCTCCGTTGGAAGATGCTCGTCATCTTGCTCAGCGCTATAGTAAAATGAGGCAGGAGGCGGAGACACAGGTAATGAGGGGTGGGATCACTGCACTATCAGAATTAATGTCTGGTTGGATGATTGCCCTATTTTTATCTTGTAATTCCAATTGACCACAAAAAGCAAATAGGCAACAGAAGTCTCTAGAAGACAAGCACGTGCAAGGGAAGCTCCCAGTACTGAAAATTCTGCAAAGCTGCATGCTGCAGAATCTAAAATGCAGGAGCTGAAAGCAAACATGGCAGTTCTGGGTAAAGAAGCCGCTGCTGCATTGGCTGCTGTTGAAGCTCAACAGCAAAGACTAACTTTCCAGAGACTTGTAGCACTGGTAAGCATCTGTTGAACTTCTCCTGTTAGTCCATTTTACTACTTAGATAATATAGATGTTTGGAGTTCTTATATCATTTCTGATCATTTAAAGGTTGAGGGAGAAAAGACATATCATCAGAGAGTAGCTGCGGTATTCAGTGAAGTTGAAGCGGAGGTGATTTCCTGCATATTTTTGTTTCCTCAAGAGTTAAACCCCCATGTGTAAACAATTGAAGTTCATGTGATGACCTTTTGCTAGATGGTCTTGGAGAAACAAAGGAAAGAGTCTGCTCCTCCTTCGATTTCATTGACTGGATGCCCAGAGAAAATGATGTACTTCTTGGCTGAAGTATGTTCGAAGCATCCAAAACATTCAAACTACTAATTCACAAGTTATTCAAAACTGATCAATTGTTTGTATATATGTCACAGGCAATGCATGCATATAATGCCGAGTCAGAAAAGGAGCTGAGCTTGGTTGTAGGTGACTATGTCGTAGTTCGGAAGGTTTCTTTCCCCTTCTTTTCTAGTCTTACTTTATGCTGTATCTTTTGTTTGATTGGTCTGGGAAATTATTCATTTGTAAATCAATGGTCCAGAATCTGGTTTACTTTTTCGGACTGTTTTAATATTTGTATACTGATTCAGGTGACTCCATCGGGATGGTCGGAAGGGGAGTGCAGAGGTAAAGCAGGGTGGTTTCCATCAGCATATGTTGAGAAACGCCAAGGGCTTCCCACAAATAAGGTGGCTGCTGAAGGTTTTTAATTCTCATATTGTGCAGTGTTTTTCTATTCATTTGGGCGAACAAGTGCACAAAGTATTGCTAAATGGATAAGTTATTGGTCCCCATGGAGTTGCTCAAATATGATGCTTGCAAATTTGAATGTAGTGTAGTTTTGCCTTTCATACGTGTTTTTTATTTCAGGCCCCTTCTATGACTGGAAAATTCTTTTATTAATTGGAAGATTGTGTATATTGGACCTAGATCAAAAGGGCTACTTCAAGAAGAAAACAAAGCCTATGTCTAGTCTCTCTTCTTCCCTCCCCCACATATTAACAAACATCAAAAACTATTATTTGGAAACAAATTAATGATTTCTAGTTATGAAGAGAATAGGCCTTCTCGTCAACACCTAAACGATCAATTTACAGTTGTGTAAGATATAAGAATGCAATACACTGGCTGTAAACTTTGCTTCTGTATTTATATATTCCTCATTTAGATCTCATGTTGAGTGCTATAAGAGATACATAGGCTCCATTAGTAATCTTCATTAGCATCTCATGTGTTCCCTTCTCAACAATCACACCGTTCTTTACCACTGCAATGACATCAGCACCTTTGATCGTTGAGAGGCGATGAGCAATAACCACCATTGTCTTGTTCACCATTACATTGTCTAGTGCCTCTTGAACTATACACTCTGATTCAGTATCCAGAGCACTTGTTGCTTCATCAAGTAGAAGGATCCTTGGGTCCTTCAATATCGCCCTTGCAATGGCTATCCGTTGCTTTTCCCCTCCAGACAACTGCACTCCCCTCTCCCCAGTGGGGGTATCATAACCTTGTGATAAACCTGTGATGAAGTTGTGTGCATTGGCCACCTTGGCAGCAACAATGATCTCATCTTCGGATGCATCTACCTGTTTTCCATAAGCAATATTGTCTCGGATCGTCCCATTGAATAATATAGGTTCTTGGCTTACCAACCCCATTTGTTGCCTCAGCCAGTTTAGCCTGAACCTCTGTATTTCCACCCCATCCAGCAACACTTGACCGACATCAGGATCATAAAACCTCTCCAGTAGTGAAATTACTGTTGATTTTCCACTTCCACTCTCCCCCACAAGAGCAACAGTCTGTAGATGGTAAAGAATGATGACATCAAGTTTTTTTTTTTTTTTTTTTTTTTTGGGGGGTAGATAAGAATATTCGCATATACTGGGTTTGCAATAGTTGTGCTGTTAGGAATATTTAAAAGTAGTTAGTCCGATGCTGGATACCTTTCCACAGGGGATACTTAAACAAAAGTCTCTGAAGATCTGCACATCTGGGCGGGTGGGGTATTTGAAACTGACATGTTTGAATTCAATGTCACCTCTGATGGTAGGTAGAGTTGTACCTTCATCAGTACTTGAATCAATCTTTGGTTTTCTGTCAAGAATAGCAAAAATAGATGCAGCAGAGTCCTTAGCTTTGTTAGTATCTGAGGCCATTGCACTAGTCTGTGAAATTCCATATGCTGCAGTTGTGAAAGCAAAGAAAACCTGTGGACAAATAGTTGTTTAGAGACCAAACATAGAGCATCTTGTGATGATGATCGAAGAAGCAGCCAAGTTTTTCTTTACCTTGAAAACGTCTCCAAATGTTGCTTTTCCATGTTCTATGAGAAGAGCTCCGATGTAGAAACAGAGGGCATTTGTGCAGTAGAGAGCAAAGAAGGAAAAGCCAAATCCTGCACCACTTACAACTCCTATCCGGGCTGCTTGCTTCATTGGGGCCTCACACTTCTGCCTATAGAGATCAACCACCTTCTCTTCCGCACAGAAGGATGCAACAGTTCGGATGCCACCTACAGCATCATTTGCAACTTGACTTGCTTCTTCATACATGACCTGCAACAAACGTTTACTTTTTCCTGAATGGAAGTAGAGGTCGATACTCTATCGGGGCTCTCTACGCTTAGCATATATTAGACTGGGTGGAAGGAGAGATCTGAGTTTTTGAAATCAAATATAAGAACTTTAAGTTGAATGATATGCTTTTGATTTTTTATGTTGCATCAATTTATAAATAAAATGGATGCAAAATGTTTCAATGTGTGTGTATTTATACAATATACATACCTGCGCTTTTTGTTGTAGTACTCATTTTTATTGGCTTCGGCCACTGTTTTTGTTATATTTTTCATCTTATATATTAGATATTTTTTATCAACAGAATTAACCGTTAACTATCCTGCCTATTCCAAGTTAAATGATCTATATAGGCACACACACTAGAAATCATTTAACTTTGGCCCCTCTTCTTGTTATTATTGTTGTACTTCTAGCATTGTATGTTGAATATGTGATAACCCTATTTTTTATGAACAAAATTTGTTGTTACCTATCAAAAAAGGGAATAGAAAAAGGGTTTTTGTATGTTTTTATATGGTACAATCACTACAATCTTAAATGATCTATATAGACACACTTCCAAAATCATCTAGATGTTTCTTTATCAATAAAATTATTCTTAGAGGAAAGAGAAAATGTCTCATAAGTTCTCTTTACAAGATAATAGAAGGTTCACTTACTATGAAGGAACTATTGAGGTTGTGTGGGTTTGATCCATGAGGATTGTCCAAAAGCAGTTTGCTCTTTACAAGACAATAGAAGGTTCACTTACTATGAAGGAACTATTGAGGTTGTGTGGGTTTGATCCATGAAGATTGTCCAAAAGCAGTTTGCTCTTTACAAGACAATAGAAGGTTCACTTACTATGAAGGAACTATTGAGGTTGTGTGGGTTTGATCCATGAGGATTGTCCAAAAGCAGTTTGCTCTTTACAAGACAATAGAAGGTTCACTTACTATGAAGGAACTATTGAGGTTGTGTTGTCCAAAAGCAGTTTGCAGTCGGAACATTCCCCCCCCCCCAACACTGTGTGACAGTTATACGTTCCTAGGTAAATAATTGCCAATGCTAACTTTTGTTCTAGTGGCATTCACTAATAATCTATTATCGTTCTCATCATTATTTTGAGGCCAAAAGTTTCATCTACGATCATGCATGTGCATGTTCTTACATGAATCATTTGGATTGTCAAAAAGGCATCCCTCCCATAACACCAAAACTGCCCTCCTCTATGTTGAATGGTTCGATTGCAGAAAGCCACCATGCTTGAATCCCTTCCCCATATTTTAAAATAAAATAAGTTCTTATATGTAAAGATAAGGATACATACTGAGATATTCTCTCTCTCTCTCTCTCTCTCTCTCTCTCTCTCTCTCTCTCTGGTTGTGGGGTGGGGGGATTGCTTTCAGATCTAACCGGACCTAGATAAAAATACAATAGACCATTGACAGTCTATAAACGTAAGTTTTCAAAGAGTAAATTTCTAAATGCTTGACTGACAATTTGCTTTTAGAATCCTCAAACTGAGAATGTTCTCTCTATGAAGATGACACGACAAAGATATACGCCTTGCTATAACAACTAATAAAACCATAATGGGATTTTCTTAATGACACCCCTTGAGGTGTAAAATAATTTGTAACCTTATTTTTTTGCCTCTTAGTATTATACACTTTCAGTGAGTATAAAATCTTGTCATTTCATGTGTACTCAAATCACATGCGAGACAATGTCATCCCTTGAAAGTGGCACAATGCTAAGTACACTTTCAAATACTTTGAAAACCTTTTTTTACTCATGACTTGGAAAACTTTGGGATTAAGACAAGGCGGTTAAAAGTTCTAAATACACCTGTAGGGGTGTCATTCAGACAGTCCCAACTATAATAATGGTAAAATCAATCTTCAATTTTTTTTAGAAAAGAATCATCTACATTTCAAACCATTAGAGCCATAATCTACTATATATTTGTTATGTTGGGCAGGCCCAGTTCTTCCAATTGATAAAAGTGCAAGGTAGGGTAAATGGAGGAAGGAGCAAACCTTGACATCTCCGCTGAAACCTTGTAGAACCTTCGTCTGAGCATACCCTTGCAAACCCAACACAGGAAACAAAATTAGAATAATGGTTGCAAGCAGCCAATTAGCTGAAAATGCTATCCCAGACGCTGCCATCAGTGACGCTAAGTTCTGAACTATTATGGCTAATGTGTCACCAACAAGACCCCGCACATTGGAAGCATCTACTGATAGTCTTGCTCCAATTGCACCACTGAAAAGAACCAAAAATGCTGCTGTTAAAAGCCAGATGCTGGAGCATGGGGAGGGTGAGGAAGAAGGATGGATTTTATTATTTGCTAATTTAAATGATAGTATGTAAAAATTGGCAGGCCCACCCAGTTGGACCAGGTGAACTGGAACAGATCTTAGAAGCTTGGTTCCCTGGAAAGCTAGATTTGTCAAAATTTGCCAAAATTGGAAATTGGTCAATTGAACCTCCATTAGCCTTTTGGTTTCCGGCTTGTGAGAGGAAAAGCTGGGTTGGCTGGGGGTTTTGAATTGTAACTAGTCACAAGAGCGGTTCAGTACCTGGTGTTTAAGTACCGTGAACCAAAACTAACCTTGAATGTGTAGGAACATCAAACCAACTGATTTCCTGGTGAACCACCTTCTCAAATGACATGGATCGGATGCGTAGGATCAGTTTACCACCAGCAACTCCAAATAGGTAGTGTTGTGCTGGTATTGCAACCAGGCAAATGCAACCCAAGCTCACAAACATTAGAGCCCAAAACCTTGAATCTTCTCGAAGTTCATTCAGGGGCTCATAGAATATTTTGATGGCAGTTGACATTAGGAGTCCAAACACAGGGAAGACCAAACCATGTATGGTTGCAGCAATGGATCCTAGCAGCATTACTGGCACCTCTGGCTTGTTCATGTAAGCTAGCCGTTTGATAGAGACCTTTTCATGTATCCTCTCATCCTCACCTATTTTACTTTGATCATCCTTCCCTATTTCAATATCATCCAGGGTCACAGAACGAGGGACACTAAATGAATGTGAGGTGGTGTGCCTGCTGCTGCCATTTGAAGAACCTCTGCTTATGGATCTCCTATCAGGTGACCTGATGCTACCAGGTTTGTTCAAGGTCCGCTCAACATTACAGTTCTGGTCTGCATTACAGAGATTTAAAGATGACCCTTCTTCAGCTTGATGGGTACGCTCTTGCATATGGGCAAGCTGAGAGTATGCCCCGTTTGAATCCTTGATCAACTCATCGTGAGTACCTAATGACAAGTTGAAAATTTTGAGACATGACAAACATTTTGAGTGGATTGAACATTTAAATGAAGGTTGCTATTTTTACCTTGCTCCACAATTTTTCCCTTATGAACCACAGCTATGATATCTGCATTCCTAACAGTTGTCAACCGATGAGCAACAGCAATGGTGGTTCGGTTTGACATGATTCTTACTAATGCCTCTTGAACCACTAGTTCGGATTGAGCATCTAATGCACTTGTTGCTTCATCAAGGAGGAGGATCTTTGGGTTCTTTAAAATGGCTCTTGCAATTGCAATCCTCTGCTTCTGTCCACCAGACAGTTGTGTTCCTCGCTCACCAACCATTGTGTCAAGCCCCTGTGATCACACCAGGTTCAACCCTGTCATATTCTTCTGCTTCCATTCTAGAAACATAGAAATATTCAATTCAAAGTGGAAAGATAAATTAATTGATTGAAAGGATGGTGGTGTACCTGGGGTAGCCTATCAATGAACTTTGCAGCATTAGCAAGTTCAATTGCTGTCCTGATCTCCTTATCAGTTGCATTTTCCTTCCCATATGCTATATTCTCTTTTATAGTAGTTGTGAACAGGATGGGTTCTTGACCAACGAGTCCTATCTTCTCCCTTATCCATTTGAGCTGCAACTTCTTTAAGTTGATACCATCTATAAGAACATCACCAGCTTCAGGATCATAAAATCGCTCGACCAAGCTGATAACTGTTGACTTCCCGCTTCCACTTTTTCCTACTAGAGCTGCTGTAGATCCACTTGGAATGTGTAATGAGAAGCCGTAAAGTATTTGAACTTCAGGTCTTGCTGGGTATTTGAAGTAGACATCTTTTAGTTCTACTTCTCCCTTGATGTCATCCAATGTGACCCCACTAGTGTCATATATATCAATCAATGGTTGCCTTTTGATTGCCTCGAACATCTTATATGCTGCAGCCTGCCCTGCAGCAAAGGCGTCCAAGCACCGAGATGCCTGGCTCAAGGACCTAGCAGAAATGACAAGGATTTTAAGAGTCATGAAATGCATGCATATACAATGTTACTTTAATGTATGTGTCGGTAGTCGAACATAGTAAGATACTGTTACGAACAGATTTGGTACTTACATTCCTGCATTCATTAGTGAAATTATGACGTTTATGACTTGTCCACCACTGTACCCTTTCTCCATTATCATTTTGGAACCATACCATATGGCCAATCCATAGCAGCAGTAGTATGTTCCTTGAAATGTACCAATTCCCAGGCCAGAGACGAATCCCTGTTGAACAATAGAAGCATGTGCTTTTTGTAGTGCTTTATTATATTTGTTAATGGCTTGGCTCTCTCCATTGAAGGATGCAACCTTGCAAAATTCCCCAGGGTAGGTTACAAGCATCAGAATTCAGAAATATAATTAGTTGAGCTACAAAATTAATAAGACTTTTACTGAAGGTTTCTCAACAAGATTTACCACTCTAATGGCACCAATTGTTTGTTCTACAACATTTCCGGCCTCAGCATTTGCAGTTTGTACACGGCTTGACATTTTAGAAATCAGCATTGCCATGAGACTGCCAATGGCTACAAACAGAGGAATGAAAGCTATCATTACCACTGCAAGATGCCAACCTCTTGCAAATGCTATTGCGAAGCCACCAAAAAAAGTGGATATCAGTTGTATGGACTTCCCAACCTGGAAGAAAATTTAAAATAAAAAATTGAATGATGTCATGAACTTAGCTAGCAACCTCTTACTGATTGATTGTTACTTTGCCATGACTTTTATCTGAAAGGAGAGAAAAGTGGGTTGGGGGAGGGGATGGAAAATTTAGTGCTGGACAGAAGTTCATGGCTACCTTCTCTCCCATGGCCTCTTGAATGAGAATAGTGTCACCAGACATTCTCCCAATGACTTCTCCAGTAGTCGTTTCCATATCAAAGAATGTGATGTCTTGTCGCAAAATAGTTTTCAGGTACAGAGATCGAATTCGGTTGGCCTGTCTCTCACCGGTCACCATCCAGCATGACACCTCTAGTATCACAAGTGGAATCTGATTCACTATTTACTGCTAAAAGCAAAATATTGATCTGATTGCTAATCAGTGTGCTTTATTGTGATACAAATGACTAGTCATGTCTTCTGTATCAGTGCTAATTTTGAACAGAACCAACTGCATTATCAGATGACAAAACTTAGTGACATAGTACGTAATCTTCATTAGTCTTTTGAGTAAATAGAAGTGGCCCAATTATTAAAGCTCTAAATTGTGAGTTACCCAGAAATTTGAATTAAGTGATTGATTTCTTACCACAAAAAAAAAAAAGTTATTGTAGAAAATCCCCTTATTTAGGACAGGCTCATGTCCAAGTAAAACCAATGAGAAAATAAGTCAACTTTTTGTACTGATTTATCTTACAATATATTCCTTTTACATGGATTTTTTACCTAGAATTTTTAACAGCTTCTGATAGCAAGAATTGGCTAGGCTGGCCAACCCAGCTAGCTTTTAGAAAGTGATATGAAACTGATAATGGAAAGGGAGGAGGTAATCATCTGTACTTACGGAAGTATCCGGCGGCACCTATTCCGATAGCCAAGTACACAAACTTGATGACCACCTGAAAAATCACAGTTAGTGTGAATTTACATGAAATAAACGGCAGCTCAAGCTCAAACTTATGCAGTCTTTGGCAGGTTTAAGGGAACGTTGAATCAGCATTAGTCCTACTAATCTTGGATTCCAATTGATTCAACAGTGAAGGTTCTTCATGGAGGAATGCACATCTAAACACCTTATGATCAAGTAGGAAGGGACCTAATTCCTTCCTTTCGATGATTTGATTGCAACTATGATAACAATTCAGTAACAAGTACATGGTAAAGGGGCATACATACCTTTGAGACAGCCTCAACAATGTGTGAACTGTGAGATGAGCCATAGGCATCAACGAGCTGACCAAATATTAGAGTCATTAGCGGCGTTGACATCCCATTCGCAATTGCAGCAATTGTGCCGATGCTCATCAGCACCATGTCAAGCTTGTCGGCAAAGGAGAAGAGCTTATACAATGAGACTTTCTGTTGATTCACTCCTTTTTTCGATTGTTTTGCTCCATTCGCATGATATGGTAGCTTTGTTTGATCTGATTTTTCCTTCATATCCTTACCTACTGATCTCTCCTACTCTCTTTTGCTTCTTAAGAGCAGAACCTGAAAATTTAAGTCAATAACATCAGCATAACTGGGTTTTATAGAGAAAATCACATACTGATTTCTTCAGAAAAGCAATAGTACTTGAAAGCTGGAAGAATCGTGTCTTGACTCTGGTGAGATCACATGAACATGAACCAAAGCTGAAGAATATATAATAATGGAAAGAACAGGCCTGTAGAAGAGACTAGTGGGGCAGTAATGGATAGCAAAGAGTAGAAGATCACTATGTGATTCTCTTTCATTTATTCATATCACTTCAGCTTTTTTATGGAATAAGTATAAAATGGATGCTTCTCAGTTGCTACTGTTTTATGGCATTTGGTGAGAAACACTACTTAGGACTAAAAGATGGAGATACAATGGCTTTTCAAGGCCTCCCTAAGTTCAATTCACCTATGCGTATGTGTATTCTTCATGAAATCCCATCATCATTGATGTAATATGAACCCGATGATGGAACTGATACATGTACATACATGTGAACTATTCCCAATCTAATCTACGTGGTATGGATTTTAAGTTATAGTAATTTGTATGTACCATGTAGACCCTCTCTATATGTGGACGTCAATGTGTGAATGAGTTTCTTTTGAGCAGACAGGGAAAGCTTCAAAAGTGGTGGAGCATATCTGTTGTCAACAAATCATTTTTTCTCTTTAGTAATAATCAATCATAACATGCATGGGAATATAAATTATTTTTTATGATATAAAATTGTACGTTGATGCTTGTCAGTGATGCATGTGCATTGAATAGTGAATTAAAAAATTTCAGAAAGTTCTGTAAAGTGAAATGGGTCCTGGACAAAAAGATCTGATTTATGTATGGTATAGATAATACAGAAATTTTATAGTTGGGGGTATATTAAGGATTTTATCCTACCAAAAAAAAAAATTATTAAGGATTTTAAGGTGGAATAGCAATATGTCAAAATATCTATAAAAAAACATTATGGGAAAAAGGAGTACCCATGATCAGGGTTCAGATCACCTATATGTAATTGTAAATTTTTTGGGATCTTATCATTGTCGATGTGATGTGGGACCCATTGGATATAAACGTTGATAGAATTCTAGGGAAGATACAAATACATGCAAATGAACTACGTGTGTGTGTGTATACAAGCTCTCTCTCTCTCTCTCTCTCACACACATAAGAAAGAAGCAGAAGGTATTGAGTTCGATTCCTCTTATGGACTACTCACACGGGGTATAAAATGCTCTTTTTTATTTTATTGCTATGGCTACAAGTGAATGGTTCTCATTCAACCTCGGACTAATCCAGTTCATGCGGTTGTGGGGTCAGTATGGGCTCGCGGGACTAGTCAGGCCAAATGTCTGGATACCTGTCGTTAGCAGAGAGAGAGAGAGAGAGAGAGAGTACTAGTTGGAATAGTAAAAAGAGGGTTAGAATTGTTTTAGTTGGGTGGAGGGAGATCAAAGAAAAGACATTGGTTCTGTTTGATTGCAAGGGGAATTGAAGGGAAGGGAAGGGAAGTGAAATTTTTAAACTTTAAAAGGAAATTTTTATAATGATTACAACACATGTTATTACATTGTTATTATAACTAATTCCAAATCATTTCATATTTAGTTGTTAACTTACACTTCACTTTGTATCCAAATCCCTTGCATTTAAAAAATAAAATAAATTTTACATCTTATAAGTATCATTACTATATATGTTAATAAATTTAAGTAATTTATACAATCATCTTGTATTACAACTATAAAATTTCTTTTTAAAATTTAAAATTTTCAATTTTCTTTCCTTCAATTCCCCTTGCAACCAAATAGATTGCCTTTAGAAAATGGGAGGTGGAGAAGCTTTTGGGAAATGGGGAATGGAAGATTTGAGGGGTTGAGGATGGCTCAAATCCTTTAATAGGGATTCTTATCTCATGGAAACCAATGGAATCCCTTGTGATTCATGCTAGAATCCTGAGCGACGATGGTAGCTGGTGCAACCCTACTTGTCCACACTTTGACTTCGCCATGCCCATGTTTCTCAAGATCGCCAATGACCGTGCTGGAATCGTCCCGGTCTCTAATTTATTTATTTATTTATTTATTTTGAATTCCATTTATGAGTATCGAGACACCTCAACATCCAATGTTTGAGTTTATCTATATATGATTACCCACATAAAGGAGAAGAATGAGCGGGAACTAGTTTAGGAGGTGATGGTTGAACCGGACCAGAAACATCATCTTCACGGCAGCTCATCTTTCTTAGAAAACTTGTCTACAAACCAGCAGCACCAGTAGAAGTTGGCCAGCAATCGGAGGGGAGAAGAAGGAGAACAATGAAACCTATCAAGGGTCAAGTTGTCTTAAATTAGTCTATCCTAATGTTTAAAAAGGGTAAAATGGTAAATTTACACATGTACAAGGATATTTTTGAACCCTACCTGATCCCTTCTACGTTGCACGGAACTATAGTATTATTGGAGTGGATACAAAAATCATTTCGACAAGATCACTAATCATTGTTGGGACTTGGGACATTGAGAAGACAATTAGAAAGATTTTATGAGGTGAGGATTTACAGAAATTAAATGGTTCCACAATGATCACTAATCAAATCTATTGAAATAAATGATGGAGACATACAATAGAAGACATGCACTTCAAAGCATATTGACTTAATGATTGGTTAATTGAGAGAGAGAGAGAGAGAGAGAGATCACAACAGATGTACTTACAGAAATTATGACTCTATAATTTAAGAACACAAAGAGCTGATCTAAGGACCTCAATGTGGTTCTATTCCTTTCATTGTATCGGTAATTATGTTCTTCTTTCGCTCTTTTCGGGCTTTTTCTCATTCTTCTTTGGCATCTATGGTAGAGATGAAAAAACGAGGTTCACCTTCAATGAGAAGAATCGAATAGGCAGAGTAAGCTTGTGTCACTAGGGTTTTCCTTGTATTTCCCCAATTTCTTTTGAACTTGTATATATAGAAATTTTTTAATTCCCCTACAATGATGAAAGGATTTAATTTAAATAGATTTTCTTTAGTGTGTATTATAGAATTAGTTATATAATATATTATGACATATATAGTTGTTTGGTATGATTTATGGTACTTATTTATATTTCAAATAAATTGATATAATCAAAAATCTACAAATAAGTTAGAAAGTGTTTATCATTATTGTGATAATCTATTATTACTTATTTATCTCTAGTGATATTAAATGATTATTATTTATGACTCATAATTTATCTTTATAAATAATTTATTATAAATAATTTATTATAAATAACTCATAAACATAAATATAAACTATACCAAAGAGAGCCTAAGTATCATTACTATTTATGGTTAAAATTTTAAATAATTTATACAATCATGTTTTTTTATACTTGTACAAGTTTCTTTCTAGGTTTAAAAATTTCTCTTCCCTTCTCTTTTAATTTCCCTTGCAACCAAACTAAGCCTTAAGGGATAAGGAAGATGTAAATGACCGAAAGAGTGTAGTTTTGTGAATTGTAGATGGACAACTTGAAGAACTTATCCACTTGAGTTAAAAGGAAATCTGAAATTATTATTTTTTGATGAGACGAAATGATTATTTCTTTATCATATAAATATCAAACCTTTCTCCACCACACAATTGAGTTAAATTTGACATATGAACAAAGGAAATTGAGTCTACTTCTTCACAATATTTCATGACACCCAATATTTTATTCCCCTACTATATATCATCATATTAAAAAAATCAAATATTTTTATTACACATGATGTGCATAAATACTATCGGTCAACAAATGGCTGACACGTGGTAGGAAGCGCATCAATCTCTTTACTTGGGGGCAAATCCAACCTTAACCACATCACTATAATACCCTCCCCCTTTATCTAACTACCCACAAAAGTCCTCTTTTGAAAATTGCTCGCCTAGCAAACCCCTCTTCTTTAGTTATTAACTTACATTTTACTTTGCTTCCAAATCCCTTGCAGTTGAAAAGTAAAAAATAAAATTTATTTCTAATAAGTATCATTACTAAATATGATAAGGAATTTAAGTAGTTTATACAGTCATACTATATTATAGCCATAAAAGTTTCTTTTTAAGTTTAAAATTTTTATTTTCCTTCCCTTTAATTTTCTTTGCAACCAAATTAAGCTACAATCATTTTAAATGGAAAAATAAATTATACCTTATTATGTAAATGAGGAGCCATTCATAAATCCACAATGTCCCAATTGTTTAAATAATCATTGTTGGAAAATTGATAAGACATCTTGGTGGAAAGATAAATAGAATAGTTCACCTTTACGTACATGATCTTATCACCATTCATATTCAATAAATCTCACATCCCATGGACGGTGATGGAATCTCTTGGAGAGTTCACGTATGTAGAAGTGATGTACTAGAAAGAAAAATAAATGTGTGTGTAGGAGAGAGAAAGAGAGAGAGAGAGAGAGAGAGAGAGATTTTGTAATGAAGCAAATGGAGAGAGGAGAAAATAATGGAAAGATTTAATTCATGAGGTGAGGAAAGACAGGTATCCCTAAGGGGGCAACCCAGTTGACAAGAAGCCTACACCTCAGGAAATGAAAAGTTTACAAATAAAATTAAATGGTTCCAGGAAGATCACCAATCAAATGAGTTGGAATAAATATTGTACACACAAGAGAAGAGATGCTCTTTGTTCAAAATGTTGTAGGCATAAAAGAAAAAGAGATACCCTTTCTCCATGATAAATGGCATCTTGGAATAAATGTTGTAGGCATACAAGAGAGGAGATGCCCTTTGTTCAAAATGTTGCAGACATACAAGAGAAGAGATGCCCTCTGTTTAGGATAAATAGCATCTTGACTTAAGGATTACATAATTAGAGAGTGGCAATCATTGTGTGATAATTTTGTCAGTTGGACATTCAGAAAATGATTTAAATTAATCATATGCCAAATTTCATATCTAGCAGGTTCGATCATTTAGCTTCTCATCTAATCCTTGTGTTATATACAATCCATTTAAGAAAGCCTTATCTAAACAGCATAAGAATTTTGTGGCATCGAAGTTCATATGGGACCCAATTTAATTGATCACTAGGTCCATTATTGACGTATCACGCTAAGCCATTGAAGAATCCTCAAATCCACAAGGTATGAAAATCTCGAATTCACAAGGAAAAAGAGTCAATGGAATATTTTGTATTAACTTCAAGTTGCTCTCAAATAAACGCTTCAAGTTGCTGCCAAGAAACCCAACTTGTCTTCTATGTAGGGAGAACAAATTACATCACAGGATATACCAAAATGAAAAGATATGTTAAAATTCAAAATTTAAAACTTGACAAGAAAATAAAATCTCAGGTGCACAACACGGATTCAAATCGTCTCATCCCTGAGATTCGGGAGGCGTGGCGGCGACCCCACTGGATGGTCATCATGTGGGGGTCGGATGAATCCGACCCCTCCGTTCGAGGCAACACTCTCTTGTCGGCTCGGCTTGTCGGCTCGAACGGAGGGGTCGGATTCATCCGACCTCCACATGGCGACCATCCAACGGAGTCGCCGCCACGCCTCCCAAATCTCAGGGATGAGACGATTTGGATCCGCAAGCTTAAATCTGTGAATTTACCATTAAGGATGCCCTTCCTAAATGAGCCCACGTGAGGGGAATGTTCTCTTGTTAAAAATAATATATTTGTCATATGCATATCCTGAATGAAAATTTTGAATAACCTAAAAAGGCTTATGTAATCCATGTGGTGATGTAGCAATTTGAACCATTGGACATACATATAGAGCTTGGCTTCAATTAGGTATGTGATCATGAGTTTCAATATCAAAGCAAATATATCCAATATATTGTTTTTTCTTTTCCTTTTGTATCTATTTTTTATTTGTAAATTTTCAAAACATGTATTTTGTCATATGTTTTATTCCATTAAACTTGACATGAAGATAGAAAACCATAAAATGTGAACTGCCTGATAAATTTGAGTCTCATCCAACTTCCCATGTGGCAAATAATAGAAAGGCCGGAGAAATTTGTTACATTTGTGAAACTCCTATACTGGCCTCAACATAAGAAGTAACATAAAAATGTCATAGTCAATCAAACCCTCTAATTCTTCATAGTATAGATTAAATGACCCTTCAAAAAATTAGCCTTATAATTTTCACCAAAACTAACTTTTTGAAGTTCCTTCTTGACTTTTGACCAGAAAAAAAATAGTAGTTCCATTTTTCCAACCACCTTGAATAAAATATAGCAGATTCTCAATCATGAGAAAAAAAAAGAAGAAAAAAGCTACATACAAAGTAAAGAAAAGGGAGGCCCATCCCTTAAGATTAAGCAGCTAATCTATAAGCATCTCATTCTTTATTTACAGTTCTCAAGTTTATTCTGAATTTAATTGATTCCATGGGTTTTGACAGCTTCCAGTCCTCCAAGATGCTTAACACTTCATCATTGTCTTTTGACTGCATTTCTACACAATCTCAATTCCTGCAAGAAAATAATTTATCAGGAAAAAGTTAGTAATAATAGAAAACAAAATTCCTTGCTTTGAGGAATTTGGGGAATACAAAAATCCGAAACCTAAATCCCCAGCAAAACCAAAAGCTCATAAAGTGGTACTTCCCAAGGAGTATGGGCAAATAAGCTTGTGTTTTCTTTCATTGCTCCAAGGTGCTTGATAGGTGTAGCCTAAGACCAGCCTGATAAGCTATCGGGTTGATAAATCCATATTATAACTGATAGTTATCGATTTGATCTGGTTTCGGGTCCTTATTGAGTTGGGTCTATCGCACTAGTAATGGGTAGGGTTCGGCTAAGATTCAACGGTTAGACTGATAATAATCCTGGAACTCCCACCCCAGTACTTCACTCTCTCTTCTCTCTTCGATATCTCTCACCTCTACCGTTTGCAAAAAAATTGATAATAAACCTGAATTCATAAAGATAGGGGTGAGACCGCGGGGGGGGGGGGGGGAGTGATGAAGAATCTAGAAAGAAAGATAGAAATCAGGTTAGGGATAAGGTGTATTTTCTGTTTAAATTTGGTTTGGACGTCGGTTTGGGATTGTGTTACTATCGGTCACTGTCTAATTGGTCCACTTTTGGGCTGCCCATTGGGCTGGCCTGGACTGCACTGAGGCCGATAGATTTTCTATACTTCAGCCTGAATCTGGCCCAATTAGGGCTGGGTCGATTTTGTTTTTTGGTTTGGGCTCAACTTTGGCACCCTTATTCTCACCTCTTGACATGGAACTTTAATCCTATCAATTTATAGTGGCATAAGGTATCCCCCTCCATATCCAGTGAATTACACAATATGAATAGACCATTAGTTGGTAGTTCATGTGGGATTAACATATGGTGACTCGTAGAAAAATATATACATATTGTATGAGACTTATCTGGGTTTTCAATTCTTCCCCAAAGACTTTTATGAAGTGGTTTCAGATAGAATGATGGCTTTGTTTGTTTCCACGGAAAGTGATGGAAAAAGAAAATTCTCTTGTAAAATTTACTTGTTTGTTTTGATGTAAAATGTAAATAAGTGCATTGAAAAAGTAAGAAAATTTTAATATAAAATATCATTTGCGTGAAAAATTGTGAAACGAAAGAAACAGGCCAATATGTCTACAGGCCAAGAAAGTCATGCTAATCTGGAAAAATAATCCTATAACAAGATAATGATGGAGGAGACAATGCACTCCAATTTGAAAAGGGCCAGATTTTAAATGGGCTGGGCCTGTTATATTACCTCCTGCCCATAATTCAACCGATCCATTTGTGCATCTGCGTACAACATGCCTTTGAGACTGCTCGGATCATGAGGGCCGAAAGGCCCTAAACTCCTATTTTCTCTTGATTGAGCTAGTATAGGGCTAAGTACGTAGCGCCTTTACTACAAGGGAAGGGGGCCCTGTCTTACTGCTGCTCTACAGACCCACTCACGTTTGGTTCAAAAAGGGACTACGCTCTTTTTTACGACCCACGAATTTCAATCCTTATACTTCGACACCCCTTATTAATTCATCCATGTAGGAATAAAGAATGGAGCATCCGCTGACTCCCCTCCACCACTGAATGTGAATGACTAACTGATCTGGGGAGCTCAGATCGACGGTTAGATGGTTCAATTTGGCTATTTCAATCAGAAGCTCATCCACGATCACCTATTACGCGCAATGTCGAAGTTAGGAAAATGTCATCACCAACTTCGGCCAAACAACGAGAGGGTCTCAAAGATCGGTCGAAGTTTGGAACCACAAAACAAAGCAGAAGCTAGGCAGATTTCAGCCATAGTCAAACAGAAATGGGAGCTCGTGGAAAAGTAATACTCCACTAAAGGTTCGAAGACCAAAGAACACAGAAAGGCAAAAACTCCTAGTACGGTCCAACAATGTGCTCTGTTGTCCATTTCTTATTCATTCAGGGCACACAGTCGGTGGTCCTTTCACAAACCAGAACAACCTGAACGACCTGAACGTTAGGGAAGATAAGGGAAGACAATAGTGGCAAGCCGTAGCTTTCAATTGCTTCCTCACCCGTTCTAAAACGCTTGTTCTTCCGAGTAAAGGTACCATTAATTTGGCATGTTCTCTATTGTCAAGACAAGCATTAACAACAAACCCAGTATCACCATAAACAATAAGAGTAAGAAGAAGCCTTTGTTTCTAATCAAGTACAAGAGCATTCTCAAATTTATTGGATATTTCAGCTGACTGTTGAGTGCTTTTCCTCAAGGAACATGAGAGTTGAGCTGAGGTCATCATCTTCCTATGGTTCTTACCTTCTAGTAGTTCTCCTGAACAACCGCTCTAGGCTGTACTCTCTCTTCAAGGACTTAGGAAAAGCCTAGTAAAAGTAGTTGAATGGTTTAGCTTACGTCAAGGTTCAAGGTCCAATCTCGCCATCAGTAATATTTTAGTGATATAGGTTTAGGGTAGCTAGATATAGTCTAAGTATCTATTTCTCTTTGTTTGGCCTATTTTCTAAGTGGAATTGGTTTTTCTTCTTCTTTTTCTTTTTCATGCAAAAATAGTAGTAGTTTTAGAAAGAACCCTATCTTATTTACAAACATCCTACATTGATAGTGAGCCTTGTCCTCCTGGTTATGTTCTACCTTGGTTCTAATCACCTTTGTTTTGAGTTGTATGTTGGAATATCTATAATACAAGGGTCATTTATATAAAAGATGTAAAGAAAGTAAACACGTACGTGTCTTTAAATAGCAATTTTAGATAGTAGTGTTAGTATTTATCTATTCTTGTACTTTGTATAAATAGATATACGGTGTCAGTGAATGAGATACAAATACACAATTTGAGTTCTCAGAAATCTCCTCTGTCCTTTAACTTGGTATCATAGCCAAAGTTACTTTGAATATCTGATTTTTTTTCTCTCTCATTCTGAGGGTGTACTCTAGAGGGTTCCGTTCGTTTGAAGTTCTTGGTTTTCATTTTAGGGTGTTCTTGCTTGCCGATCTGGATTGACACTCTTGTTGCTTGCAGATCTGAGTTGCAATTTATGTTTACTGCTTGTATTGGCTGATCTTCGTGGAAGTTCTTGGTTGAAATTTTTTCTGGAGTTCTTGCTTGAAGTTGTTCGAAAGTTCCTGTTCTTGGTTTATGAGTTGTTCTTGGTTTATGAGTTGCTCATCTTCACAGTTCTAGTTTATGACTTGTGCGAATTCCTTTTTCGCACCATTGTTTTGTTTATGTATCTTGGATTTTGAGTTTCTTCATCTCTGTTCTTGGAATTTTCGATTTATGTCTTCTTTTACCGCTCTATTTCTCTGGTCTGTTATTCATGTGTTTCGATTTAGGTTTTATTCCTAAATCTCTGGTGCTATGTCAACAATGTCTAAATCGCCACAGACTCTGGGTCTTTCTCTTTCGTCACTGTAACCTGCTGATAATCCCGTTAATGTATTGGTGTCCTAGGTTCTTGATGGGAACAATTATGCAACTTGGAAGAAAGCTATGTGTATAGCTCTAGGTGCGAAAAAAATAAGTTTGGTTTTGTGGACGGTACCTTTCCAAAACCTGATTCTAATACAGATTCTGAAGGTGCTGCACTCTCACTTGTTTTGAATCTAAGTGTGGGGACATTGTTAGAAATCCCCAGGTTTCCTCCGAGCAACTGTTAGCTTAAAGCCGCTCTAGAGGAACTTGCACTAGCATAAATGAAAGGAGTAAGTAAAGTTTTGCATTAGGAAACAGGGGTATTGATAATCTTAAAAACCCATGGATTCCCAATTTTGAAGGAATTCATGCCAAGATGGCGGATCCTGCCATAGGTGCCAATACATGAGTTTTGGGTGACGAAATATGAACTAGTACCATAGGAACTTTGATGGCGAAATAGATGAAAGAAGCAATCCATAGAAAAATTTGACGTTGCTCACTAAATTTTTTGGTTAATGAAATTTCTCTAAAGCTGAGGTCTAGATAAAAAGGAAAAGGAAGAAACGCTCACAAAATCTACTCCTTGAGTGTTGGACCCTCTTCGCCTCCCTTCTTCCCCGAAGCAGCACTCCTGTATGCATCCAAGGTAGTATACACATATACACACGTACGAACATATGCATAATCAGCTAGGAGGAAGGGAAGGGCACTGTGTGTGGTTTAACTCTCCAGTTCAATGATTACATAACTGAAGCGGAGCTCATGGATATGAAGTTGTTTGGTTGTTCCCTTGGTTTTAACCGGTAGGCAGACAACCTCGTCAAAAGGTTGCTCGACAGAGCTTGATGAATCGGCATTAGGTTTGTCAATTTGTAAATGTAGAATCTTTCTCAATTTCGATGTTTCAAACTCTTCACATATTCTGCACAATCTGTTTCTGATGAATTTCCAAGACTCCATTTGTTACCATGTAAAATGTGAAAGAAAAAAAAAATTCTATTGAAAAATATGATTTTCTATTGTTTATTTTAATATAAAATGTAAAGAAATACAATGAAATATGATTTTCCAAGAGCCCACCCATCTTTTCCCTGTAAAAGGTTGGGAGGTTGATCTTGATGCGGTTAAAGCTATAAATTGTGAATACTGCAAAGGTTAGGGATTACCATTTTTCAAGGGGTTTCTCCATTTGACACTGATTACCGCAACTTCAAGTATCACAACCTTGTCTTTCTCTCTAACAATCCTGTAAATGGAAAATTCTTCCTTCTCCAATATGCTTAAAGCATGACCGGATATTTCTGAATCTTCAGATTAGTCTAGACTCTAGATCCTTACCAATTTCTTCGTAAAACCTAAATTCTCTCAAAACCAAACAGTTTTGATAACGTACTAGTCACTAGTTAGTCCTAAATTTCTTACTCTAGAGTTATACTGTTACAGCAGTTGGATAGGGGTTAGTACAAGTGGCAACCATCTAAGCTCTGCTGCAGACCACTTCTTAATGCTATAAACGAACTCGATGCGATTTTGCTAGGGTTTTAGCTTTCTCTTTCTCAACTGTCAAACACCTCTGAGGGCTTTCATGGCTTCGACCAACACTCTTGCTCCTGCATATTCTTCGACATTATCTAAGCTTAGCTCAGGAACCGTTGGAAAAGCGATCGATGCCATTTTGAAATGGAATGAATCAAAGAAAAGGCAGCAGAATGCCCAGCTAATAGAGGATGATGACTTCCTCTACCTCATTCTAACCCTCAAGAAGATCCCTGCAAATGGCCGCACAAACCCTTACGAGATTCCTCTACCACACCCTCTCCACTCCACATATGCATATCCTGAATGAAAATTTTGAATAACCTAAAAAGGCTTATGTGATCGATGTGGTGATGTAACAATTTGAACCATTGGACATACATATAGAGCTTGGTCTCAATTAGGTATGTGTTGAGTTTCAATATCAAAGACAATCATGTATCCAATATATTGCTTTTTTCTTTTCCTTTTGTATCTATTTTTTATTTGTAAATTTTCAAAACATGTATTTTGTCATATGTTTTATTCCATTAAACTTGACATGAGGATTGAAAACCTTAAAATGTGAACTGCCTGATAAATTTGAGACTCATCCAACTTCCCATGTGGCAAATAATAGAAAGGCCGGAGCAATTTGTTACATTGGTGAAACTCCTATACTGGCCTCAACATAAGAAGTAACATAAAAATGTCATAGTCAACCAAACCATCTAATTCTTCATAGTATAGATTAAATGACCCTTCAAAAAATTAGCCTTATAATTTTCACCAAAACTAACTTTTTGAAGTTCCTTCTTGACTTTTGACCAGAAAAAAAATAGTAGTTCCATTTTTCCAATCACCTTGAATAAAATAAAGCAGATTCTCAATCATGAGAAAAAAAAGAAAAAAGCTACATACAAAGTAAAGAAAAGGGAGGCCCATCCCTTAAGATTAAGCAGCTAATCTATAAGCATCTCATTCTTTATTTACAGTTCTCAGGTTTATTCTGAATTTAATTGATTCGATGGGTTTTGACAGCTTCCAGTCCTCCAAGATGCTTAACACTTCATCATTGTCTTTTGACTGCATTTCTACACAATCTCAGTTCCTGCAAGAAAATAGTTTATCAGGAGAAAGTTAGTAATAATAGAAAACATAATTCCTTGCATTGAAGAATTTGGGGAATACAAAAATCCGAAACCTAAATCCCCAGCAAAACCAAGAGCTCATAAAGTGGTACTTCCCAAGGAGTATGGGCAAATAAGCTTGTGTTTTCTTTCATTGCTCCAAGGTGCTTGATAGGTGTAGCCTAAGACCAGCCTGATAAGCTATCGGGTTGATAAATCCATATTGTAACTGATAGTTATCGATTTGATCTGGTTTCGGGCCCTTATTGAGTTGGGTCTATCGAACTAGTAATGGGTAGGGTTCGACTAAGATTCAACGGTTAGACTGATAATAATCCTGAAACTCTCACCCCAGTACTTCACTCTCTCTTCTCTCTTCGATATCTCTCACCTCTACCATTTGCAAAAAAAATGATAATAAACCTGAATTCATAAAGATAGGGGTGAGACGGGGAGGTCAACGGGGAGGGGAGTGATGAAGAATCTAGAAAGATAGAAATCAGGTTAGGGATAAGGTGTATTTTCTGTTTAAATTTGGTTTGGACGTCGGTTTGGGATTGTGTTACTATCGGTTTTTGTCTAATTGGTCCAGTTTTGGGCTGCCCATTGGGCTGGCCTGGACTGCACTGAAGCCAATAAATTTTCTATACTTCAGCCTGAATCTGGCCCAATTAGGGCTGGGTCGATTTTGTTTTTTGGTTTGGGCTCAACTTTGGCACCCTTATTCTCACATCCTGACATGGAACTTTAATCCTATCAATTTATAGTGGCATAAGGTATCCCCCTCCATATCCAGTGAATTACATAATATGAATAGACCATTAGTTGGTAGTTCATGTGGGATTAAACTCCTAACATATGGTGACTCTATATGAGACTCTCGTAGAAAAATATAATATATATTGTATGAGACTTATCTGGGTTTTCAATTCTTCCCCAATGACTTTTATGAAGTGGTTTCAGATAGAATGATGGCTCTGTTTGTTTCCACGGAAAGTGATGGAAAAAGAAAATTCTCTTGTAAAATATACTTGTTTGTTTTGATGTAAAATGTAAATAAATGCATTGAAAAAGTAAAAAAATTTTAATATAAAATATCATTTGCGCGAAAAATTGTGAAACGAAAGAAACAGGTCAATATGTCTACAGGCCAAGAAAGTCATGCTAGTCTAGAAAAATAATCCTATAACATGATAATGATGGAAGAGACAATGCACTCCAATTTGAAAAGGGCCTGATTCTAAATGGGTTGGGCCCTGTTATATTACCTCCTGCCCATAATTCAATCAATCCATTTGTGCATATGCGTACAACATGCCTTTGAGACTGCTCGGATCATGAGGGCCGAAAGGCCCTAAACTCCTATTTGCTCTTGATTAAGCTAGTATAGGGCTAAGTACGTAGCACCTTTACTACAAGGGAAGGGGGCCCTGTCTTACTGCTACTCTACAGACCCACTCACGTTTGGTTCAAAAAGGGACTACGCTCTTTTTTACGACCCACAAATTTCAATCCTTATACTTCGACACCCCTTATTCATTCATCCATTCAGAAATAAAGAAGGGAGCATCCGCTGACTCCGCTCCACCACTGAATGTGAATGACTAACTGATCCGGGGAGCTCAGATCGACGGTTAGATGGTTCAGTTTGACTATTTCAATCAGAAGCTCATCCACGATCACCTATTACGCGCAATGTTGAAGTTAGGAAAATGTCATCACCAACTTCGGCCAAACAACGAGAGGGTCTCAAAGATTGGTCGAAGTTTGGAACCACAAAACAAGGCAGAAGCTAGGCAGATTTCGGCCATAGTCAAACAGAAATGGGTACTCGTGGAAAAGTAATACTCCACTAAAGGTTCGAAGACCAAAGAACATAGAAAGACAAAAAATCCTGGTACGGTCCAACAATGTGCTCTGCTGTCCATTTCTTATTCATTCAGGGCACACAGTCGGTGGTCCTTTCACAAACCAGAACAACCTGAATGACCTGAACGTTAGGGAAGATAAGGGAAGACAATAGTGGCAAGCCGTAGCTTTCAATTGCTTCCTCACCCGTTCTAAAACGCTTGTTCTTCCGGGTAAGGGTACCATTAATTTGGCATGTTCTCTAGTGTCGAGACAAGCATTAGCAGCAAACTCAGTATCACCATAAACAATAAGAGTAAGAAGAAACATTTGTTTATAATCAAGTACAAGAGCATTCTCAAATTTATTGGATATTTCAGCTGACTGTTGAGTGCTTTTCCTCAAGGAACATGAGAGTTGAGCTGAGGTCATCATCTTCCTATGGTTCTTACCTTCTAGTAGTTCTCCTGAACAACCGCTCTAGGCGGTACTCTCTCTTCAAGGACTTAGGAAAAGCCTAGTAAAAGCAACTGAATGGTTTAGCTTACGCCAAGGTTCAAGGTCCAATCTCACCATCAGCAATCTTTTAGTGATATAGGTTTAGGGTAGCTAGATATATTCTAAGTATCTATTTCTCTTTGTTTGGCCTATATCCTAAGTGGAAGTGGTCTTTCTTCTTCTTCTTCATTTTCATGCAAAAATAGTAGTAGTTTTAGAAAACACCCTATCTTATTTACAAACATCCTACATTGATAGTGAGCCTTGTCCTCCTGGTTATGTTCTGCCTTGATTCCAATCACCTTTGTTTTGAGTTGTGTGTTGGAATATCTATAATACAAGGGTCATTTGTATAAAAGATGTAAAGAAAGTAAACACGTACGTGTCTTTAGTTAGCAATGTTAGACAGTAGTGTTAGTATTTATCTATTCTTGTACTTTGTATAAATAGATATACGGTGTCAGTGAATGAGATACTAATACACAGTTTGAGTTCTCAGAAATCTCCTCTGTCCTTTAACTTGGTATCAGAGCCAAAGTTACTCTGAATATCTTATTTTTTTTCTCTCATTCTAAGGGTGTATTCTAGAGGGTTCCGTTCGTTTGAAGTTCTTGGTTTTTGTTTTAGGGTGTTCTTGCTTGCCGATCTGGATTGACACTCTTGTTGCTTGCAGATCTGAGTTGCAATTTCTGCTTACTGCTTGTATTGGCTGATCTTCGTAGAAGTTCTTGGTTGAAATTTTTTCTGGAGTTCTTGCTTGAAGTTGTTCGAAAGTTCTTGTTCTTGGTTTATGAGTTGCTCGTCTTCACAGTTCTAGTTTCTGACTTGTGCGAATTCCTTTTCGCACCATTGTTCAGTTTGGATTTTGAGTTTCTTCATCACTATTCTTGGAATTTTTCGATTTAGGTTTTCTTTTACCACCCTAAATCTCTGGTCTGTTGTTCATGTGTTTCGATTTAGGTTTTATTCCTAAATCTCTGGTGCTATATCAATAATGTCTAAATCGCCACAGATTCTGGTTCTTTCTCCTTCGTCATTGTATCCCGTTGATAATCCCGTTAATGTCTTGGTGTCCTAAGTTCTTGATGGGGACAATTATGCAACTTGGAAGAAAGCTATGGGTATTGCTCTAGGTGCGAAAAAAATAAATTTGGTTTTGGGGACACTACCTTTCCAAGACCTGATTCTAATACAAATTCTGAAAGTGTTGTACTCTCACTTGTTTTGAATCTAAGTGTGGAGACATTGTTAGAAATCCCCAGGTTTCCTCCGAGCATCTGTTAGCTTACAAGCCGCTTTGGAGGAACTTGCACTAGAATAAATGAAAGGAGTGAGTGAAGTTTTGCTTTAGGAAACAGGGGTATTGAAAATCTTAAAAACCCATGGATTCCCAATTTTGAAGGAATTCATGCCAAGATGGCGGATCCCGCCATAGGTGCCACTACATGAGCTTTGGGTGACTAAATATGAACTAGTACCGTAAGCACTTTGATAGTGAAATAGAGAAAGAAGTAATCCATAGAAAAATTTGATGTTGCTCACTAAATTTTTTGGTTAAAGAAATTTCTCTAAAATTGAGGTCAAGATAAAAAGGAAAAGAAAGAAAAGCTCACAAAATCTGCTCCTTGAGTGTTGGATCCTCTTCGCCCCCCTTCTTCCCCGAAGCAGGACACCCGTATGCATCCAAAGTAGTATACACATACACATGCACAAGCATATGCATAATCAACTAGGAGGAAGGGAAGGGCACTCTGTGTGGATTAACTCTCCAGATCAATGATTACATAACTGAAGCGGAGCTCATGGATATGAAGTTGTTTGGTTGTTCCCTTGGTTTTAACCGGTAGGCAGACAACCTCATCAAAAGGTTGCTCGATAGAGCTTGATGATTCGGCATTAGGTCTGTCAATTTGTAAATGTAAAATCTTTCTCAATTTCGATGTTTCAAACTCTTCACATATTCTGCACAATCTGTTTCTGATGAATTTCCAAGAATCCTTTTGTTACCATGTAAAATGAAAAATATGATTTTCTGTTGTTTATTTTAATATAAAATATAAAGAAATACATTGAAATATGATTTTCCAAGAGCCCACCAATCTTCTCCCAGTAAAAGGTTGGGAGGTTGTTCTCGATGCAGTTAAAGCTATAAATTGTGAATACTGCAAAGGTTAGGGATTACCATTTTTCAAGGGGTTTCTCCATTTGACACTGATTACCGCAACTTTAACCATCACAACTTTGTCTTTCTCTCTAACAATCCTATAAACGGAAAATTCTTCCTTCTCCAATATGCTTAAAGCATGACCGGATATTTCTCAATCTTCATATTAGTCTAGACTCTAGATCCTTACCAATTTCTTCGTAAAACCTAAACTCTCTCAAAACCTAACAGTTTTGATAACATACAAGTCACTAGTTAGTCCTAAATTTCCTACTCTATAGTTATTAGGGCTACAACAGGGTCGGGTTGGGCTGGGTTTTTCAAAACCCTAACCCCAACTCTGTCTATTTAAACTCAACCCTAACCCTATCCAACCCTGCCAGGATTAAAAAATTTACAACCCTAACCCTGACCCTGGCAGGGTTGGGCCTAACCCTAACCTGCCCTGATTGACCCTGACAAGGCCGGGTTGAGCCAAGTTAACCCTGATTCAGAATTAGATTGACCCTGATATTGACCCTAAATATACAACAAATTGGTGTCTCACATATCATCTTCTTCTAAAATTTAAATAAGATCTCAAAACTTAACTCATGGAGATCTAAGCCTAAATACCATGTTTTCTTGCTAGGTTTTGCTACTGTTCACTTAAATTCCCAAACAAACATGATTGCAACAACCATAGTTAAGTAAGGAACTGAAAAAGTCCTCCATCCCATGATAGATTGACAGAGAGATTCTAAGTGTAATATAATGGGCAATGAAGACAAAAGGTGATGAATAAGTGTTACTCATCAGTTGCAGGTTTTGAATGTAGGGAACCTCGGTGGAAAGGAATTCAAAAATTCAGGAATTGCTTGGGGAAGCGTAGCCAAAGCTGCCAAAAGTAGTGGATCGTGGGCTTTCTCATCGGAGAGTGCCCACCTCACATGGTCTCTCTCTATCTCTAGCTTTATTCAATTATCTCTAGCTTATCAAGAAGTATTATTTCAAAAACCTCAAAAGAAAATTCCTTAATTTTACTTACAGATTAGGTCTACTAAAAAAAATCACAGATGATTAGTAATAAGACTGGCCAGAACAGGAAGGAACATGAATTCCTATCAGGCATTACAATAGGATGGTCTACCATCACAAAATAAATGCAATTGCAAAGAAGAACCAGAAGAAGAGGAAGAAGATAGAACTCACATTGAGGTACTCTGATCTCGCTGTCCCCGCAAAGCTTATCGAGAAAAGAGGGTTGCAAATATGGTGAGTTGTGCGATGAGAGTCATGAGAGAGCATCTAGAGTCGAGAGCTCAGAGAGATTGAGTGACAGAGAGTCTGGAGGTGTTGCCGACTCTCACTCTCAGTGTGGGAGGCGTCGTAGTCTTTTAGGGTTTCGTACTTTTGTATGAGAAAGAGAGATGGAGAGAAGAGGTGAAGCCATGACTCCATGTGGGAGGCGCCGTAGTTTTTTAGGGTTTCGTTTGAGAAAGAGAGATGGAGAGAAGAGGTGAAGCCATGACCCAAGATGTGGGAGGCATCATAGTTTTTAGGGTTTCATTTGTCGTGCCTTTGTGAGATGAGATTGATTAGGTTTAGTTTATATATATATATATATATATAGGATCAACCCTAACCTAGCCCAACCCTGTCAGCGTTTATACAAAATTAAACCCTAATCCAGCCCTGTCAGGTTCCGGTCAGGTTCAACCCTGTCAAGGTTTAGGGCGTATCTGGACGGGACATCTGGTAAAACTTGCACCCTTAATAGTTATACTGTCACAGCCGTTGGATAGGGGTTAGTACAAGTGGCAACCATCTAACGTCTGCTACAGACGACTTCTTAATGCTATAAACGAAGCCGACGCGATTTAGTTAGGGTTTTAGTTTTATCGTTCTCAACTGTCAAACACCTCTCAGGTTCATGGCTTCGACACCTCTCAGGGCTTTCATGGCTTCGACCGACGCTCCTGCTCCTGCTCTTGCATGTTCTTCGACGTTATCTAGGGTTAGCTCAGGAACTATTGGAAAAGCGGTCGATGCCCTTCTGAAATGGAATGAATCAAAGAAAACGCAGCAGAAAGCTCAGCTAATAGAGGACGATGACTTCTTCTACCTCATTCTAACCCTCAAGAAGATCCCTGCAAATGGCCGCACAAACCCTTACAAGATTCCTCTACCGCACCCTCTCCACTCCTCAGAGGAGGAACTCTGTCTCATTATCGACGATCGCTCCAAATCTCGTCTCACATCCGAAGACGCCAAGAAGAAAATCCAGGCCGACGGAATCCCCATCTCGAAGGTACTCAAGCTTTCAAAGCTCAAATCCGATTACCGCCCATTCGAGGCCAAGCGCAAGCTCTGCAACTCCTACGATCTCTTCTTCGCCGATAAACGAATCATCCCTCTCCTTCCAAGGCTATTGGGTAAGCTCTTCTTCAAGAAAAAGAAGATTCCCATACCAGTTGAGTTGAGTCACAAGAACTGGAAGGAGCAGATTGAGTTCGCTTGTGGGTCTGCCCTTTTGTACTTGAGGACCGGCACTTGTTGCGTCCTTAAGGTCGCTAGGGTCGCTCAGGGCCGAGATGAGATTATTTCCAATGTTGTTGCTGCCATTGATGGGGTTTCTGAGATCATTCCTAAGAAGTGGGCAAATGTCCGTTCGTTTCATTTGAAGATGAATGAGTCTCTGGCATTGCCGCTTTATCAGTCTATTCCTGATATGGGTTTGAAAATTGAGGGAGTTAAGAAGAAAGGGGAGGAGAGTAATGAAGTAGCTGCTGGGTTGGAGTCAGCGGAGGAAGGTAAGCCGAAAGATGAGATGAAGTCGGCAAAGAAGAAGCCTTCGAAGAAAGGGAGGATTCATGAAGTTCGATACATGGATACTAATCTTGACGAGTTGCTGGGCAATGGCGAATTGGGTATTGATGAGGATTCTGACGATGGCGACAATAATGAAAATTATGATTTGGGTACGGCTGAGTTGATGAGTAAAAAGAGGAAGAAGGTGAATGGGATGCAGAACCAGGTTCTTAATGAGGTGAATGGTGAGAAACAATCGAAAAAAACAGAGAAGGTGAAGAAGGGGGATGCTATGAAAAAGAAGAAAGGCCGAATTTCCTTGGAGAGTGGGGGCGAAGAAGCAGCAGTTGACGATGGACCAAAGAAGAATAAAGAAAGTAAAATTGGGAAGTCTGAGGGTGTAGGAAGAAAGATTAAGAGTAAGAAGAGTAACAGAAAACAAGCAACAATGTGATGTCTGTTAGCATTTATTCTATGGTTAAGCAGTCCTATTTCTCAGCCTGGGGTTTTCACTGCTGCTTGGGCGAGCTCCCTGTAATCAAGTATGCTTGTGTTCTAGAAGTTCTCTTGTAGTTTCTGTTTATGCAATCAATTTTGGTCTTTTGTTTCCTTTTTATTATCAGTGATTACTGCAAGCATTTGAGATTGGATGATCAGAGTTTCTTTCTCTGCAACTTACTAGAAATATAATTTAACTCCATTAGCTTTTCATGACATTGAGGATTTTTTTTTTCATGTTAGTGTTTTTAATTTCTTAGAACTTGATACAAATTCCTATCTTAATATTTGATTCTCGTCTCAATCATACTCTGGGAATTTTGGAACAAGGATCTTGCAATATGTTGCGAAAAGTAACAATTTTGGATGATGATTTAGTAAGTTTAAATTGCTGGGAAACACGCAATGAAGTTTTTCCCACTGCGTTGATGGATGTGTCTCTTAATTGCTTGGTGAACTTGTGTATTATATAATTAAGTTATGTAGCCTGATGGTTAAAATTTGAAGTCTTGGATATATTAGTAGACATGGTTCAGCTTTATGTCTGTCTCTGTATAATGCGTAAATGTTGTAGCATCTACATAGTAGGAGAGTATCAGGTCAATTTGTATGGGGTCACTGTGCTTTAATATTACTAGTACGTGATGATGTGCAGGTGGAGAGTTCTGTTCATAAGCAGGTCATGCAATTGGTACTGAATGAAAGTATGCAGTGTCTGTAGTTCTATACTAGAATGATTAGAAGTATAGTGGACTTTGTTAGCAGAGGATTAGAGTTGAATTATGAAAGAGGTAAATGCTTTTAGGTAGTGCAAACATGAGAGAGTTGGCAGATTTGGCAACTAACTCCAGTTAAATGGGCATACTCTTATGTGTATCACACAATTCCATGGAAGATTGTACTCTAAATATCAAGGGAAGAAAAACTATGCTTTTACTTACACTTGAAAATAAAATTCACAGAAATGCATTTGTATATTTGTAATAACAGATGGGAATTTTTTAGCAATACTTGTAAGTTGTAATCTCATAGCTTTTCTCCTCTAGGAACTCGCTATCTATCCTTGAATAAATGAACCATTGCTTGTCAGTATGTTTTCGTTAGCTGTATGCTGGAGGTCTCTATTTGCGCCGTTTCCTCAGTTAGCAGTCATATGCAGTGCTACTTGTGGAGTATATGCTCTCTGTCCTTTTATCTTCATTAGCGCCTCATGGCTTCCCTTCTCAGCAATTACATCATTCTTTAACAGCGATGATTACTAATAGACTAATCTTTATGGCTGTTGTAGATGAACTCTACACGGTATTGCATTTCATTTTGCTAGCTTGTCCATCTGATTACTGGACAGAATTCGAATTCGAATGGTCATTAATTAATTTTATATGTGATTGGAGTGAGTTTGCAATTATATGCAAAATGTGATTCTACTTTAAAGATAATGCTATTTTCATACATCAAACTTATTGCACTTGTTTCTCTTCCTCGTCTGTATAATCTATAAAAGGCTATCAGTGACACTGCAAAAAGGAATAGCTAGAACTATATATATATATATATATATATATATATATATATATATATTGGCTTTGTGCCCTCCTTACACATATTGAAGTATTGGTAACAGTGTCTGACTGTTCTGTGGCAAGGAACTGTCTTGGGTGAGGCTATTTTCTTGGAAGAGTAGCCACTCTAATTTGCTTGAAGCAGCAGAATATCAACTCATTCCATTGTCTATGACATCACGATATGTTATACCTAGTTTCACTTTTTTTTTTTTTTTTTATTATTACTCTATTAGCACATCCCTGTTGCCCTTTATAAGAATTACCCATTAATGCTTAAGTCTTATTCCAGCTATTTAGTAGGTGACTGTATGTTGTATATTCCACTCAATCTAGAGCTCTATCTTTTGTTAAATTTTACTTCTGCAAAACTTTCTGAATACCTCATTTGATTTTCTTTTTGCCATCATCTCCTCCTTCTAAAGGCTACAGACACGAGAATACATTTTAACATTGATGTTTTTTATTATTATTTTTAAGATGGCCAAACAATCTCTATCAATTCTCCCTTAAATGATAGCATTTGTAATATACTAATATCATGATTCCTAAATTTTCCATTCATCAATCTTGACATCCCCATTCTGTTGTGCTTATAATTCTCTGGACACTTTTTTTTTTTATTTATTTATTTATCATATTTTCGGAAACCTACTTCATAAATCATGACTGATCTTTAAAAGAAGATATAGTCTATTCATTAGACTGCAACCAGACCCTTAAGGATCATGGAGAGCACAGGGCCTTATCCATTGGACTGCTGGGAGATTACTTATGGGAAAGTTGGGTGCTGCAACATTGATGATGTTTCTGTAGGCAGTGTATTTTTTTTCTGTTTTCTGTACCATCTGGCCAATAAAGTATTTCTTATTCTGTTATCCATCCAAAAGAAAAAAAAAGTAAGATATTGTTGAACCTCCAATACTGACTTCCTGGGTGCATCCATTTACTGTTAGAGTCCTGATTATGACTAACCTCGTCCTCTTTTGTTAATTGGTATCAACAACCATCTATTGTTAATCAACTAAATACATTATTGATGTAGCTTTTCAGTAAATATTGAATAAAGAGATCAAATAAATCAGAAGGCCAGTGGGTGAGCTGTGTCCAAGCCTTTTTTCCTATCAAATAAAGGGCAATGTGGCATTTAAGAAACTACCCTCTATGTTCAAAGAGCCCAGTAGGACTCATTGGGAGTCAAACCCCAAAGGAAGATTGCCTTGATTTATCCAAAGATAGTCTTTTTGTTGACCATTAATAGCTTATTTACCATGTAAATCATGTATAATGGCTTTTGTAATGGTTCCATGTTTCTTATTTTAAAGTGCACAATCTTTTCCAACTTTGTCAGGAAGAAAATGGGGTTTTCCTACTTTATTTTAAAAGTGCACAATCTTTTCCATGTTTCCATTTGATTGTTTAATATCAGGACGTGGAGACTTGGCTAATATGGATCTGCCTATTCAGCACAGGTGTCACAGGTTTATAACAGATTATAAAGGACATCAGGGGTAAAGAATTAGATCAACATTTTAAGGGCAAGGATTTTAGCTTCCTCTCCAAGGGGGGGTGTTTTGGGAGAGGAATACTTAAAGAGAAGGGATTTTGCCTTTGGTTACGAGGAATTTTACAAGGCAGTCTGTGAAAGATTGGGAATGACCTTTGCATGGCTATAGGGTTTTTTGCCAAAAGTAGTGACGAGAAGAGTCCCTCATATTACCATTTCTTTGATGGGTGATCCTTTCCAATTAAAATAATTAAAGATGTTGCTTTGGCCTCGTTTGATAACACTCTAGTTCCTTATTTCTTAGCTTCGGAGCTAATTCGGAGTAGAATGACGATTGATAAATACGGTTCAAGTTTTGACTCCTATGTAGTGAACCGTTCCAAAAATGTCTCTGAGAGTTAAAAAACTGGAGCTAAAAAAACTTACTTCTCTTGCTCCGGAGTTATTACCACTACTGATTGTCATCACCACTACCACTAGCACTGCCATCATCACCACCACCCCTCTATCGCCACCATCCCCATCACCACCCACCACCCACAGCCGCCACCACCACCACCACTGCCGCCGCCGTCGCCGCCGCCATCACCACCACCCACCACTTACCACTTACCACCAATGCCATCACTACCTTCCACCATTGCCGCCACCACCACCCACCACCTTCCACCATCACCGCCACCAGCACCACCACCCACCACCTTCCACCATCACCGCCACTACCACCACCATCGCCACCACCACCCACCCACCACCTACCACCTTTGCCACCACTGCCGCCACTGCCACCACCCACCAGCACTGTCGTCGCCACCACCCATCACCACCACCACCACTACCACCACCCCCCCACTGCCATCAACACCATCACCACCACCACCAAACAGTATTCTGGAAGTATAGTCTTTTAATTTTGGAGTAGCGTTATCAAACAGCATTCTATTCCAAAAATCCTGACTCTGGAGAAGAAGTAGAAAACGATTCCGAATCAAAAATAGCTCTATGGGAACTGAAGTGTTATCAAACGGGGTCTTTGAATCCCTTCATTGTTGTCCTATTTGCTACGGAAGGTAACCTTGAAGGATGGATGGTAAGTCACTGCTGGGCAATTCAATGGGAAGTCTGTCAAGCAATGGACCCCATCTCACGTGATTCTGAATAAGTTTTTTTCTATGAGAATTTACAAATCTGGTCCCACACACTTTAAATGTGTATCACTAAAGTTCTAGGGTTACCTATAACCAGTTTAGCAACTTCAAAGCTCTGTGAGCATGGGAGAGACCATTCAATACGCGGAATTTGCGAAGAATTTCTTGAATCAAGCAAGGGTATGATGGATGATGATTTACTGGTATTTATATTCTTGCTGATTGAGTCCATTGTCATCACTAATTTTGGAATGTCAAAGCTTGTCTGGTGGCATGACTTGGGTGCAATTTGAGAGCTTATTCATTTAGCTTGCCAATGAGACCAAGATCTTGCAAATTGGAGCTCTTTTGGGAAAGTTATGGCCATTTTAGTGATATGGTATCATGCAGTGAAGGAATCTTGTTTTTAGAAATAAATAAATAAGGAATCTAACAATACTAAATTTAGAATTGGAATTGAAATACTAAATTTATGTCATTGGTCACAAAATTAGAAAGTAGCTGAGATAATTAGGCAGTATTCTTAAAATTTGGTGTTCAGTAAGTTGAGAGTTCGCAAAATTTATATTTTTCTGTAGTTCTACACATGAGGTCTTTGTTTTTCAGTAGGAGTATCTCCTATTTTTCTTATCAATATGTTAAGCTATTTTGCCTGCTCGAAGGAACAACTGATATTTTAAAGAATAAATTTCAGTTACCCCCATAATAATTTTGAAACATTATTTATCACCCACACTTTTCAAAAAACATTAACTACACCCAAAAGTAACTGACGGAAGTGACAGAAATCAGTGTTAGATAATTTTACCCTTTATGTTATTAATTTGAAAATTTTAAAAACTAGTAAAATTACTAATATAACCCTTATTTCTTCTTCTTATTTTCCTGTCTCTTTCTTCTTCTTCTTTTTCTGGTTTTCAGGAAAAAGAAAAGTTACGAAATTAGCATAGCATCATTTTAGATTAATGGCGATATTTGGGATTAAAATAGAGAAATTAGGTTTTGATTCGTTGGGGGAGAATTTCCGATTCATCTCTATTTGGAGCGGCTTCGCTGTATTTGATCACAGTTCCTTTGCCATTGGGATCTTCTTTAACTTCAAGTTCTGTCGATTTTGAATATCCTAGCCGGATCCATCCTAGTTCGAAACCTAAGAATGGAGATGATACGATGTCGTTTGACGAATCTAGGGAAGATTCCCCAAGAACGTCTAGTGTTTCTCCTGAATTTCTAGTAAGTTGTTTCACTTCCATGCTCTCACCGACAATCAGTTGCTGGACTGTTGCTTCTTCGCCGTTGGGATCGTGGCCTTCTAGCCAACCACGATGGTTCAAAAAGTGGGACAGTGGTTCCTCCGCCGTTGGGATCGTGGACTTCAGTTCATGGTCCCATTTAATGCCGGCATGGCCCCCTCCATTTGATGCACTGAAGATCAGATCTGCCATACCCTACATCATTAGCTATTTCAACGTCATCTATGAAGAAAAAAAAAATCCTCTGTAAATGTCTCCAAGTTAGTGTTTCTTGAGAAAAAAGAATGAAGGGAGAGGTTTAATGGAAGATCCTTTGATTATTGCCATCGTTTCTGGTTCTTGAGGATTCCCAACTCTTCTGAAACTCTTCTTCCATTTTTTTCTTCTTTCGTTTTTCTAGAACCTCCTTTCTCTGATATTTCCAAAACCAAAAGCAGAAGAAGACTTTTGTCTCTGATTTCAAACAAAAGATAACCCTCTTAACCTTTGTATCGTGTTATCCCAAAAACAAATCAATTTATTTATCATTTTAAAATCCGTCCAATACCATTGATTTTGTACCGTCTTCTTTTATCTCTCAATCTCATCTGCTCTCATATTGGTCGTCTCACTTGCTGGAGACTTTATCTATCGAGTTCCTTCTCGTCTCCTTCGCTCTACGGTGTGAGAGGGTGGAGGCAACAGTGGTGTGCGCGGGGTGGAGAGAGAGAGAGAGAGAGAGAGAGAGAGAGAGAGAGAAAGATAGAGGGGCGGTGTAGGAGGGTGGAAAGAAGCGGTGATGGGTAGCGGGAGAAAGACCATTTAGGGGTTTAGGGTCAGTTAACTGAGGGAGGGTAAAAAGGTCTTTCAACTTATCTGTTAGGGTATTATTGTCCAATTAAAATTCGTTTTTGGATGACATCAGCAACTAACGGAATTGGTTAAACGGAGTGGATCTATTTGATTAACGGTGGTAAACGTTTGGGTGATAACTGATGTTTTTTGAAAGGTGTGGGTGGTAGCTGATGTTTCGAAACTATTATGGGGGTAGCTGAAATTTATTCTTTCTTTTATATTCACATTGCTTATTTTCTTTTTCTACTAGTGTAACATTATGTAGAATAGCCAATATTACCTTAGGTTTACATCTGAACTTTAAACCAACACTGACAAACATGGGTGTGAACCCAAACAACCACCATGTGTGATTATTTTTACAATTATGGTTTAAATGTGTTTATGCATGCTAAAATAGGATTTCCTTAGAGTATCAGGCCTTAAAATGATCATTTTAGGACCAAAACACACTTTTTAAGTCTTCGCGGTTTTTTTTACAGTGACTCGACGAGTCGAGATCTTAGAAATCTCAGTTTCTCAGAAGGTCGAGACACCCTCGAGACTCGAGATTTTGAACCTTGGTGTTAGATACATTTTCAAAGGGGATGTTGGGTCAAGGCATGTTGGGTATTTCAAGCTAACATGTTTCAAACTCAATGTCTCCTCTTAACATTAGTTAGGGTTGTACCTTCATCACTACTGGAATCGATTTTGGGTTTCCTGTCAAGAGTGTTGAAAATTCATGCAGCTGAATCCTTAGCGTTGCTGGTATCTGGAGCCACTGCTCTGGAATGTGAAATTCCAACTGTCAAAATTGTCAAACCAAATAAAACCTGGAGCTCTGGATAATTAGAGACCAAAAAACATTAGAAATTGAAATATACTAGAAGGAAAACATGATTGCTCCTTTACCTTGAAAACTTCTGAAAATGTCACTTTTCCAGGTTGCATGAGAAGGGCTCCAACAAATATACAAGGAGCACTGGTGCAGTAGACTGCAAAAGTTAGAGAAACCAAGGCCTGCGCCAGTTATGACTTATGACTCCTATGAAGGACTCCATACTTTATTGGGCATGGGGACTTCTTCCTGCTATTCCTAGAATCTCATCACTAGCTATTCTCTCTGCTAGAAGAGATGCCATTTACTTCTTCATCATCTCTTTGTATTTGCTTCAATGAATGATAAAGCAAATTTCTTGGTTTATTTTTTAAACTAAGGAATCCTGATCTCCATGTCGATTGGAAAATCTTCGTAAGATCTCCATTATTTTCCTCTCTCTCTCTCTCTCTCTCTCTCTCTCTCTCTCTCTCTCTCTCTCAAGTTCGTTTTTTCCAAAAACTGGATTTGCAGAGTTCAACGGGTTTTTTGTCTTCTGATTCTCTCTAAGCTATTGAACATTAACTAAATCTGCAGATGAGAGATTAAGTCAATCTGCGAAACGGGCAAGAAACTGATATTTGAATTTTTTTCTTTTTTCTTTTTCCTTCTAATTTCTTCATCTGTTTGTTATGTGTTTGTGTATGCGTGAGACAAATAGAGTGAGAGAGAAAGAGGGTGGTTAAATGAAGGGCTACTGAATGCGGTTACTATACTGTTAGGATTATCTGTTAGAACCAAATCAACTTTATGTTTATTTTTTAGTTATGGCCATCCCAAAATCAGAATCTGTGATGACAAGCCACAGTGTTGCAGAGAGGTGGAGACCTCTGTGACCATGAGCCCGTCCACCTCCACCATGACTGAGTTAATTAGGTAAGCAAACTGGGCAATTGACAAATCTTTAGACGATAGAAATTACTGATGGGTTACGTCCGTGGTATGAATGCTTGAGGCTTTACTACTATGAAAGAAATTATTTTGTGTTGATTTATGCTGGTTGATGGTTTGACCAATGTAAACTTACAAGACGACAATTTCATTGCACAAAATGTTGCTTGATCGTGCATGTTTATGTTGTCCTTGCTTCCATGCTCTTGAGCTGAATGACCTCATGGTAGTACTGATCTCTCACATAGTCCCCACAGCTTTCTATATGAAGAAAACCAGCTGATGATAAAAACAGTGAGTTCCCTCAACCACCAAATGTGGTCATTTTTTTTGGGCTTCTGTCTGTATGTTTCTCTCAAAGCTAATGAGAAGATTTCATATGGGCTTCTATATATCTGTAGATTGTTTCTTGAGATGTCCATATCTGACATTGGAAGAGGCTGGAAGTCATTTTTTTTAATGTAGTTTCGAGTTGTTTTCTTTTTAATAGCTTCTTATCTTTGGTGCCTTGTAAAGTACAGTGGGTTTTTTAATTAATACTTTCTGACTTCTCCAAAAAAATAAAAAAATAAATAAATAAGAGCAACATTTTTTAATGTTATATTGGTGAATGGGGGAATAAGTAAGGACTAATTTCTTAATTTGCTGCTCACTCGGTATTTTATGAATGTCTAACAAAGAAGTCGTTAGGATAGTATTTTGAATAGAGATGACTCCTATGATAGATGCCCTGTTTCAGTGCTGGCTATCTATGCTTTGGTGATTTGAAGCTAGATTCAGTTTCTTTCATGAAATGGTTTGAGTTTTCATGATCTAGGTATTCCAGATAAATAGATTTTCTTAAGTATTTTATGAATGTCTAACAAAGAAGTCTGTTAGGATAATATTTTAAATAGAGATGACTCCTGTGATAGATGCCCTGTTTCAGTGGTAGCTATCTATGCTTTGGTAATTCGAAGCTAGTTTCAATTTCTTTCATGAAATGGTTGAGTTCTCATGATCCAGGTATTCCAGATAAAGTCTAACAAAGAAGTCATTATGATAGGATTTTGAATAGAGATTACTCCCATGATAGATGCCCTATTTCAGTGGTGGCTATCTATGCTTTGGTAATTGAAAGCTAGATTTTTTTTTTTTTTTTTTTTTTTTGGGTGAATAATTCGAAGCTAGATTTAGTTTCTTTCATGAAATGGTTGAGTTTTCATAATCCAGGTATTCGAGATAAAGTGGTTGTCTTAAGTATTTTAATAGATGGGTTGATCTTCTGGCCATTAGTCTTCATTTCTTAGTTTGTTAAACTTTGGAGTGATTATTGTTCATGCAACCTATAAAGCAAAGTTGTTCAAGGATTGGAGGTTAGAAATAGGTTGCTAGGTGAAGTTATAATCTATGGCTTTTGGGAATGTGTATTTGAGAAAATGGAATGAATTTGGTTTTGTGTCTTGCAACAATGGACACCAATAGACTTCATGATAAAATAATGAGAATGTATCAGGGGATGAACCTGGTTTGTTATCAATTGCTTGGTGATGATATTTGCATGTATCCCAGTGTGTTTTATTCTTAGGCTGCATTTGGAACGCTTTCTGGAATGCATCCAAGGTGGGTCTTGGCATAACGGTAAGGTTGCTCCCTGGCAACCTGGTGGCCATGGGTTCAAATCTGAAAACAACCTCTCTGGGAAGCAGGGGTAAGTTTGTGTACATCTACCCCTCCCCATACGCCATAGTGGTGGGAGCCTCGTACACTGGTTACACCTTTTTAATAGAAGAAAAAGTTTGGGCATCCCCAGTGCACGAGGGTCCTACTACTACAGGGTCTGAGAGTGGCAGAATGTACGTAGCCTTACCCCACAACATAATGGAAAAAAAGTTCATTTTGTTTTATTGAGGGGGAACAGCCGAACAGGTGATTCTACTAAAGCCCAGTCTTTGCCCTAATGTAGATCTTGTAATACCAACTCCCTTGAGTTTGAAGAGCTAATGGGATAATTTTGTAATGTCATTCGTTGGTTATCTCAGTTAGGAGAGGCTTAACACTTGGGGCTGGAAAACTCATTTTCATGCTTGGGTTTTGTCTTGGTGGACTTGTTAGGTAAAAATGGTGTTAATATAATGTAAGTTGATCTGGGTTCATTCTTTTTTCTTAATCTTCCTTGCAAAACTTTTTTGGACTTTGGTGTTCGTCATGTAAATTTCTCTTGGCTATATTTGAATCCAAAAAAAGAAAAAAAAAAAGCAAAGATAATGTTGAAACAATAATTAATGTATGTGTTTGTCTCTCTCTATTTAAAAAAAATATTTTTATTTCTTGGCTTCTAAACATAGCCTTAATTGTAGTTTGTGTACTAGTTTATTTCTTAATATTTGTAATGATTCTTTTGCTTTCAAGGCCTTGAGAAGAAGATTAAAGAGAAGGTCAAGTGGCTTACAAGAAGAGGAAACATATGACTAAATGAAGGGTTAAGACTAAGAAAGTTTTTTAAGAGAAGTTTGGTTCTCAATTAGACATTCTTGTTCCAATTGAATATAGGTATTCAAATATCTTAGTTTTTTAGAATTGATTTGGCGACACTATCTTTTTTTTTAAGTTTGGGATTGGGATAGGGAGTTGTCCAATTGGTTCTGTTGAATCTCTTGTTTGCCTTGCATTATCTTTCATGCATGTAGGCTTATTGCCTATGGTTTAAAGTTCACGAAATCGGATACATATAGGTCGTATCAGCCTGTATCAGTCTAACGTGTTGAGTCAGCATATCTTTCTGCTCAGGAATCTGGATACCTAAATCAAATAATTATTTTTGTATAGCCTATTATGAAAATCAATTCAATTCGCTCTATACGATGCACTGTTTCAGAACTAACGAAAAAGATGTTAGTTTTATTGAAGAAGTGGCTAACCAAGTGCTTGTGAGCCCCCTTTGTAGCAATTGTTGGACATTCATCCCCGTTTCTTGAGAGGGGGCTCATCTGTTTTTCCTAGCAGCTGACCAATGATGATAGAAAACGATCTTGAGATGATTCTTATAATAGTATTTTGTAAGATTATTTTTAAATAATTTATTTTAATGGTATCTTAGGAATTACTTTAAATGATTTTACCATGAGAAATAAATGGCAAACAAACATTAGTAAATTTTACAGTAATATTTTATTTTTTGAAAACAAACATTAAAAAAATTTTACATGTAAAAATTTTATGTCAAAACAAATGGAATCATAATAATATGTTAAAAATATTTTTTCAAAGTTACAAAAAAAAAATAATGATCTCATGGGAGAAGGCAAAAGGGAAAAGGAAGTTAACATTACTTTTACCTCTCGAAAATAAATATTGAATTTTTGTTTTATATGTAAAATATTACATATAAAACTTTATTATTAAATTTATATCAAAACAAACAAAACCAATTTATAAGAGATCTTCGAGAAAGACCAATTTTGCAACGATTGACATACAAGTTAAGTTCTTAAGAAAAAGAGCAAAATTTTGATATATATTCTACCTTTCTTTTATTAGTCACCTTATTAATCAAAATAATATTTTCAAACAATAATTATTTAGAAAAGTAAAACTCTTGAATGCTAAAAAAAATTAAAAAATTTAAAAATTAAAAAATTAAAAAATTAAAAAAAGGCATACATAGTGAACAGACTCCTGCCACCTCAGGATTTGAGTAGAGTAGATGAACACAGTATTAAGTGCTTTAATTGTGAACTGTGTGAAAAGAACCAGTGTATTGAACCAATCCATTTTGATATCTCCTCGAGCAGCCCTTTCATGGCTGGATATCGCAGATCATCATGATTTGATATCTCATTAACACACTATTTAACACTAAACATTCAAAAAACCAAACCAAACCAAACATAAACCCTTCCACGATATTGAATAACAATGGTTTGGTTTGGAGTATCGGTATTATATGGCATCGATATAGATATTTAGTCGATATATATGGTTTTGTTGATTCGGTATGGGTAACGATTTCAAACCGATATAGACCATTATTGGCCGACACTTTGTTTATAGGAGTCGATTTTGACCTAACACGTGGTCGATACGAGTCGATACTGATTGATACTAAAAAGGTATACCACATCAGTATATGGTCGATACTAATAGATACCTATATCTAATACCAACATCGATTCCGATACTAATACCTGTTTCGAAACCATAAACTAAATCCATGTTCAGAACTGATATTGGTATTGGTATCGGATACGACCATATGGGTATGAACTAGTATCAGTCATAGGTATAGAAAATCCTCTCGTGCGGCAGTTCCAGTTGCCAAGGGCTAGATTTCATCTATCGTACATATCAATGTATGGTTATGTGCACTAGCTGAACTCTGGCTGTTGGATCAGTCGACAGTTTCGACTGCCGCAAGAGAGGATGTGGATCTTATGCTGATGTGGCATACCTTTTTTTTATATTGATTAAAGGATCTGCATCGTCTCCTCCTAGAACAACGAGGCAACCTCATTCGGATGGCCGACACGTGGCTCTCAAGTGAATCTGAGACCGGCTTGGCTTGTCGGCTGAGTGTCGACTTGAACGTGGGTGTCGGATTCACCGAAAGCCACGTGTCGACCATCCAGATGAGGTTGCCGCTGTCCTCTCAGAACCACTGAGAGGAGAGGATACAGATCATCGATTAGGATATCAAGTATCGATCACGTGTTGATCGGGTATCGATCTCCATACCGATTCTGTAAAAAATATATATCCATGGATTTAGTTCACGATATAAGGATTAATATCTTTATCGGTATCGGATAGAGGTATCGGCCACTATCGGTTACATTACATATCAATGGCGTCGGTGTCCGTTGAAACGTAACGTAACAGAGGAAGGAAGGAAGGACAAATAGGCGAAAAGGGCAAAAGCATGGAAAGGGCGGGGGTTATTTGATTTTGCTTTTAGCCTCGAAATCGCCAAAAACGACGACAACCACTTTCATCTGTCTCTGTTTTCCCTCTTCTCTTCTCTCTCTCTCTCTCTCTCTCTCTCTCTCTCTCTATCAACCCTAAGAACTCACTCCCCTTACGCTTGCCTCTGGATTCGTGCAATGGATGCATCTTTCCATTAAAAGTGAAAGGCTTTCCTTTCTCTCTCTCTCTCTTTCTCTGCGCAAAGACCAAATTTCTACATACCCGGCAGACACTCAGACAAACATCCAACAGACAATGCGAGATGAAGCTGTGTCTCTGTGTGTCCGTATGCGCGTGGTCTTGTTGCTTTCTTATTCTTTCTGCAACTCTTTAAACTCTACTTTCCGTAATATATACAGTGAGGGAGAGAGGAAACTGTAAGATCCAATTAAATCTACTACTACTATTATCAATACTAATCTTTCTGCGGAAAGAAAACAGGAGGCATTAGGGTTGTTCAACAAATGACAATGTCTCCTGCTGAACTCGAACTGGAGCTCTTGCTGACCATGGCGTCATCGTATCGTTCTTCGACTCTTCTACTTATGCTGCTGCTGCTTTTTACATGGAAGGGCACCCGTAGCCGCCGCAGCAGCTTCCTAAAAGATGTCTCTCTTTCCTACGAAGGTAAATCAATGCCTCAGCTTTTGTATCCTCTTCCGTTTGTTAATATTTCCTTGGCCATTTCCGTAAAACTTTAAAAAATGGGAAAAAAATTTATTTGATTTTGTCGTTTACTAGGGTTTTTAATTTTTATATATTTTTTGTTTATAAAGTGATAAATGTTTAATCTTTGTTCTTCGATTTTGACGTTTCTGTAGATATTGATCGGTTTTACGTAACCTTTCATTTGGGTATGACTTGCTAAGCTGAGTATGGAATATGGTTGGATAACTCTTCATGTTTTGCCTTTTGGGTTCTTATGGTTCATTACATGAGTTGTTGATCTATGGTGTGTGCTGTGAGTACCTATCTAAACTAACTTGATAGTTAAAATATGTCTCTGGGTGAACTTTCTAGGCTGCAGGATTCTTTTGCTTCTTTTGGAATTTTGGATGACTGTTTCTACATTGAAGAGTGGTACACTGGATGCGTATATATAAGTATACATGTTTTGGATGCTCATTCTTGGAATCAACTGGAAGAGAAGATGCATCTGTTTCTTTGCCAGTAATTCGTTAATAGGATTTTTTTTTTTTTTCTGTTTTGTTGAATTGTTTAGGTTTGTGTTTTCCTGTTGCCCACCTGAACGGTTGGGGTTAGCATTTTGGTTTAAGGTGGATTTTGGATGGGTGCATTCAGATAAGAAATAATGTTGCTCACACAATAATATAAATTGCGCCACTCAAGATATCGTTGGATCAGTTGAAAGAGCAATCATTAACTGCAGAATGGGGTTCAAAACAGAGAGAGAGAGAGAGAGAGTAATTGATTTGCACCCAAAATTTTCATTCTTTGGGATTGGTTAGCATATATATGGATCTCCACTTCTTTTTTTTAAAAGAATCCCAAATTCCAAATTTTAAACTTTATTTAGACTTTTTGTACAATCACAAAATAAAATTTCCACATTTCTGAATTCCATGAAACTAATTTGTCTACTGAAGCTTCCACGCAGGGGAGCACAGACCTCTTATAATCCCTATAAAAAAGATGCTTTGGCTATCTTGGATCAACTTCCTCCAATATGATTGTTGGGGGAGAGAAAAATATATGGTTTTTTCCATTTTGCAGGGTTTCCTTGATATAGCTCCTTTCTTTGTAGATGCATAACATTATTTCATGATATGGTCCTCTACATGAACCCTTCAGTCTCCCGCACATAGGAACTCTTTTTATGCGAACCCTTCAGTTTCCCGCACATAGGAACTCTTTTTATGCGAACCCTTCAGACTCCCGCTTATAGGAACCCTACCCCTTAAATTGTTTCTGTCCTTTGCTAGATCAATGGCAGATTCCTGTGTGGCAACACTTTCCTCTTTTTGGCTTTACCTTGTCTGAAGGCTTCTCCTTGTGTGTGTATGGATTGTGAACTTCCAAGGGTCTTAAGTTTAATTGACTTTCCAACTTCCAGGTTATAGCTCCAGTGTCATGTTTCAATGTACAGTCCTCACTCCTCGTTCAGCATTGTTATGTATATGATGAGTGAGTTGTTGACATGGTCCTTAGCATGGTTCAAAATCTCGAGTTTCGAGGGTGTCTCGACCCTTTAAGAAACTGAAATCTCGGTTGAAACCACTGAGATCTTGGCGAGACACTGCACAAAAGCCGCAAAGGCTTAAAATGTGTTTTGACCATAAAATGACTATTTTAAGGCTTGATACTCCAGGGAAACCCTATTTTAGTATATATATAAACATATTTAAACCATAAAATTGTATAAATAATCGCACATGGTAGTTGTTTGGGTTTACACCCATGTTTGGCAATGTTGGTCAGAAATTCAAATGTAAACCTAGGGTAATATTGGCTATTTTATATAATATTACACTAATAGAAGATCAAAGAAGATCAAATGAGCCAGTAAATTATATTATAGGAGAATAATAAACATAATAACACTTAATTAGTTAATTGTCATAGTAAAAAAACCCAAAGTAGTCAAGTAAACCATACAATCATAATTCATACATTATGTCAAGACCAGTCGAGAGCTAGTCGAAAATGTAGAGAAATGGTCGAGAAATGGTCGAGACTAGTTAAGACCAGTCAAGACCAGTTCGAGAATTGGTCGAGATGGTCGAGACATTGTATCGAAGTGAGATCTTGTCTTGAGACTCTCGAGATCTTCGCCGAGATCTCGCCGAGATTTTGAACTATGGTCCTTTGACATTAATAACTCTTCCTACAATACCTGCTTTTATTCCCAGACTGGCTGTAGGGTGTTCCTTAAAGCATAGTCTCTTAATCAAGGAACTGGATATGGTCCAGACTGGCTGTAGGGTGTTCCTTAAAGCATAGTCTCTTCAAGGAACTGGATATAGTTGGCATCATGGTATTTACCAATCTACCACACAGCACCTTCTACATTTCATCCTTTTCAGTGTATGAGCGTTTTCCTCTGTATTTGGAAGACGATAAGAGAAGAATAGGAATTCAGGGACCTTCCTACTTTGGGGTTTTTTTTTTTTTCTGCAATTGCCCAGAGGAAACGTGCCAGTGGATGGCTAAATCTGATTGGGATATATCTTAACAGGTTCAAAGCAAAGCAATTGGTTACTTTTTGAGATGAAAAATTATGAAGACAGCATGAATCAAAGATAATTCTCTGGAAAGTTATCAGTCTCAACTGATCCCTAAAACCATGGCTATAAGTTCTGTGTTATCTGCTGTGCATTGAAAGATTGGAGCAGGATGGTAAAAAATCTAGGGAAAAGAAGGGAATCAAAACTACAATTTATGTGAGAAATTTCTATAATTTATTAATTCTCAGATTAACTAAACACTTATTATTTCCTGGGCACTATATGTGCTTCTAGTTATTTGGGAAAATATTAAACAAGAAAACCCATTTTATACCATTTTTACAAGTAAGAGATTAACTGATTAAACGTCATCATAGAGTCCCAATTAAGAAAATATGAAAAGGTTACTCCCTTCTCCACAAATTTTGGAGATAGAAACCATAGCTGCAAAATTTATTTTCTTTTCTTTACTTAAATAAAATCTAATCATGAGTAACCTTCCTTCCATACTTCCACAAAAAAACTTCGACTGTTGAACTGTTTTCTTACATTCCGTTAATATTACTTAGGTTATTGTTCTTCAAACAACAGCAATCTTGACTCTAATGTATGTATGTGCCATGAAGTAATATTATTGTTCTAAACCTATTTTTGAAACCAATCAGCATTGATTCTTTAACAGCCAATCCAGACCCTAACAGCAGGGTCTCTGATGGGGACATCAAAGCAACAGTTTGACCACATTTGCATAAAGAGTGAAACGAATACAGATGGGAATCATATTCTTTGTCAAGTGCATCTCATCCATAGTTTTCCAATGCTTTTGCTTTGTGTTTCAATTAAGTACGAGCAATATATATGTGTCTCCTTTCTTCTCTGTCTGCTTTGAAGAAATACTTTGACTGCTACGACTGATAGATCTTTTAGTAGCATTGATTGCTTGGCACATGAATATAATTTTAGATCTTTTGCGCTGTGGATGGTGCTAATCTTTTATTATATTTTTTGTTACTATATCATATTCATTTTAAATGGATCTCTTTTGACATCTCTTGTTTACAATCTGAATATGTAAATATTCCCTTACACCTCTTTTCCTTCCTCATTACTAGGTTCAGAGATGATGGTGATTCTTTCTTTAAGGATTATTCATTGTTCCCGCATCGTACATGAAAGAAATTTCTGTACCTTTCAGTACTGTTTCGAATATATGAACCAGTAACTGATCATGCTTGAAGTTGGGAATGAAGCCGTTGGTCCGCATATAGCAGATAAATTTTGTACTATATCTGAACTCCTGTAATGGATTCAGCTATATTGAAATTCTTTAAGTCTTGAATGTAGTGCTGCAATTTCTTTGCTCTTTTTTGTCTTATTCACAAGTATTTGATGTATCTGTCATTATTCTTAGAGTTCTCTGTATATGAGATCATTTATAGAGCATTGTGCTTGTTGAGCAATTATCCATCAATAGGAATTAAAAAATTCAGCTGAAATTTATGAGAAGTAAATAGTACCAGCAGCAGGTGCTATGTGTAATTCATCAACTCCAAATGCTTGACACTCTTGGGAGGCATCTTGCAGCATCTGAGAGCAGATACAGTCTAGACTTGGGAAATTTTGTTACGGATTTGATGGTTTGTTGGACCCTCATACTGTGTTGTTGGAACTTGCTTGCATTTACTCGGAATTCTTATTCTGTTCGCATAAGATTGAGATTCTAAATCCTTGCCATTTTATATGTATCTTGGAAATATAAAATTTTAAGTTGGTGCTTGCCTCTGTGCATGCAGGTTTTTGTGGATACTGTATTGGCATGACTGTTTCATGCTATTAACTTTATGATTTTGCTCATGAATTTTGACATTTTAGCATGTTTGCAACTACAGCTCATACAGTCACAAAGGTGATGGTACCTTCCTCATTTCCATGTTGGTCCCCCATAAAGTTGATGTATGATTCACCGTGAAATTTCCAACATAAGATTTTGCTGAGTATTCAAACTTAGTCTTCCAGATGATGCTTGATGTCATTTTGGCTTGGTGCGGGTCTCTTTCTTCCTCCAGTTTGGGGGTGGTTGCCTGTTGTAATACTGGTAGCTACTACAAGAGAGAGAGAGAGAGAGAGAGAGAGAGGGGGTAGGGTTGTTACACCATTCTGATTTTCCTCTCCCGAGTAGTTCTACTGGGACAACCCCTTATGTGTTGCTGAGGATCTGCCCTCCTTACCTCGATTTTGTCTTTGTTTTACAGCCAAATGTCTCCATTTTACATTTTGGTGGAATTGACTTAATATGTTTGTTACAATTTGTATTGTGTGTCTAGGTGTCACCTATACTGTTTAGTTTCCAGTTTTGTTTAGAGAGTATCTTTTTTGGATTTTAACTCTCCTATTGTCTTTTTGTAATTCCCTTTTTTTCTTATTATTATAAATATAAGGTTGGGTGGTCCTTAAAGACCATCTAAGCATTCAGTTCCTAAATTATACTTTCAACAATGTTTTATTTTTTATCTCTCCAGAATGTAGTCACTATGAGACGGACTTGTGGAAGTTATATGCCACTGGGTTTATGAAATCATGATTTCATTCTTTTACCAGAAAAAAAAATGTTCATGTACTTGAGTCTTTTGATGGGTTTCAGCTTGTATGAGAGCCCCACGCATATCATGAGATTCAAATTGACAACCATCAAAAGTCTATCTACCATGTTTCCTTCCTCTTCATGCATGGAAATGTCTTTTGCTTCCTTTAAATCATTTTATAGATTTTGGTAATAAAAGAATGAGTCCCCATGACTCATGTAAAAGTTTACTATGAGATGAATTTTATAATTAAGTATTATATATTATTTTTTTCCTTTTACTTTCACGCATTTTATATCAAAATAAATAGTCTTAGTGAAATTTGGAATATTTAATTACATTATTCATGTGGACTTAATCCACGCCCATCCCATTAATCTTAATCAGTGTTAGCCTCACCTGATCTTCTGATTCTTGCTCCAAGATCCCAAGTAGCCTGTCCTTCATCAGCTACGTTGGTACTCTTCTGGACCTTGACCTTGGGCAAGGGCGAGCTTCTGATCCATCAGTTCACATAAGATGAAGTTGAAAGGGCTTTCTTTCAACCTTCCCTTTTTATTTTTATTTATTCCAACAACTCAACTTTGCAGTTTGTATTGCTCATACCCTTCGTGAATTTAGAGTCTAATCCTAGGTAGTCCTGGAACTCCTTTACAGCAGCCGAGTATACTCGCAAGTAGACTCCAAGACTCCTTTTTTCTGGAGCTACCATATCTTTTGTAGAGGTGAACTCAAAAAAAAATAATAATAATAAATAAATAAAAATCACTTGGATGAAACCCCCATTCTTGGCAAGCAGAATGTAGCTTTGCCTTCCTCAGTTTAAGTCCATTGATTCTCCTGAGGGTAGTTTTTGCAGGTCAATTACAGTTACAGGGACAGCAGGGAGTGAGGCAGTATCAGAGGAGATGATTGGAGGTTCTTGATCAGGACGGATGTTCCAAGTTGGGAGAGTGTTCATGGGCTCCTTGGCCAGCTCCTGAATGTCGGGTTCAGGCAGAGAGCTAGTCAAAGCTTTAACGGTTTATCGCAACCGATGGTGGATGACTGTGGATCCCAATATAAAATTTTGGGATCTTTGAGCTCAAACCTTATGTCCATAATGTTCATCATGATCAAAGGAGGATAGGCACATGGCATCATTTTTAGTTGATGACCTTCTACATGACATGCTTGCTATGTTAAATGCTGGTTCTGACAGAAAATGAGATACATCCAATTCCTATGTTCTTACAACTGACGGGAGTTTTGATACCTATTCTGGTAGATCTGGATGGTGTACTATATTGATATCCACAGAAGCCTAACAGAGTATGCAAGAACTGAAGCATGAGAATGCCCGTAAGCATTGTTATATCTACTGTTATTTGATACGCAGTCTTACATAGTTTTGATGACTGTAGATAGTTTCATGGGCTCATATACATGCAAAGAAGGTTAATAGGGATGGTATAACAACTCAAATGTGGTTTCTTCTGAGACTTCTGTATCTTTTTGCTTATATTAGTATAATAGTATTTCCATTAAAAAAAAATAGAGTTGGGTTTAGTCATCAATTGATCCCATTGGTTCGAAGTACCAGATAAATAGAACTAGCATTTCTCTACTGTGATCAGGAAAGGTAGCTATTAGCTAGAAAAATGTCCTCGCAATTTTTTTTTGGCCATCCATAAGAAGAAAGATACATCCCTATGTCATAAAACATATTTCACTAGAAAAGAAAATAATTTCATCTATTGATGAAATTAGAATACAGCAACTCTGATCCGCCTGAACCAAGACGGAAAGAAAGCTACCAAATTTCCCATCTGCTACCAACAAGAGAACCAGGGATTAAAAAAAAAAAAAAACAGAGACAAGTACCACACCCATTCAACACTCCCAGCCTCAAAAGAGAGTACAAAATATATGTCACTTCTCCTTAACAGCTAATCCTTCTTAGTCAGCTTGGTCCTTGTCCAAGAAGAGAGGTTTCAACTCATTGAGAATAGCGATTTTTAGCAGCCCTGTCAAACTTCATTGCATCATCCTGAAATTACAGAGACAGCAAATCACACATCTCCAAATTATCAAGGCAACAGAAATGCATGTATCGACATGTTAAAATTATGACAACTTACATGAACGATAAACCCAATGGTCTCTTTGCAATCAAGAAACTCTTTCCATTGCTTTCCAATGCTCATCTGCAAACATAAAGGAAGTTATAAAATCAGAATAAATTCAATTATTACAGACAAGCCAAGAGCTACAGTGATATTGAGTTATTCACCCAAAAAAAAGGAAAAAAAAAAAAAGAAGAGGTCATATTAAGCAGCTAACTGGTTAGCCGTCAGCAATATCCTACACCATTTATGCTTGTTTTAGTTAGATTGGCATGCTAAATTGTTAGCAGTGGATAGCATTCCTCAACAAGCAATGATTAAATAAAGGAAAATTGATCTCCAGAATTTTTAAAGTAATTTAGCTGCAACAGGAAACAGCAATAAGAAAGGTATTTCTTTAATATAAAAGGGCAGAAGCACAAAAAAATATACAATGAGACAGTGTAGAAAATCAGAATGAAAGTGCATTATCAAATTTAAACATAAAAAATTATACTCTCTTCAAAGGATGTTTCCCTATGAGGATATTATTATATTCTTGTCAAAACATTCTATTAGCAGTACCACATAAAACGAAAACCTGGTAATCAGACAACTCAGAATGACTAGTCCAAATGATCTTAACCATGCCGAAGCGAGGACATTTGAATCTGCCACCCCCAGATACATTGCATAATGCCCAAACTTGTCCACCAGGGTTTTCAATGTTCTTGTTCGCACAAATTGGAAAGGGCTTGTGATTCTGGAACCACAAAAGGACACATTTACTGCAAACACCCACCCACCCACCCCCCAAAAAAAAAAATATATATAAATAAATAAAAAGAGCTAATAAACAGTCTGATAGGATATGATAATCGCGAAATTAAAAGGCAACCACTCAAAGATGAGACATAGCAACAAATGATATGTTGATGATTAACTTACCCAAAAAAAAAAAAGATATGTTGATGATTATGATGCAAACAATGATTTGAAGACAGGAAGCTTTGAACTTTGAAGTTCTATAGGACACTTAAAGTTTATAACTTTTGGATAAAAGCTTATGGTCAAGCACCTATACAGACTAGCGGTTTTTCATAGTGAGGTTGATGGTTATGGGTTGTGCACCAAATTGGAAATCAAGTGAGTTAAGCGGGCTGAGGGTATAGCTGAATCCACCCCAAACCTCATATCACGTTTTATCTTCACCCCAGCGGCCCAGACAGAGCCCAATCTAGCCAAAATGTTCAAGGCCCACAGACAGCTGGGGTTTTTTGGGGTCTGGCTCTGGGTGAACTGGGCTTAGGTTTCTGAGGTTTGTGACTTTACGGTAGCCTAGGATCCAATTTTAGCCAAGAAATAAGATCATATAAATGAGTAAATTCTAGGTTGCATATGACGTCCAAAAAACTATCCTCAAATCTAGCCCTGGGTTCTTCCATCAGACTTGGTTTTAGCAGTTTATTCTTGAATCAATATTTGATTGTTGGGACAGGTATTACTTGGATTCATCAGATCTGAGTATTCCAATTCTTCATCTGGAGTTTCAAGGTGATCAGAGCTCTCTTGAGAGTTCTTCCCATCGAAATCACTTTGGTTTTTCCACCTTCCCCATTCTGTCGAGAGGTTGAAGAAAACCTCTTGTTTTAATTATAACCAAGGGCCTGACTTCTAAATATTACACAAAAGTCCCAATCTTTCAATTATATTCTGTTTAATACTTCACTTCATTTTGAATACCAGAAAGACCTTTTACAGTTTGATCCTATTAACTGTTTTCTACACTCCTAAGGCCTGAATTGTTTCTGAAATTATGAAATTGCCACTATCATTGTTAATTGAGTTTTTATCACTCGAAGTGGATCGATGGAAACCAATATTTAGGGTTCTGTAACCCGGAGTTGCATTAACTTGTACACAAATTTTGGGCCCTAAATGATCTTCCACCTGACAGATATTGGGTCTGAGCATCTAACATCCTATGATTGGTTCAGAAATAAGTTTTCTATAGTGTTTTTATGCTTCAAATTTTTATTTTGCATATTCCCTAAGCATTTCCATGTGTATCTTGCACATCCTTGATACAATACGATACGATATGTCTCTTAAAATCACTGCACCTACCCGATGCCTGATACCTGATACCCGATACCCGATACACGATACCCGATACCCAATACCCGATACCCGATACCCGATACCCGATACCTGATACCCGATACTTAAAACCTTGCCTCCATCATCAGATGCCAAAGGTAATCTGATTCTGAAGGATGATTCTCAGATAAGATGATTCCAAGGTGCTGTACAAATAGCAAGTTTTGTTTCCCTCACCTCTCTTTTCCTTTTATAGGTTTGACCTCTCTTGAAATAGTGTCCCAAATACTCTCTAAGTAGTAATCATAAGAAGATATCAGCTGACATCCAAGATGATGTGAAAGCATCAAGCTACAACTACTATTGCAAAGGGCTTCCAACCATCAACAAAGTCATCATAATAAGAAAACAGTTGGAAGGCCATAAAGACATAGATAGGAATAATGAAAGAGAGAAAGGGGCGGCAAGAGCAAGAGGAATCCATGCTGCCACTGCTCCCTTGGCAGCAGAGACAGTTGAAGAAGCAGCAAAAATGCAAAAACTCCGAAATATGACTCATGGTGAAGGAGGGAGGATATGAGAGAAGCAAAGGAACAAAAAACAGTGCATGCATTTAAAAACCAACAGAGACAAACTGAGCAATAGCAAGCCAAGCAAGAAGAATAGTAGAGCATACAAATACAAAAGGGTCTTCAATTGGTTTTCATATTATATACTCCATGTAGTAATAATAAATGAAACTTCACAACATTTAGTTTTCCAGGTCACTGCAAGAAATGGTGGACATGGGTCGGTCAATGTTATAGAGGATCCTGTAACTATCTCACTAGTAAATTTTTCAACCCGATGCAAGCATCTAATGTGAGTCAAATCATGGTTTAATGTTTTGAAAATTTACAAGAAAGTCATAAATATCTAACATGTAATAATGTAGTGGTATGTTTGTCATTTTCTACAACTTTGGAGAGACTTTTAACTCACATAGCATGCTCATTTTTCAGTTGAAATCTGACAAGTCAAATGGGTGAAGAAACTTTATAACATGAAATCACCCTAATGTTGATTAATTGCTTGTTAAGTGCCATATTGTGAACTTGCATAGCACACCAAACTGTGAATGTTATCAGCCCCCAATAAAGAATTATTGAGTGTATTCATAGACACTATCAAAATGAAAAGGTGGCATGTGTAATCCTTCAACAACAAAAGTACTACAAATTAGCCCAGAAGATAAGATTGTCAGAGTAATAAATATTTGATAAGAGTCTATGAATTTTCAGTAGCACCAGAATATAGTGAGTTACCTGGGCAGGTTCATTTGAAGCATTCTTTGTCCATATAGATATCTTTTCTTGCTTTCCTCGGACATTAACAACAGCTCCGCAAATTTCATCTCCATAATCGAACTGTTCTCCAATCAGTGCTAGCAACTAGAAAAAATGGCACAAAAAATTAGATATTATAAATAGGTCGTTTGGCGTTTCATTTGTTCTCATAAGCAGAAACTTCTATTAAAAAGAGAATCAAAAGGAAACCCCAAAATGGAAAGGCCTGAAGCCACCCGAACCAGGAAAAAAAAACAATTTTGGTGCCTGGTTTTACAATAATAAGATCAGAAGCATACCGTATACAACCACGATTTATCAGACTTCCCTCTAGAAAAGCTTATTGTCCATTTCCCACCATTAGCACAAACAGGGTCCTCCCATTTTGGCTCAATTTTGTTTTTGAAACAGTAGAAGTCTGCTCCCACAACAAACTTGCTTGGATGAAGAATATTATTGTAAATGCTGAAAGCATATAAAATGAAATAAATTTGTCACAATTGTATACAATGAAAAAGCAAACTGGGAAGAAAGAAATTGGTAGATATGAAGGTGAAGGGAAGCTTCAGCAGTCATTGCCAGTGCAGAATATTAGCACATAATGATTTAAGTTGTTAAAGAAGCTATTGTGAAATCTTATTCAAATTATGCCAGAACGAACAAAAGACTAAAACAAATTAAATTAGATGTTGATACAGATAGCAGGAAGGAGAGGGAAAAAAAAAAAAAAAAAGGCACTCTGAAGTATTTGGTGTCTAGAATGCAGTCTAAGTACAAATAAATGATCCAGGCCCAGGATTCCAGATAGGTGGTAAAGAAAATGCAACCTGATGCATAGAAAATTATATTTCTTTTGATCAATTTACAAGAAAAATATTGCTTCACATAAGAACTATGAAGATCAAGGTTTTTCTCATCAAATGGAGAAGCATTATGCTTAAACAATAAGTCCTACTATTTGGTACCAACCCCAGACACAATTTATCCAATTTAGGTGGAAACTCCTCCATTTCATGGTTCCTTGAAATCACGCTAAAGAACATGTGAAAATCCATATTTTTCTGTTTCAACTTAGTAAAAAAATAGAAACACTAAAGGATTCACCCTTGATGACAACATATCCAACCATCTAACCATCATCCATCCAACTAATGCTTTCCCCCCCATGCGGGGTTTGATGAAGGATGCTGTAAAAATATTCAAGAATAGTTCTGTTCTGCACTGTCAAAGATAGCAATAAAAAGTTATCAAATATTCTATTAAGATTTAAGAATCAAGTGTGGAAGTTTCGAGGCCAAGATGTTGGGAGCCATGGGGCCAAATCTCTCACCCACTAATGGAAATCTCATACAACAGAATCTTTGAACATCAACCAGCCAAAAGAGGGCATCACAATGACATTGCCATATTCCACTAATCTTGATAAGGACGAAAATCAACAGTTGATGAATCAAAAAAATCTGTTAAGGTCCAGCACATCCGGTCATGCGTTATTCCATATAAAGAACCCATGTTTCCATTTCAAACCCCATTTGCAAAGACAATCCTTTTTATGAGACTAGGGTCCAATTAAAAGCAAGAGAAGAAATAACAAACGTAAATAACAGATTAGTGAGCCCAAAAAACCTATCCGCCAAACATGGCATACCTACAGAGAAGAAGTAAACAACGACAAGTTGATCGATGTGAGCCTATCCAGATTCAGCAATTACTGCACAATCCTAAAATCAGTTGTTGGAAAATAATCATGAAAGGGTTTCTGAACATTTCTTTCTCACAAAGAAACTACAATTTCCTTTCTTTTCTAATATTCAGATCAGCCGAGAAAAAAGGAATTGCAATTACAAAATGAAATCGATAAAAACTGATCAGAGAATACGGAAGAAGGGTACCTCCAGAACTCCTCCACGGTGCTGAAGGTGTGAACGGGACGAATCGAAGCACCCCAGGGAACCTGCTTTGATTTCGATGAAGGATTGTCGAACCAGAAGGTCCATGAATTCTCCAAAAGATGAGGCTGAAGTATAACTGTCGACGAACCCGTCGCAGAAGCTGAATCGTCCCCTACGATCTCCCCTTCTTCAGGTTCTTCCCCACCAGCACCGCCAACAACAGCGTCATCAGTCTCCACTTCTGCTGCCTTAGACCCTCCTCCAGCTTTCACGCTTTCTGATTCCTCCGTCATCTTCACAGTTCTTCCTTCTTCTTTTTTCTTCTTCTTACTCTTCTTTCGATTCGCCTTTTCGTTGCCGGAAGGCTCAAGAAGTGCACACACTTTCGAATCGCAGACAAAACCCTCTCTACCGTTTTTCGTCAAATGTCGTCAAATCAGTAATAAGAGATTACAGACAATTACTAATCAGTTCGAAATTCTAAAACCCTTACCTAATGGTACAAAGAGTCGGATATACATATACTCATTTCTAACCAACACTTTCCTAAATATACAAACAACCAAATACTCAATCTTAAAACTCATTTTTCGTCAAATATTCACCCACCTCCCCTCTAGTTGGCTTAATAACATGCACCCACTTTTTCTTTCACGATAATTACACTAACACCCCCCCCTTTCCGTCACCCAAAAGTTAAGTAGACTAACCGTAAAATTAAAAAGATTATTTTACCCCTAACACCATTCCCTTTGATTTTGAAGTTTGTCTCTATTTATTTTTACAAATCGTACTTCCTTCTACTTATCCTTCATTTTCAAGTTTTCAACCCTTTTTTTTGCTGTGGTTGTTTGGTGTGTACCACCATTTGAACCTTTGACTTCGGAGTTACAAGGAGTTGTCTATTCTCTTTTTTTCGATGAGAATGGTTCAAATGATGGTAAGTTTTCAACCCCTTAATATTGAAGATGCCTTTGCATCGTCCAATGTTTAGCTTCGGAGGAGTGGAGAGGAAGAGATAGTGTGAGAAACCATTAAAGCAAAACATTGTTTCAGCTATTGCTGTTATGGAAATATTAGAGATGTCATTGGAGACGAATGTCAAGAAACCCTTTTGGAGAGAGTAGGATGAAATGGCAAGATCAAATGCAAGTATTCGTTTAATCATAGCAAACTGTATTTCCTTCTTCACCATCGAGGGGGAATATATCAATCTCCATTGCACTCCATTGATATAGAAAAAACAAGGAGATTGTTTTTCTGTGTTCCAACTTCGGCCAGTTATGCTTTCATCTGTTCTTCATTGTGGGAGGGAGATCTTTAAGGATTCTATGATGGATTACGTAACTGGAGTTGCATGTTCATCGACACCCCTTTCTCATAAAGGAGAAAGCTTTGGTCTTAGCTTTATTTTATTGGGCGTCTACATATCTTTGTATGCATGACTAGTTGTATCAATTCACAAAATTAAGCTACGAGCCTTAGGCTTCATAGGAGTGCTTGATTGCAGTGAGCTCATTGGCAAGCGCCTCAGCTTTGAGGATACAAACCTTGTTTTATTTATTAACAAGATGAAAAAATAAAAGCCAAGGGGGGAGAGAGAGAGAGAGAACGAGAAAGAGGGGCGAGGGTAATTAAGTGGGTGACTCGTTTGTGGAAGTGAGGGAAGCAAAGAGAGGGGGTGGGGGGTTGGTAGAGGGAGCACAGAAGGGGAGGAGATTGCAGGGGAGATGATGGGTTGGGAGAGGTGGATGTTATCCAAATCGAATTGGCATGAAGGTAAAATGGTAAGTTAACATGTTTAAAGAGGTAATTTTGCAATTAAATAATTTAATATGGTAATACGTCATCAGTTGACAGCCCTGTCCTAACAGAGGGGGTCTGTTTGAATCATATTTTATAAAGGAGGGGGTGTTAGTGTAATTATCGCAAAAAAAGGTGAGCGCATGTTATTAAGGAGGTGGGTAAAATTTTCTCAATACTCATTTCTGTCCGGCTGTGTGGGTGGAACATTCCATGCACCTCCTACACTGTCCTTCTATTAATCGTTGGATCATCATCTTTCAATCTTAGCCGTTCAATATGTACACCGTTTGTCTCTCCCATCTCCTCCCGTCACAACTGCAATCACCTTCCATCTTTCTCTTCGGCATAACTCTCATCCTTCTTCCCTCCAACTCCTCCTCTCCCTCCCTCTCTCGTGCCCTTCCCTTTGCATCTAGAAATAGACAAGGGAAAAGAAATTGACGCCTAAACTCTATTTCTAAGAGTTAAGTTTCCGTCTCAAAAGTTCGAACTAATAAGTGGAGGGACTCTAATATATACACATGGCATGTGGTCCTCTTTGGGTGATCGTACAGAATGAACCTGGATCTCTAATACCATGTTAAGTTTTCATCTCAAAAGTTCGAACTAATGAGTGGAGGGACTCGCACATATATAAGGCACCCAAAGTTCTAATCTTTAAGCAATGTGAGACTATTCTCAACACTAAAATTCATTTCTTCTAAAAAATATTGGATCTTTAGACTTCTGTAATTCTTCTTACTTGGAAGTCTATGTTGACCGGAGCTAATTCACATTGATAAGGGTAGATCAAGATTTGATTCGAGCAAGACAGGAGGAGATAAAACAAGGGTATTAGGAGAAGGGCGATGCAAATGAAGATTTGTTCGGATCTCATAACTACTATCAATCTGCCACTTACTTTCTCAGGAAGAAACGTTAACGGGTGGTGGCTTTGAAAACTTGAGTTTTGGTAGAGAGGGAAAAATGAGAAAACAGAGAGAAAGAAATGGCAATGGTGGCCCTGCAACCCAACTATTCTAATGGTTCTGAATCCTTCTGGGACCCCACTATTCGCCTTTTCAGTTTCGTTGGTTGGAGAAGGGGAGGGAAGGAGAGAGCCCGGGAGAGCTGTTGATGCATGAATGATTCACTAATCGGACTGGCCGAATCAATCAACTCATATCGGTTTTGGATATCTTCAATCTCTGATACTGATTCTTGACAGATTTTGAGGATCAATCCAATAATGTCCAGGACCGTCGAATCCAATACTTATTATTTTATTTTCTTTAATATTTTCATGTCATGTGTCGATCATCCAACGAGAACGAATGAATGAGATGGTTCATACTCCTAGCAGGTTGATTTCGGGCCACTTCTTGATCTCCATTTCAAATTTACATCTCTATCCTAGTCTAAATTTGTACATACCAAACAAATCAGAAAATTAAATAAAAGGAGAGAGATAGAAAGAGAAGTATACATCAATAATAGCATGTAATTCATTTTTTCATAAATAAAATACCCATGATTATTACAAATTTCATATCAACTTCCAAGGCCAAATCTAATGGGGTAAATCTAAATTAAACAACTAAATTAGTCAGTTAATGATAACATAGCTGCCTTCTGCCAACAGTGGAGAGGCAGATCTACTTGAACTCATATTATCATCTCCATTGATCTTACTTCTTTTGCTGCTCCCTAGCTACAATCTTGAACTTCCCACTCTGTTGTTCCTGCATATAGATAAATTAATTACATCAATTCACCCATCATGAATCAGGAAATGGAAGTTCAAAAAGAATAGAAAACAAAACAATTTTTAATTTTACCTTCTTCCACAGCTCAGTGTGAGTCTTGCAGAACCCAGCAACAATGGCACCTCTGCTCCTCCCTTCTCTGTACTCAATGCATAGATCCTCTTTTAACCCACAACCAACATGGAAGGCCAACGGGCATTTTGGCTCAGAGCATTCAATAACACATCCAGTTGCAGAGTGACAGAGATAACAAGTTCCTTCCCATCTCCTAGGAGGGACCCGTGAACAATCGATGCCATCCCTTCCTTCGGGGTCTTTAAAGAATACCTCAGGCACCAGAAGTGCACACATGATATGACCCCATCGTCCATCTGTTGTGGGTTTCATAGCTCCTCTTTCAATGGGACATAGACAGCAATAGTAATCTGCATCATCTCCAGAATTTTCGCACCTGGTACAGAACCAGTCGCCTTCTGGGATACCCTGAATGAGGGGTTTTCCGTAGCAGGTAGCGTGAACCATGAGATCACAGCCATCACATAAGACGATTGGATCGGATGGATCACCGTCAGTGCTCTGGCAAATATCGCAGACAATTCCATCATCATCTTCTCCTCCTCCGTGGATGCCCTCATATGTTTCTTCAGACTCTGCGATGACTCTGGATGGTTTCTTCTCGGGAGATGGTTGATACTCGATATTGAGATCAAAAGGGCAACTGGTTTTTTGAGGGCTGAGAGGTTGAAGAGCCCAAACCCTCTTCTTTGCAGGTAAGCAACAAGGGATGGTATTGAAGGGTAGATTGGGAGGATTCCGAGATTCTTGTCTCTTCTTTGCTGGAAGGCGTGACGATGAGCGCGTATTCTCATCTTCTTCTTGTTGCAGAAGTTTGAATCTCTTTAGAGGCGGCAGACCATGAATGGAACCCTCCATTTGAGTTTCTTCTGAAGCTTGATTGTCTAGCAGAGAAAGAGAGATGTAAGTTTGAGAAGCTTGAAAGAGAAGGTGGGAAGAAAACCCGGGAATTGGCGAAAATGGGAATCCGCGATTTAGAGTTTGACTTTGGCGGCAGATTCTTGAAAATTGAAATTATTGCTAGCATATGGCGCTCAGTCAAGACCTCGGAAAATTTCAAAACCTGGGCTGGGATTTCCAGGCCCGGGGTTGTGTCAGCCAGGTCTGGGTTAAGAACATTGGTTGAACCCGGTCCTATCTATTTATATATATATATAAAACTTTATATTATTTAAGTATTATAACTTATAATTAATAATAAGCATTGATTTAAATATTAAGTATTTATATAATTGGGTAAAATTTTTATTATTTTTAATATTTATATAAAACATAGGGCACATGAAAATATTAAAAACAAAGCCAAGCCCGACCAGAAAAAGATCTTTATTAGTGAGGCACCTTTGTAGTGAGGATCTCATCTACTCAAAGTGGATCGGCACATATTCCGATCCACTCAAAGTGCATTGGGATACACACAGATCCACTTTGAGTGGGTGGGATTCTCACTACACCTCACTACAGGGTTAGTCTCATTACAGAGGATCTCAATCCAGCCCGGCCTGTCCTCTATACTGTTGAATGCGTAGACCGTTGGGCTAAACCTCTATACTGATTTTTTATAATTTTTCCTTTTTTTTTTTTTTTTTAATAATATCAGAAATACATTGTAGCTTGATTCTAATTAACGGTTTAAAGCACTGTAAGCTCAAGGCTACCATGCCAAATTCTATGACCATCTGATGATAAATATTCCAGGCTAGCATCAATTGAATTTTTTCAATCATGAAACTGTATTCTTCCATATATGGATTATTCCAAAAAGTTTCTCTTTGAAAAGATAATAAATTAGGAAATTTACTCAGACACCTTGACAATTGATTTACTACATAGAACTACCTTCTCCTGACAAAAATTACACAGACTACCCTTGAAACAATGTTTTATAAAAATATAGTCTACATCGGTGGCTAGCGGTGGTGGTGGTGGTGGTGTTGGTGCTAGTGGTAGCGGTGGGTGATAGTGGTGATGGTGGTGGTGGTGGTGGCGGTGACTTTCTCTTTTTTTAGCTCCCTTTCATTTGTCCTGGAGCAATGAAAGCTAATTTTTTTAGCTCCTAAATTTGGGATCCCAGAATCAAAAAGAGTCTAATTCAGTCCCTGGGAGCTTGGAATCAGACCAGACTTATCAAACAGGATTCAACTCTAAAATTGCTCACAAGGAGACGAAATCAATGGAATCTTAGAGCAGGGGTGTTATCAAACAGAACCTCAAAGTCCAAATTTGCCCAAAAAAGATGAAACAAAGGCCCTTTGAAATAGGATAGAAGTTATTTATCATTATTGTAATATATTATAACCAACCCTTGAACCTTCAACCTCATGGTTGCAAAGACAGACAACAAACCATTGAGGCCACGAAGAGTTTGCCGGCCCTTGATTCTAGCCTTCTATAGAAAAGAGAGAAAGATTACATCAACATGGAGTTGGAAAAGGAAAAATAAAATAAAAAATATCAGACATTGCCCTAAAATCGAACCTCTAAGATGAGAAGCCGTGGGTTCCGTAGACATTTTTTTGGGGTAAGTAAAGTTTTGTAGACATAGTAAATCGAAGTTGTAGGTTATGTGCAAACTTTGGATCTGCTTGTAGAGCTTCCAATCAATGAATATAGCATTAGAGAAAGCATTCAATCCCTGAAACCTTGAATTGCAAGATCATGTTCCTTCCAATCCTTCGAAGCTCAGTGGTTACAATGCGAGAGAGAAGAGGGGGTTTTGATTTTTAGAGAAAAGAAATCTGCGCGGGAGAGAATCCATGCAGCAAGGATGAACTTCACAAGTTCACTCTACTTCGATCATAAAGAAGAAAGGTAAATGCCTACTTAGGTTTTCATCGTGATTTTTTAATTTTTTAAAAGGTAAAATTCTAACTCTACAACTATCTAAGGGTAATATTGCTATTAAAATCTTAAGTGACAAGACAAGTCAGCATCTAATGGACTTGTCTTAACGACGGGTTTTGATTGATAATTAAGTTTCAAATTAGGGGAAATTAATGACATTATTATCAATAATGGGGTGATTGATATTAGAACAAACCTCTGGAAGATGTGTGAAATTTTCCTTAATCTATGTTAAATAAAATGTAAATCTCAAATGATGCAAGAACATTATATAAATCATTATATAAACAATATCCAAAATCCTGAAGACACCACGTAGTTACAAGTAAAAAGGAGGTGAAAGGGAAAAAAAATATTTAATAACATACTTGAAACTTTTACTAAATTAAGTATTTATTTTCTAATATAATATTTGAAACTCAAAAAAAAAAATCTTTGAAAGATAATATGGATGCCAAATAAAATTTAATACTCAAATATGAAATGCTTTAGATTAATTACACAATCACGTTAGAATTAAAAAAATTCCCCTATCAAGCCGACTGTGGAGTTGTGGGTACAAACCAGCAACAATTGAAAATTTTGGTCTGTAGAACACGGTTCCAATATAATATCAATCATGTTCAAAACCAAACCAATCTGTTTTAAGCAGATATAATACCGACCATGTCCAATACCAATCTATTCCAATGTAGAAATCCAATGAAGAACGACCACATATCTAATTCTCATTAAAATAGAATTAAAACAAACTATGATCTAAGATCTAACAGATATGAATCGATCTGATACCAATACCTTAAACCACGCCGCCGATTAAAATAATCTGCTAGAATGGTCGGGAACCACTAGTACCTGAAGAAAGCACCGAATTACCCAAAACCATTTACTAAATCACCGGCCAGAGTTAGGTATTTAATGATGTCAAGCTCAAGTTTCAGAACAACAAAAGAGCAGACAATTGCGGACAAACCATGGAGATATATATTGATAAAATTGACTCTGTGTTCTACTTTTTCTCCTCCATTTAGCTTTTTTAGGAAAAAGTTGCTAAGAATTGTACCTTACAATTTATAGATATAACCATACCAAACTACCAAGTTTCCTTCATTCTTCCCCCCCAAAAATGAATTATTTACAAACAACTAGTTTTCTCCACCCTCTTAAATCTATCTCCAGCCATATTGAAGAGACTAAGACCTAACATGACCCAATCTCCCCCTCCTCCACATCTCCATTCAGGACTTCCTCCTCCTCTTCTTCCATATAATCATCCTTCATAAATAGGCCTAATCGTTCCAAGGCATTCCCATTTCGACCTCCCTCTAATGATCCAAGTATGACTTCAAGCCCATCTGCAATGTCACCTCCCAAAGCTTCATTGTCGAGCTGATCCAGTTGAGAATATCCACCAAACATCTCAAGGTCTTTCAGAATCTCTTGGTTCTCATTGATTTCCACCGTCTTCTCCATCTGGATGAGAGAATACAGATGGATCAATAACAAACTCAAATTGCAGTTCAAACCCATAACTTTTTAAGTATAAACATGATACCATGAAGATACCTTCTGTAATGCAATCCGTGCTGCTTCTCTTTCCCTTTCCCGTTGCATTTTCAATTCAGCTTCAGCCCTGAGACGTGAAGCCACTTCAGCAGCTCTAATTTGGGCTTCAAGCCTAGCCTTTTCTGTTGTTCATTATCAAAGAACAGGCAAATTAGAAGAGTGCAAGAAACATGCTGGTAAGTGCTACTGTATCATGTGCAATAATGCTTTGGGCAGATCCTGACCACCTGAGTCATAATGATGTAGATAACATATCCACAAACTATATATTACAACTAAGTCTCCATACAGCTTATAAGGCTGTGTAGGAAACTGAAATCCTTAATAGACATACCTACAAACATGATATGTCCTTGTGGTACAGAAAGCACGTATTCTCACATGCTTCCGTCCAGGTCAGAGCTGTGCAAGCCCGGTAAGAACATATCCATCTAAGGTATCAAAGTATGATATGGCATCTCAGCTCATTGTTCCACACCATGTGTCCCTAGCTCAGGCTAGGAAAGTAAGCACTACTGTATCCACACTGAGAGTACAGAATGCCTAGCATGATGCATACAGATGTTCGAGTGTACTCATGTCATATAGTTAAAACCTCAAAACCCTAAACCCACCCACCCCCAAAATATAGGAGGTTTATAGAGATCACCTTCACGTTGTTTCCTTTCCAATCTTTCCTTCTCCTGCTGCATCTTTGCTGGATCAGCTTTCTCACCCTGAAGAATTTGGATAGAATCAAAATATAAGAACAAGTTCAAATATCAAAACTCAATACAAATCCATATAAATCACACAGGACAACATGGGATGAAATATTTACATGGTTGAGCAGTGTTTTCTGTTGCGCTTTTAGGATAGTGTCAGCAAAGCGGCTCTTTAACAATGCAGCACGGAGAGCCTTGCTTGGTGACATTTGCACATCATAAAGGGGATCCTCGCTCCCTGCAACATGGAAAAGAAACAGAAGTATAAGACTGCATAAATAGCCAGATGACAAAGCAAACAATACAAAACAACCAAACACAAACAAACCTTCTCCAGAAGCAGCAACGGTAGCAGCAGTAGTAAAATGAGAAATCGGATGAACATCTTCTTCATCCACAGTACTTATAGCCCCTATATATCATGTCCAATACAATAATAGCAGTGAGCAAATCAAGTAAATATGTCAAGAAGCAGACTTCAAAAAGCTGCATCATACGTTACTCACCTTCTGAATCAGGATCTGACTTGCTCATGCGGGTGTCTTCTCTGTCATTCGTCACACAACCCTAGATTTGAAAGTAATGCTTGAGTTATAATTCACAAAATATGCAACCAGAAATTTAATCTCAAAGAACCAAACACACAAGCATAGGAGCATATGAGAGTAGGAAACATACTGGGTTGAGCACACCATTGTGAAATGCTCGATTATCCCTACTTGATGACCTATCTGAATCTATATCTGAAGGAAAAAACAAGAAAAATAGGAAACTGTCATTGAGCATAAATATGGATTTCAGTGTATGTAATTCCTTCTTATAATCTCTGATGGAAGGTGATAGAGGAGAAAGCTCGACTAACCACTACAGGAAGCTTGGGCTAACTCATTGTGGCCACGGCATGAACTACTTACGCAAGGACCAGGGCTCATAGGCAGTTCGACACTAGCAGAGTCACATGAATGTCTAGTATCATTTCCTGTATCCATGTAACATTTCACCAATTAGAACATACAGAGAGCTATGGAGCAGCGAATCAGAGATTACTCCACCACACAATACCTTTATTGAATCCCTTATTGAAAGATTCAAGACCACAGCTAATTGTCACCCCGCCAGAGCGAACCTGAAATAAAGAGAATTTTTACACTTCAAAATCTGAACCAAGAGAGTACGGGGAGGAAAGTAGGGAATCATTTAGATAATCAACCAAATGGCAAAACAAGAAGGCTGAGGAAAAAGAGAAGCTTCTTACTTCAGCCAATCTCACACCAAGACAATTCCTCAAGATTCTTTGCAATTCCCATGCCGTCTCATCATCAAATGCATCAACATCCACATCAATTCTTTCTTCTTTTTGACCAATCAGCCCAAGCTTCCGAAGAAAATCAAGCAAGGCCTCAGGAATTTTTCCCTCCGATATTTTCATTAAATCCTTTCTCAGCTTCAGCCTTTCGGCAGATGACATCAACCTCTTTGGTAATGGATTTACATGTACCACAGATGTTTTCTGTAAACCTCTTACAATAGGGGTTTTCTTCTGCTTTTCGTTGGAAATGGACTGCTGGCTAACCTTTGTACTTTCACCACCCCATTTTGCTTCAAGAGATTTCCATCTCGAATTAAAGGCGCTGTAAAGTTCTTTGGCCATGACATGAACATTATTGGAAGGTGGATTATATAACATGGCATTAGAAAATGTCAACCTCACATCAGCTGCAAACTCTTGAGTGCTCAAGTACAATTTCTTCTGCAATTTGGACTTTATAGTACCTAAATCCATGGGTTTGGAGATGATTGAGAAGTAATCCGGGATATTTAATGCCACTGGATCAACTGGATGATTAAAAACCCAACCAGCTGGATGATTCATAAGATTCTTCAGAATGGTAGAGCACTGCTGAATTACAGAACTGTCCAATTTTCTTTTCTTTCCCACTGGAACATCCTGCATTCTTGAAGGTCGTTTATTGGAACACGGCATAGCTGCTTTCACCTTAGATTCAACTGTTACTATATCATCCACACAACTTTCTGCATTTTTGGCCAGTTTATCCCTCTCCGGTTGTCTCAGCTGTTTACCAGATGTAACCCGATTGCTTTTGCCAACTAACAACGATTGTTGTTCAGATTCAGATGATATTCTCCCACGATTTACTTCAATTCTTTCAGTTGCAGATCTAACATGGGCAAGTTCACTCTTCAGTTTCTTCTTCAAAGCTAACTTTTCAGCAGCAAGCATTGTGGAGAGCTGAAATAACTGAAGTGGTGCATCCTCTATATTTATACACTGGCTTACAGAAACCATGACCTCCCAAGGACTACTCAGTTATTCCGTGTGGAGGTCCAAGCCAAGGTAACTCAGTAAATTGTCAATCCTGTTTCCCAATGCCACACAACAACAGAAGCATAAGACCGGAGAGCAAGAAAAACCAACACTGATTCTACATTCTCCCAAGAAACAGCCAACATGCATGAAGTGTGAAACGAGCCAATAAATCAAAACCATCCACCAGATTTTGCTTCTCATAAGAAATACAATCAATGAAAAACACTTTGCACTGTGATAGAACAGCTAATTACAAGAAAATAGGGAAATTAGATCCCTGTTACCAACTGGAAAATACAAGATCAACCATTTCTCCTATCTAGTTAAAAAAAAAGTACATTTTATTATAGAACAGAGTATAAAAGAGGACAACAAACTACCATTCAACAGATACATGGACCGTAGAAAAGTATTCACTTCTACAGAACAAGAGGATGGAAAAATTATCTTTCTCGTGTTTGGAATCTAAAATTTGCAATGGAGCTAAATCCTGTGATTATAGCAGGTTTACAGAAATCATCAACATAATAACATCTTTCTTCACAGGCGCAAGACTTTTAGTCAATGTAACGAGTCTAGGATCGCCGAAATAACTTCAATATGTTTCCATGATCACCCAAACAACAGAAAAAAAAATTTCAACCAGGAACCTATCAATTTGGCAACATAAGATGGATGTATAAAAACAGAAACCAGTTTGAACATCTCGGACACCCCATCTGTCATTTTTTACTATAGCATCAGGTAACTAATTATAAACCACCAAAAAAAAAAAAAACCAACTGAATAAGAATGGAAAAGATATCATACAAAACATAGTTATAATATGCCATTATGTGTAATAATTAAAGTGGGGGTATCTACTCTTACGTTAGTTTATGTACCCGATGCAGATTGCAGATAGAACACCGAATTGGGCTTATTTTAGTGTAAATAAGTCCTGGGTTGGGTTATATACTTATTGGACCTTTGACCAATGGGTTTTCATTGTAATAGGCACTTTAATGAGCCTAAATAATGGGCATAAAGTAGGAGTACGGGATTAGTATTTTAGCATCCCAAGTTTAGTTAGATAGGTTTTTATCTTGTCGTATATCTTTATCTAACTGTATAGGACTTTTAATGTTTTAAGTGTTTTTAAGTGTTTTAGGTTATTTTCCATTACTTTAGGTAAAGTTCTATTAGAAATAAACTACCTCCAAAGTAAATTGTTGACTGGAGGAGTTTTAGTAGTAGTTTGCTTCCTGTTTTGAATATTCTATATATGTTCATAAGGGGCTACAAGCCTGAGCACGAATTTGATGAATAAAATATCGGTTGTTGCCTTTCCTACAATGGAAAAACCTTGTGTTTGAAGGTGTTGGTGTTGGATCCAGTTGACACCTAGCGGTGGGAATCCCGGGTGGATCTTATATTATTCTAGATTGTGAATCCAACAATTCACATCCTTCTTCCTCTTAGCCTCCATTAGTAATCAAGTAAGTATTTGTCCATTAATTTAAGATCTGGTTTTATCACCTCCATTAATGGCGGCCATCCACCTCTCATCTCCATTAGAATCTCATTGTATCTTTTGTTTCTGCCATTCGATCAACATCATATCCTAATACTTTAATTTAATGATATTTTAAATCATCACATTCAAGCAGCCTTAGGATTCTTCCATATATCTTGATCCAACCATTGGATCATTTTCATCTTTGGGTACAGTGCTCACAACATCATCCCTAACTTGTGTTAAAAATCTAGTTCCCATCTATTGTCAGATCTTGTGCTACTAACGTATTTTATATTCTAGTTCTAATCAGTTCACTGCGATTCTGGCTATTTGGGATTCAATCCCCATCAATACACTATTAATACTTTGGAAACACACCATCTCCACCAGTTCAAACCATAAATCCATAGAGTAAAAAAGAGATTTTCAGGGAATGTCTTACATATATTTTTATCCAAATAGTTGATCAGGTCCAAAGAACTCAAAATATTTAACATTTCATAGAATTTCTGCTCATGAAAATTTTCCCTCTATTTTTAATGTCATTCTTCAGTCCAGGACCCCATCAAAATTCAAAGCCTTCGGATGGGACTATGGGAGGCCGCTTGGGGGTTGAGACATAGTTCAAAAACTCAATGAGATCTCGAGAGTTTCGAAAATTTCAACATGGACGAGACGAGGCCCGATACAAGATTGGATCTCGACCATTTCTCGACTAGAATCGACATTTTCAACTAGTTCTCGACTGGCCTCGACATATATATATGACTTATGATTGTATAGTTTACTTGACTACTTTGGGTTTTTCTACTATCATAATTAACTAATTAAGTGTTATTATATTTATTCTTCTCTTAAAATATAATTTTACTTGTTCATTTGATCTTCTTTGATCTTTTATTTAGTGTAAAATTACGTAGAATAGCCAATATTATCCTAGGTTTACATCTGAACTTTAGACTGACAATGCCAAATATGGGTGTAAACCCAAACAATCACCATATGTGATTATTTTTATAATTTTATGGTTTAAATATGTTTATATATGTTAAAATAGGGTTTACCTGGAGTATAGGCCTTAAAATGACCATTTTAGGGCCGAGACACTTTTTAAGCACTCACGGCTTTTTTACAATGTCTCACCTAGATCTCGACTCGAGATCTCCAAGATCTCAGTTTCTCTCGACTCGAGATCTCCAAGATCTCAGTTTCTCTCGACTCGAGATCTCCAAGATCTCAGTTTCTCTCGACTCGAGATCTCCAAAATCTCGATTTCTCAGAGGGTCGAGGAGACACCATCGAGACTCGAGATTTTGTACTTTGGTTGGAGGAAAGAGAGTGGGAAAGAGCTCACAATATGTTTCAGAAGGGACCAAAGAAATAATAAACCTCAACTTGCGCCTATATGCATAGCTGACCAGGAATCTACAAGCCACCTCTTTAACCATTTGCTTTTGGTTCTAACATTCATACCTAATTCTCCGTATTCATTTTGTTAGCATCAGGATTAAGTCTGTCACCATGAACACAAATAACTTCACAGTGAGCATGCACCAATCAGAATTCTGGAAAGTAACAATGAAGCTGTTCTGCGTCAAGCCATCATTTGCAGTTGTGGAAAGAATTAAGTCCCATTCTTTTTCAGAACTCTCCAATGATTCTCCAAGCTATTTGTGTCCACGGGGAATATATCTAACCATTTCATGTTGCTCATAAGTACATTGTTTCTTTAATCTGTTATTCTGTCTTTATATCTACCCCATTTGACATTGCATACGCCCTACCGCACAATCATGTTGAACTCTATCGTCTCCAGAAAAAAAATCATTTCCATAAATAGAAAGCTACCACTTCCAAAAGCTGATTTCTTTCCTAAAAATTACAGAACAACATCCAATACCAACGACCCTTCAGTCAACCAGCAAACTAAATTCTAATTCCCTCCCATTATTCAGTTGCCTCTTCCTTAACTAGATCACAGTTCAAGCATTGGGTAATGACCCAGGCGTATTAACGTTTTCTAAACCCAGTCCTACATCAGTAAGTTCCTTGAACTATGCTTTGTGCCCCCCTGATCCCATGGAACATCTTCGTTGTTGTTTTAAAAGTACTGCAACCTTTAGGCATTGAAGGAGTCTTCAGGATAGTAATGTCTATATTCTCAGGACCCTAGGGATGAGGGGCAAATAAAGCTGCGAAATTTACTCTCTATAGGTTGAGAGTCTGCATCCTTTTGGATGAGACTACTACAAAGCTAATAAATAGTTCAAAGGTCCAGATTTCACCTATGAGCCTTTAACCTTTTGGTTTTTAAGCTCCTAAGTGGGAAAAAAAAACACAGAAGCACGGATACATGGGCAACGACCAAATCCCATAAAGGGAAAAAAATAGACACTAAACCTTCATCCAAGCAAGATAACTACAACCCATATGAGTACAATCATCCAAAAATAGACACTAAAACGTCACGAATTCTTTTCCTTCCGGCTATCTGAGTACGGTTGGCTTCTTCATTAAGCACCCAATGGAGCGGAGCGTCCGTACCTGAATCTTTATCGGCTAAACATTGTTGCACTATGAAAGGAAATCATCAACGACGCACGAAAAAACTACTAAGAAGAGGACCGACCGAGGGAGATAAACTGAGAGACTGGGAGAGTCCGAAAGCGAACCAGAACAAAAATCCGTAAATCCAGACGAATGCAAAAGCTTCCTTCATATACAAGAAACAGTAAACGACGAACAGATTCAAACACCAGGGAACTACTCCGAAACGGAAACTTTAAACTTACAACTTCAGGCTTTCAAGAAAAGGAAAAAACTAGGGATTCAGCAGAGACGTGGTTTAAGGATTTAGGGTTTGAGTAAGAGAGCTTACACAACATCCGAGTAATAGCGCGCGTGAAGAACCAATCCTCAATTGCTCAATTCACCTCCATAAAAAGCTGAAAACTCGAAGAACATGAAGATAACAGAGAAAGAGAGAGGGCTCTGCCCCTCACTCCTCCCTCGCAAACCCTCACTGCTGTTCAACGCGGTTGAACTCCAGAGAAACAAGAAGACTTAGGAATTAAGAAAGCCTGGGGTTTTAGAGACTGGCGGCTGGCGAGTGTCTAGGGTTTTTATTTCCTTTTCTAGATAAAACTGTGTAAAAAACATGCGTTAATTTCGACGGTAGAGATCTCAACTGTATATAGGTCCTACTATAATCTCGAAGATCCAACCGTTTAATTCGAAATTATTTTTGCCTTCTAATTTCTAATATTTTCTTTAAAGTTTAAAAAAAAAACTATCTAATAATTAATAACGCGTTACAAATTTATGTAAAGTACGGAAAGTGCGCACCACTCCAAAAAAATCTTGTGGGTCTCCAACGTCATCGTCACGTTGTATATCGGTACCGGCACAGTACTACTAAACAGTAAACACAACATGAGTTAGAGGTTAGGTTCCGCCACAAAAAAAATTCTCTCGCGCCCACCTGTCACCAAGTTAAAAGGATTCCAACCATTGAGAAGGAGAAAATTCCATGTTGTCCAATGGCATATAAGAAAGAGAAACCCCTTCAAATTGATTAATCAATTAAATCAAGATTTTACTAGAAAAAATAAATTTAAATCCAGATCAATCGGTTGGTAGGATTGAGATGATTAGCATATTGAATAGCATAATCGATTATCGGGGGGGGGGGGGGGGGGGGGGGGGGGGGGGGGGGCTGGTTATGGAATAAGAAGGGGGGGGATTGAAACCAATCGAACTAAGTAAACGAGATCCGACTAGTTAAACATACCGATCATGAATGATGCAAGATGTTATATTGATCAAGACCAACCAATTAAACCGAGAAGGACTGATTAACACCTCATGAGTGCTTAATTGGAGAGTCAAGAAAGTTCGTGGATGTTAAAAATTTAAGAGTGTCAAATGGATTGTTCCATGGTTTCTATTAGTTTTTTTTTTTGTCAATTATTAATACGAATACAATGCCCCACAATAATATGACTTAATGATTTTACCACGTTTAGTGAAAATTTTTAGATTCTCACCCCCAATCAGTGGGGCTATCCAAGTGGTATAGAAATCGTCTCCTGCCTAAGTTTGGGCGGGAGACTTGATGGCCTGGATGGATGGTCGCCACTTGACTCTCGGGTGGATCCGAGCCCTCCATCCGAGCCCACACCCCTGTTGATTCAGCTTGTCGGTAAGGATGTCTGCTTGGATAGAGGGCTTAGATCCACTTGAGAGTCATGTGGCCACCATCCATCTGGACCGTCAAGTCTCATGCCCAAACTCAAGTAGAAGTGAATGTAGATCCATCAAAGTGCATGCGAACCTGTGAATTTTTCAAGATGTACCATAGATAAAACTGGACCTTTGAATTAAAATTAAAGAAAAAAAAGTGAAGTAATAAGAAAAAGGGACATTGACATGCATAATGAGAGGCCAATATTTTAATCCATGTGCATCATATATAGAGAAGAACCATAAAATGTTTCAGCACGTGGAACATGTGGACCTATAAAATGTTGTAAAATGTCTCATACCTGATTTTATTAACTATGGCCATAAGATTTACAAAGATTACAAAATTAGACATGTGATGATCTATCCAAATAACTCATCATCTAACTCACAATTTGAATAATCAAAATATTCAACCATGGTTTTAAATTCAGGAATAAAATACAATATTAGTTATACCTAAAACCGATCTAGAACAGTGTACCAATCTAATATGAAGTTGACACCCAATTGATATGGTATATAATAATATTAAAAAAGAGATTGAATCAGGATCAACTAGGTTCAAAACGATACAAATCAACCCATCCAATACGGATACCTTGAACCATGGACGAGATCATGAGACATTCTTTCAAGTGGTTGGATCAATTGAACAGAGTATCAACTAGGCAGGTCAATTTTGGAACTGAGTCGATTCGAATTAACCTGAAATCAATTCAAACCAAACTATTACTAGACATGTTTCTTCTTACCGGTCCGAGGCGCCCTAAAACTGCCCAAAAAATCAAACTAATGAGCCCGAACCCAATAATGGTTTAAACATGATTAACTGAGATCGAATATTAAACCCTAGCTTTACTACTTTAGTATTCTGAATAACCTTCATGGGTTTCCTACCAGACTTGACCCGTTAGTCAATGTGGCAACCCACCCAGTCCGAATCTCTTAATAGACATGTTTCGGATAAATCCTATAAAACCGACACCAATTTGACCTGAACCGATCCGGCCGGCTCACACCACTCAACAACCATTTTAAAAGTGTGGTTGAAAAACAATGGAAGTAGGGATATGATCATGAGTGTGGCTGTGGCACTGCAGCCATGCTCTGTTGCATCATCCAGCTTTTGCTGTTACCATCATCTACCCAAACATAAACGATTCAATCTTCAAACAAGGAGGCAAACGATTATTGATATTAAAATAAAATCCAAATCCAGAACCAGAACCAGAATCCACCTTACAACAAGAACAAGTATGAGCAGGAGTAGCCTCAGGCGAGAGGAGAGAGAAAAGAAGACAAGGAAGATAAATGACAGTAGCAAAACCCTAATATTTGAGGAGATGTACTCCTTTGTTAGTGATCCGGGCACCAATAATAAGTACCAGAAGAGCCATAAAGAAGAAGAAGAACGACAAAGCAAGCATATGTGTAGCTTAAGTGGCATATCATCGAACATGTGGTGGCAGAAATGTAAGGCAGTATTAGGGCAGAGTTTCAATCTCGAGGGTATCATTTCTACAGCGGCGGTGGTGACTAGAGACCGTCATTTGGCCATACCGCATATCACTGTGCCGGATATTAGCTGGATTGATTGGGTGGAGCTGGAGCGGAGGGGTTTCAGAGGGGTTATTTTCGATAAAGACAATACTCTTACCGCGCCTTATTCTCTTGCTCTGTCGCCTCCTCTAGTCCCTTCGTTGGAACGATGCAGATCTGTTTTTGGCGAGAATATCGCCATTTTCAGTAACTCTGCTGGTGATGCCTCTTCTCATCTAACTTAATTGTTTTATCATCGGACCGGATTGTTCATGTTGCTTTTTCAATGATTAGGGCTCTACCAGTATGATGTTGACGGTGCAAAAGCCACATCAATTGAGAAATCTCTCGGAATTCGCGTCTTAAGGCATGGCAAGTCTCGTTTCTTTCCTCTGTTTTTCTAATTCGACTTTCGATATCTGTTTCCTTCTTTCCAGCTTTTGCTACGTAATGGAACAGACCCATCAGGCAGAGTTGCTTTTACTGGATATTGTCAGGTTGCTTTTCTTGACGATATATAGGATATTTAAGATTGAGTGAATTGCTCTCCAACTAAAATTTGTTAATTTCAGCATTCAACAACCAGTATTTCAAATCATTGTAGTTGTTAAAAATAAATCGAGTCACTTATCAAATAAAAGAAAATCAAATAGAGTCCAGAGGTAGATGGAATAGAGTAATATGAACCATGTTTGAGTTCATTACAAGCCTCTAGATTAGTTAATCACACCATCATGGTTCCAAAGCCAATGCCCCACTAGCATAGTTAATCAAACTATCATGGTTCCAAAGCCAATGCCTTATATTCTGTCGCTGAAGTAACTAACTTCTAGATCAAGGTGGTAGGGGCGTAGGCCCTCCCTTCATCCCCTAATCTGATCAACAACAGTAGCAAGAGGAAAATGGAAAGCATTGAGAAGGCAAATAGAAGCTTTCCCAATGGCTTGCGGAATGGGAGAATCCTCCTGTGTAATGACGATTATGAGTAGAACAAAGAAAAAGTTCAAAAAACTGTGTTTAACTTAGTTCTTTTGTGGATTTAATCATGTTTTAGTTTCATGACCACATTTACAGTTTGGATGGCAGATCCTTTCAAATTTGACTTTTCTATCCTTTTTGTTTGTTGCATAAACTAGGTCAATCATTGCCTTGAGGCTGTAAACTTTCTTTTAGCTGTTAAGTGCATGGATTGACCTTAATTAGTTAATTCTTTTCACTAAACTACAGGGACCAAGAAACCGGCTGGGACAGCTGAAGAGATTGAAAAAGACTTTGGATATGCTACCTCACTTCTTGTCATGGTAGAACTCTTCCTCTTGAAAGAATGGCTTTCTTTTATTACTTAACTCCTCATGTTCTATATTGCATACTAGGTGGGTGATCGCCACTTCACTGATATTGTTTATGGAAATCGAAATGGATTTTTGACTATTCTAACAGAACCAATTAGTACATCTGCAGAGCCATTCATTGTTAAGCAGGTTGGTGGTAAAACTTTCTCCTCCTTTCATATAATTGACATAACATTGACAAGAATTTGGTGGTATCAGCAGGTGAGTCTTTAAATGTTTCAGTCTAGAGGTTGCTGCTTACTATTACGTCCCACTTATTCTTTTATCCATGCTATTTTGGTTTTTATGATGTTGGACACAGAAACTTAGGTTTTCCGATATGCATTTTTTATTTGGTCATCATATCAATCAATTGGCTTCCAGACTTCCTGATTGAGCTGTCTTGTCTGCTGCTGGTTTGAGCTCCAGCTGGGGCTTCAATACATTCTAGCTTTACTTTTTCTTCGTTATGCATTCTAAATGTTCTAGTGGTCTGTCATGCTTCTGTACTTTGCCCTAAAACAAAAAATTTAGTTCAAATTCTGCCATTTGAGGGTTACATCCATGATAAGTCTTAACAATGTTGGTTTTACATTTGGTGTTGAAAAGTCAGTTTTCAATTTTGGCAGCACAGATAGTGCTGAAATAGCAATGTGTTTTTTTTTATTTTATTTTTATACTTAGATCACTTTATTAGAAAAAAGAAAAGAGAATAAAAGGATACATTGGATCCTCTCACAGGGAGGAGCCCCACAGGGAAACTCCCCAAAGGAGGGGGAGAGCCCTAACAAACTTAATGCAAAACCCAAAACCCCTAAGATGGGGAGGAATACAAGGATCACAGAAAACAAAAGATACCCAAAAAAGACATCACACTAAGCCCGGGGCGAAGGCCAATGCTCAAAGGAACTGAGGACTTGATTAAGGGCCATACAGAGATCCATGCACATAATGGAATCGCTCAATTCTGGCAGTCCTCCTCAGGGTAGAAGTTTCCCTTTGAGTTCTACCTAATCCATTAAAGACAAACTGATCTACCTCTTCCCAGGGATCAAAAGCACTTGCCGTGATTTGGTCCCTTTCAGCAGTGGGTTCCCCTTCCAAACGCCCAGCTTCAATGGCTGAACCTAGGGACCGAGTGGTTTGGCCGGATTGGATAGAGCTTGGGGTGGGTTTTTTTGGACAGTCTCATAATCGGGTTCGCAGCTCTTGCACCAGTATGGGGAACAGGGGCCATGTTTGGGTACGGGTGGAGGTGGCTGAAGGCTCAGATGGATGGAGATGGGGGGATGAGGAACCACACTCACCGTTGATCAGAAGGGGAGGACACAACACAGCACCCAAGGCAGTACGTCGAGCAGCAGTGCAAGGTTGAGTTCCTCTAGGCCTTCTTGGCCTCAGCTGGAGTTTGTCATTTAGAATTAGATCACGAGTCAACTCCTGGAGAAAACTGCAAAGTCCTGCAACATCCTTAAAGGATGTCATTGGGGGAGAGGTCTCGCATTCTTCTTCCTCTAAACTGTCTTCTACGTTTGACTCCTCCAATAAGACATCAAAAGAATTGGCAAAAACGAGGCTGGGCTCGCCTGTTCCATTCTTTGGATTTGAAATCTTGGGAGCCGCAAAGGTCAGGTGCTTCGCAATAGCAGGGTCAACAGAAATAGGAGTTTCCTTATTTGTATAAGGACCTTCTGAACTCTCCCTCCTGATACAAATGGTCCCTTCCAGAAGAGGCTGACCTCTGCTGCGAAGGTTGACTTCACATATCCTTCTGCATCCTTCCTCCTTCCTCCCTAGCAGCCACCGTGGGCGGCTTGGCTGTATTCTCAGTCACCTGGGCTTCATCCAGATGATTACTACTGGTCCTTTGATTCAGAATGTCATCTCCTTCCTTCTCTTCTCCCCGTATTTCACTTCTTCTCAGAACTTTTTGCCACCGTGCTGCCTCACCTACGTTTGGGAAGTTGTTACGGTCAAGGAGGGGCAGTTGCAGGTTTTATGTCCGAACACCTTGCAATGGAAACATTGCTCAGGTTTCCAGGCATACTGGAGTACCTGAGTGAATTTGTTTCCCTTGTCATCTATTCTGATATGATCCTTTAACTCCTGCTCTGCTGAGAATAAGATACACGCTCGGGCGAAGGCCAGACGGGACTTCAACAAGGTTGTTCTGCCAAGAGGAGGGGGTTCCCCAACACAGAACACCCTGAGTTTAGAGCCGACCTACTCCAGAAGTTTCAGGGAAGCCCCAGTAAAGACACCCACATAGGAACAGTTTTGACCCCATTTTGGTTCAGTTTAAGCTTCTTTCCCAAGTCCACAGGAAGATGGGATTGTTAGCTACAAGATACACCCCTTTCTGCAGCACTCTTTCCTTGTCACCCACATCTGAGAATTTGAAGACAAAGCTCGCATCGATTAGAAGGAAGACCTCCATTGTACCTCTCAGGTTCCACTGTTTGGTCAGAGACCCTTAACGAATGAGAATCCTGGTTTTCTTCCAAAGAAGAACCCAACCAGAGTTGATCGGAGAGTTTCAACCTCTTCAGCCATTTCTATGGAAGAACATTTGCTCAGGAGTGACTGGATTTTTTTCAAGCTACCGTCAGAGTAAGCATCAACCTGTTCCAATCCACAGCTTCCATCAAATCATCCGGACCAGACCCTTCAAAGATACCGGGGGGGATTCACCGGGGCCACAAGGCTAGGCCGAGTGAGGGGGGAGGGAACGTTCAGCAGGTCTGCTGGGTTCAGTCCATGACTCCGAGCCATGGCCAAGGGGACAGGTGACCAAAAAGGATCACCACTCCATCATTTTAATTAGGTTTAGACTTCTCCTTTAGTAGAGACTGCACTAGATTTACTTGATGATATATTATTAGAATAAAAAAGACTATGGACTTTCAGTCCCTAAATCCCACTATACTCATATGGCTGAAGAGGTTACTGAAATAACAATGTTTCTTTTTATACTTAAAAAGGCAAATATTGTTGGAGATTTTGTAGTGCTATATATAAGAAGCAATTTATAAAATTTCCCAGCCCTATTAGAAGCAATTTATAGGATATTTTGCAGCATTATTCAAAAGGGACTTGTGGATACTGTAGTAGATGTTGTTGGGTATGGATTGGTTATGGACTTGTAACCCTTAAGAGGTTGTTATGACAGATTATGAAGTGTGCTTTTTGCCTTTGAGACTGGTCAATTTCTCCTGCTGATTAAGATCTGAGCCGTATCCTGCTGAGATATAATGTATTTTTTATGCTAAAAATGTGATATTCTTTCATTAGGAAACAGAATCTTTTACTAGGATTCATGCTTTAATTTCTTTTAAAAGTTTCAAGCATTCACAAATAAAAGTGTCATCTGTTTTTTTCTTAATATAAAATCAAGTAAAGCACTTGTTTTTCATAATGATCCTTAATTGAGATTGGAAGTCTCTGTAGCAGTACTTGAGATTAACTTTACTTTTTCTTAACTATCAAAAATAAATAAATTAATTAAAAAAATGCAAGCTTTTCTTTCATTAATTCACTCTCATTGCATGCATTGCATTTAAACACAACCTAACCATATGAAATTTTTTCAGGTTCGGAAAATGGAGACTTGTCTCGTGAACTACTGGTGTAGGAGAGGATTGAAGCCAAGCGGTCACAATCTCTTGCTCGAAGCCATGCAATGTGTAAAAGATCCATCGACTCTGTAACAGATCATTATTTGTGTTAATATAAAAAATCAATTGCTGTCTTTGGAACCTGGTAGCTTACTATTTCATCTTTGCTCACACACTCACACGCCCTATGTATTTTCAGTACTTTTAAGCAGAGATTTCTCCCTCATAATAAGATGGAAAATTTTCATCCAGTTATGGATATGAGCAGGTTTCGACTTGATCATTGGGAAGAAATGTAAAATTGACTCAAATTACATGCAAAAGAAAACTAGCAATTTTTTCCTGGATCGAGAATCAAACATGAAAATTATAGTAGCTCTGTGAAGAAGAAATAACAGAAGAGGCATGACCATCTCAAACGCAGGGAGCTGTAATAACACTATTTATTGTGGAAGTAATGTGCTGGACATCTGGTTCCTTAAGAATTGGGAATTGGATTGTAGTTGCTAATAACAAAGAATTTCACACGGTCTGGAAGTTGTTTTTGTGTGTACAGAACAATAAATTGATAATTTAGAATATGCAATGAGCCTCCCTGTATACAAGGACAAGGGGTGTGTCCGTAAAAAAGGAAAACAAAATATCCAAAGGGTAGGTGTTTTAGTGAATGCATGCTTATCCAGGGCCTCTTTCTGTAGATCTTATCAATCTTCATGCCAATATTCAAATTTAAACCATAATTACTTTTGTTTGCAACCTAAATGATTGGGATGATGAAGTTTGTCTAGTGGTTGAGCAATGGCAGAAACTACAACAGATTAGATTGCTTGCATGGAAATAAAACCCTATAATTTACAGGGTTAACTTCTTCAGTGTCTTTCTCTGGCAAACAGCACCGTAGGGCTAGTATGCATTACAGCACCTTTCTTGATGGTCACAAGAATAAACCAATGGTTGGATGGGGTTGAAGGGCTCATGTTATGAAATTCTCTGCCTTCAAGCCCATTTATACCTTCCATTCCTCTAGAAGAAATGAAGTATTCACCTCTCTAAGAGAGCAAAACCTAGATTAATAGGAGCATACATTCATCAGGGATGAGTGAAAGAACTTGTATCCAGACTTATCGTATATGATTCAAAGTTCTAATATAAGCTATGGGAAAATTCTCTATGAACTCCAAGGGGTATCTCAGTTGGTAAAGACCAATACTTCAAAGAGATCATGTGTTCAACTCTCCTTAGAGCCTATCTTTAAAAAAAGAAAAAAAAAAAATCTCTATGAGCAAGCGGCGTAGGCTATGGCCCCTCATAATTTTATTTTATTAATTCATTTTGACAAGTATAAAAAAATGAACAGAAAAATCTCCGAGGGGAATGCAGCCTTCCTACCCTGCTTGTTCAAATAAACCTCTCCCATATGATATTGTTCCTTCTTCTTCCCAGTCCAGATTTATTTGGCTGAAATTCTTTAATTCTTATGAAACATAAAATGCTATGTGATATTGAAATCAACCTCTGAATAGGCTGATGCTAGAAACATAGTTGAGGTTTATTTGAAATCTTATACCTCCACAGTAAGCAAGGCATTTTGTATTGTAATAAGCTGGCCAGAGGACACTTTGACATCATCCTTGATCCTTGAGTCCTGTCCATGGAAACCTTTTGAAAACTACCATTGTTGCCAAAACATCATATCTTTCTCTTGAATAGTATTCATACATTTTGAAAACTACCACTGTTGCCAAAACATCAGAATAGTATTCATGAATCATGATGCACTCTGGACAAGATTGAGAGTCTCAATTCATTGCAGCTTGCTGATGTCTCATGTCCCATTTGTAAGACATCACCAGAAAGCATTTCGCATTCTTTTCTTTTAGTCTTTTTACAATTGTATGTGGTTTGCTTTGGCCCTATGTATCAGAACGGACCACATCAGGGCTACCTGATTCAGAAACTTAGGCTGCATTTGGTGTTCACTCTTGGAATTAATTCTTAGAAATACATTTTTAGAATAGAGAATGCATTTCTAATATAGAATGAAGATGGGCTAAAAATATGAGACATTTCCACTCTAGAATCAGAATGCAGAAAGGGTTGAATAGCGTGTTCGAAGTTGGGTTCCGTTAAAGAATGCATTCCATGATCCAAGAGTGAGAATGTATAACAAATACTGTTTTGTCATCTCAGAATCCGTCCTTGACCTGGAATATAATCCCAGGATCCATACGAAACACAGCCTTAATCAAACAGATTATTGTCTCTAATAACCTCACTCTGCACACAAAAAATCTTTGTGAGTCAAAGGAACACTACTGATGCATGCAATCTGTTATGAATGAAATCAACTCGAGTTCACTCAAAACACATGAATCCTGATCGTATCCTCAACCGAAGTTGAAAAAAAAAAAAAAAAAACCCCCCAACGGCGGGCGGATTGGTCAACCAGATTCATTGTATACCAGACCTTTCAAAATGTTTTATAAGATGAGAGCACAATTTTTCTAGCACTAATGGAAGCTTTGATATTGTGATCCAAATGGCAAGTTGGAGCGCTGTACTAACAAGCTCTACTGCAGTATGGAGATCAAGCTTCGGAGTAGGGATGTGTGGATCATCATTTAAGGCAGAACTATGCGGAGTTTTAGCAGCTCTGCATCCAGCTTGCCATGAAAACAAGATGTGCTCATTGCCACAGATTGTCTAAGTGGCTAATCTTCTCAAGGAGGGGTACCATAGATAGCTGCAGAACACTTCTTGAGGACATACAGAATGTATTTTTTAGAACCTAGGGAACTGAAGACAAATGGGTCAACGTACTCACAGAATTTAAATTTGTTCTTTGTTCATGAAAGAGTAACCAGAGAGTGCATCCAACTAGTTCTCCATATGTGTTCTTTCAATCCTTTAGAGAGGATTTGGGCATTTTCTAGTGTGGAACAACATTGTTTAGTTTTCATTGCTATACCTATAGAAACAAAAAAGACAGGACCCTTATAGTAGCCAACCTGGTCGTTTGTTGCTATACTTTGGCAAGATAGAACCTCTTCTGGGGCTTAACATGCTTTTAAATTGATAAGAGAATGAACACAAAATAAACAAGTGAAAAAATCCCCACAGCATCAGTGTAATTTTCTTTTTTCTTTTTTTTTTTTTAAATTATCAAAACTTATCATTAACACAACATGGAACTTGAAATAGATTACTTCGCAAAAAACTCTTAAACAAAAAAAAAAAAGATCATAAAACTCAATGTTAAGAGGGACATTTCAGTTATGGGCTCAGAATGCATGATGGGCTAAAGAGCATGTTACAGAATGGACGGCGTTTTCTAACATATTCCATGATCCAAGAATGAGAAATGCATACCCAATGTGTTTTTGTGACCTCAGAATGTGCTATTGACCTAGAATGCATTCCAAGAATGCATAAACGTAACCTAAAATTGAGCAGCAAGAATACTTGAATCGTAATGCGAGGGCCGAAACTTTTTTTGGTCATCTTTGGTTGAGATTGAGCATAACTAATAGTAAGTTCATCAACCCATAGAATCATTGTACCAATATATTTCCAGTGCATCAGAACTTTGTGTTAATTCTGTTTTTTGGTAGGCGTAGTGTATCTCCAGATACCAGCCAAGACACTACCAATTATTGAGTGGGTAACACTGGAAACTGCACAGGGTACGGCAGTGAGGGGATGTCCGAAATGCTGACCAGCAAGAACTAGCCCGAGCACGGAGTTCTGAAACACAGATGATGTGAAAAAGTCATGGACTCATTAAAATAAAAGAAACTACTCAAGGTCCACAAGAAATTCAGTCACTTACCTGCATGCCAACCTCAATGGAGACAGTGCGCGACGATGATGTGTCAAGCCCAAGCACTCTGGAAAGTGCATAACCAAAGAAAAAGCCAGATGCATGAAGAAGAAAAGAAGCAAGCACTACTTGTCCACCAGACATAAGGATGGAAGATGCATTTTGAGCAATTGCATTGCCGCATAGAACAGCTACTGTTAACACAGCAATAGGTGGCATCAAGGGAGAAACCACCTCAACCACACTTTTGCAATACTGATTCAAGATAGCACCAACCAATACTGGGAAAAGGACAACCTGCATCCTGTCACTCACTCAGAAAAATAGGCCAGGAACAGTATAGACACAAGAGGAAGCTAGCTAACTATCACTTACCTGCATTGTAGAGATAACAAGTCCAGCTGCATCTACAGCAACAAATTGCCCAGCAAGTTTGGCAGTGAGGAAAGGGGTCATCACCTGCAATTAAGGAGGCACATTTTCAGATCATGGATGGGAACTGAGCTCATTCAGATAAGTATTTATGGTGTAGTCCACTACCACAGCAGATACAGTACTTGTAGCTGTCATCAAAACTGAGAGGGCTACATTTCCACTGGAAAACATTAAAGTTATTAGGGCAAATTATAGCATCAATGAAGAACAAAATGTCTATATTTCAGATCTTGCATACCGTGCTATGTAGGTGACAATATTGCTTGCTGTCCCTGAACCATATGACGAGAAAGGAACATAAGAGGAAGGAGAAATATAAACATAAGCAGCAAATGTACACAAGAATACCAACCTCCTGGGCAGCAGCCTACCAATATCAACCCAACTGCATAATAGGAAGGCAGCCCTAAGAGTTTGCTGACAAAGAATCCTGATAATGGCATTATCTGTCACCAGACATCCAACTTATTCAGAAGCAAATAGGCAGGGGAGTCGGGGGGATGGGAGCCACTGAATCAAAAATTGCAAGCAACATTTGATGCTTCAAGTTATGTGGCAGTCAAGCTAATTGGAATCTGATTTTTTGTTTATTTATTTATTTATTTAATTTTTTTTTTGGGGGGGGGGGTGGGGATATGAAAAATGAACCAGAGCTTTAACCACGAGTTAAGGAGACAAAAACCACAATAAATGAATTCAACCTACACAGTGTAAAGGGCATAAATTAGAGCTTCTCCTATGGACTCAACCAGATGTTAAGTACATACATTAGTGATGCAAATAAATCAAAGAAAAAATTTCATCTACACCCCATCAAAGATTGTTAACATCATCTACACCCACAAGTTTGCAAAAACATCACCTAGGTCCCAAAACTTTGGCTGTGGTAATCAAAGAAGTCCACTCCGTTAGTTAATTCCCATTAGATGCAGACGTCAGCTGAAATAAAATTTTCCATGGACAATACTGTCCTTAGAGTAAAGATAAAATACAATTTTACCCTTCTTCTTCTTCTTCCTTTCCTCTTCTTCTTTCCTCTTCTGCTCTTCTCCATAGTCAGATTCATATGGCAAGAGCTGGTTTGGAGGAAAATTAGGGGAGTTGGCATGGCTCCAACAGATGGTCAGCTCCACTAAGATAGATTGCACTCCATCAAAAGATTTCCGTTATTGTTTGGGGGAAAATGAAACCAATCGAACTCCAAAAGGGTTCTTCGGCCTGCCCCAGCTCGCTCAGGTCGAGTTTCAAGATAACTATCTTGCAGGGAGCTTTCCAGAGACTGATTCGGTGGCTGTGAATCTAGGGCAGATCTTTTTTTCGAACCACCAGCTCACGGGATCTCTGCCTCCATCCATAGGTAACTTCTCTGGTGTTCAGAAGCTTCTTCTCGATGGTAATATGTTCTTTGGGCGCATTTCACCTGAGATTGGAAAGTTGCAGCAGTTCTCGAAGTCATAAAACCTTAAACAGAGGTAAGTAATGAGTTCGTTGTCTATGGATAAATGCAAGATCCATAACCTGCAACGCCTGATCGCTTGCGTTGCTTCTCGCCACGCACCAGCTCTGTGCTTCCACTTTCCTCCTCCGAGCATTACCTATGGGTTCCAACTTCCAACTTACCAAGATTTGGAGCGAAGCATATCCAGATTTTGTCTCAAGCTCACATTACCAGAAAAATCTTCACGTCGCCGGAGAAGAAGGCTGTTTGGAATAAATCTTTTAAGTTTTTTAAAATTAAAAGGATAAAATATAAAAATGAAGGGTAGAACTGTATTTCAACAATTTTAGTGATTTCCGTCAGTTAAGTGGACCTAGGTGATGTTTCTGCATTTTTGTGGGTGTAGATGATGTTAACAATCTTTGATGGGGTGTAGATGAAATTTTTTCTAAATCAAATATATCAGAAAAGTGGGCTTATTTTAGGGGAAATAAGCCTCAGGTTGGGTTATGTAAGTGTTGGGCCTTTGGTCCAGGGTTTTTTTTTTATTGTAATGGGCCACTTTAATGGGCCTAAAATATGGGTTGGATGTAGGAATATGGATTTTGTTAGGGTCTGTGATGCAGATCAATAGCACTCTCAGAGGCACCATCACAGAAATAAAGGGAACAACTCCTAGGACCTGCATATCCATTCCTAGTGGATCCATCTCTTTGGGCTTGTTTTATTTTGTTTTAGTTTTGGGCTTAGTTGTTTTAGTTCTTTTATTTTAGGCCCATATTTCATTAGGAAATACTAGGTCAGATTATTTGTCATTTATCATGTGTGGTAAGTGTGGGGTTTGATGTTGCTATTGTACATGTTTCTTTGTAATAGCTCTAAAAGCTAATAAATAAGGAAGGGGATTTCAACCTCCTAGAATAACAAGATAGTGATTCAGGCATTCATAAATTAAGTGTTCTTGATTAGCATGTAGCTACTGTGGCGAATCAGTAGCAACCCAAGGTGATGAAGGCTTGGATGAATGGTGGTGAAGCCTTATAATACTCGATACTCTATTGCAAGTTTTGGTGGTGAAGCCTTATAATACTCGATACTCTATTGCAAGTTTTTACTCTGTTGTCCCTAATGAGAAAAACTTCCCTCCACTGAATTTTCTGTTTAATCAGAAAAAAACTGTCTTGGCCAGTTGGCCCAGTATAATATTACTGAGGATGTTATTATTATTTGACAAACTGTGGTTTTCTCTCAACCAAGGAATTACATCTCAGTTTTGAGGCCGGTTTTGGTCATGCCCAAAACTGAGACGTGCCAAATCTCGTTTCGAGGATTTCAAAACTGGGTTTCGACCATCAGCCTCCTTGGATTGAACCTTAGTGTCGAAAACTCAGTGTCGAAACCCAGGTTTCAAACATGAGTTTCGAATTTCAATCCTGGGTTTCGTTTCAGCCAGGCCCGAAACTGAGACAACTCAGAGTTTTTGGTTAGTTTCGATCGAACCTAGAACCATCAGCCCATTCAATTCAGGAGACCACTATCCAATAAGTATTCCTCAAAAGCTTCTTTTTGAGGAAAGAAACTAGATTTGCATCAGTGCAGAAGCATCATGTTCAAGACAATGTAATTGTAATGATTTTATCACTATGATCTAAGATTCCATTTTAATTATCATTATTTTTTGAATCAGTACTTTTGGGTAAAATGAAGCACAGGTTACTACTTGACTGCACCATCTTTTAGAAATCTTATTTTCTTCCCAGTCAAGCAACAAAGACCAATTTCAACAAACCACCCAAAAACCACTTGAATATTCAATCATAGTCAAAATCTTGGCCCATTACTTTTAATCTGAAAAATGTTCAAGGCAGCTGCCCGTGGTTATCATTCACAAATCAATGCAATTCCATCCACATCACATTGTTAAGTTGACTGACATAGAAGATGAAGACAATACTTTGACTAGGGGCTCTCAAGACTTTGTTCTGATCTTCAAAAGTCAGACCCAGCATCAGAACATGATAGCTGAGTACCCATCTCTTGTGAACAATAGATGAACTACAAAGTAACATCAACACCAAAACAAAAGCTTTCTTTTGAAGGATGGTCCATAACCTCAGAAGAAGGAATAATAGCTGAAAACGGAAGTTATATTGCTATGTGCTATGTAGAACCCTGGCAAAGTACCACTACAAGCCATAGAAGAATCCTATTTGCACCCAGTAGAAACCAAGTGTAGGAATCCACAGAAAAACCTAAATGGAGATGACCTAATAAAAGAGAGAACAATCATATTCTTTAAAAAGAAAGAAGATATACCTGCAATGCTTTCAAATCCATCTAGAGACGGAGAACATATTTTGGTGCTTCTCTATAAATAAGATAGACAATAACAATACCCTAAACTCCTAAAGAAACTTCTAAATCAATATATCAGTTCAAGAAAATATGTTATTTGAAGGACTACACTTTTGTCAGAGAATTAGAAGTTAAAGAAGGCTTTGTTACATATGGAACTGTCACAATAAACTCCTAGGCCTTGCTGAATTGAACCACGGATTGATCCCGGGAATACAAAGAGCCAAGAAATGTACTGTAGAACCTAGGAAGGAGTGATTTATTAACTGAACTTTTTCAGACTGTACTCGAACCTAGGCTTTGCAATATAAAAAAGCATTAAGAAGTCCAGAAAAATAGTCAACCGTTCTGGTGTCAGAAGCAACATGCACAAGGGAAAAAATGATAATCATTAGGAAGATGAAATATGATCATGACCGATGCCATACTGAGACATTGATTATTTGAAGATATTGCAAGATGATAAGATCATGAGAGGTAAAATTCTTGAAAATTATATGCAATGACAGGGTGATGCTGCAACAACAAAATCTAATCCAGCATGACTACAAACAAAATATGATCAACAGTCACCACATGAGGTTGAAGCGAAAGCTGCATGTAGTAGTGAATATGAAACTCAGCATCAACATTAAGGGGATTTTCACCAGAAGCATAGGAAGAGGCTACCAAAAGAACGCCATCAATGTTATAATCTAGCTAGCATTTAAACCAGAAAGAATTCATAGATTTGATGTAAAGACTGTGCCTTTAAAACATTCGTCAGTTTATAATCAAAACTCAGATCAGGAATATGAAAAGGACAACCATATCTGATGAGCTTGATAGGGGTGTGACTCCTAGGGACTCTCCCTCAAAAATGTCTTCCTTAGAAGTACACAAACCCCAAAACTCAATCTTTGCTATTTTGCAATGATGTATCTTTCCAATGCACTGATGAGGAGATTGAATGGCAGTGATTCGGTTACCTCTTGCTGAAATAATTCAAAGGTTTCCCAAGTTTCAAGTTCCAACAAATAAAGCTAACCATTCAATGTACATGGAAACTCAAAAACAAGATGTAATAGGAATTCGTCTTACTGTAACTCTATCAATAAAAGCCAATCCTAAACATTTTAAATTAACAAGGAAACCATCATAAGTTCATAAGAGAAAGAAATCTCGACCCAAATAGAGAATCTATGTAAGCAACTCAATGAAGGAAGCAAGCAAAGAGAATGAGAAGATGGGTTAAGGTAGGGAGGCCCAAACTGACCGAGTATTGGAGTACGAAGCCAGCAAGCAATTCTTTAGGCATCGCCAATGCGCCACGGAGATCGTCAAGAGTAAGAGTCATACCCATACCGAGCATAGTGACGGTAAGGCCGAGCATGGTATAATGGGGTCGAACCCAATTGTAGGAGCTAGGCTTGAAGAGACCCGTTAGGCACCCCAATGCCACCCACACTGGAAATGCATTCGATAACACTTCCCCCACCACTTCAATCCGTCCTCGAAAGCTGCGGTTGCCGCCAGCATCACCATCGACAACGACGCCGGTTGAATTGGACGAATGAAGAGGAGAAAGTAAAGGGGTTGTTACCTTTCTTGTTCCTAAGATTAATCTACTTGTTGGGATGCAAGTGAAGTCTCTTGGTGGTAGCTCAGACGTTAATTTGAGAAGACGTGAGGGAGGAAAATGGAGAGAACGAGAGTGGAAGATCCAATTAAAGGTGGGTTTAGAAGGGGAGGAAATTGGCAGCAGCTTAATAATGCTTCTGGGATTGGTTTTGACGAAATTGTGATCATTTAGATCAGGTGATACAACGCTGCTTCTCCCAAAAGGATGCGAGGGCGAAGCTTGCAGCATCTTCTTCCTCTGCGATCACTCCCGGTAGTCCACTCTGCTAACTCCAAAGTCTGCAATATGAAAGGAATTACAGAAAACTTCACCTCGACCCTCTCGTCGTCCAACCGCGCCAGCCGTCCTTCGGACGGACTGGGATGCCTTTTTCCATGCTATGTCGACAGGTACCCACCCGCTAGAGATTTTCGGATCCGAATTCGGAGAATCTCAACATAACCTATTCGAATATATATCTAATTAAAAAACTAACTAATGATCTTGACAGTTTCGAATTTAAAAGCTTTTAGAGAACTAAGATGAATGACGTGTTGGAGATATAAATGGATAATCAAAAATCTGAATTTGATTCAAATCTATATCGACTCGAAGGTATTTGATAGATTTACATCTCTAACTTTGACCCATGAGAAGATGAAAATTCCATCCCTGAATCATAATGTGGTGACATGGTGGGATAGAAATTCCTCTCGTGTCGTCAGAGAGGTGCCAGCCATGATCACACTGCTGGCCTTCACTTAGCATACAAACTGACACATAGATATATGCGCATGGTGAAGACCAGTTGTATGATCACAAGTGGATGACAGGAGATGATTTGAGTCCTAGATGGTGGGTATATTTTGAAGGTTACATCTAGAAAAGGAGGGGGAAGGGAATTTTTTGGTAGATGGAAAAAAAATACATGATGGTCATACAACTTGGTGTCTAGTGTCCGTGCACGGACCCCTCTGTCCATACGAGAGGTTGAAGGATGCATACTTTTTCATGCACTCCCCCAACTCAGGGATTCAATGGATAGAGTCAGCCACCTTAAAGAAGGCACAAAACTTCAACCCCTTCTCATATCTCATCCTATAGTCATTTTTTTACTCCACTTCCCCATAGATCTTCTCATATAGTCTATATGCCACCTCGCTAGCATCACTTTTAACCAAAGTACAAAACCCCCATCGGGGAAAGGAATCAGGGCTTTTGTCAATCATTTTCTGCACAATCTAACCATTGGATTGATCATAGATGGGAAATTACTTGGTTGTCTCATGTCAAACTTAATATTTTATCTCAACCACATAACCCATCATGAATAAAAAATTTCACTTAATCAAGTTTGGGATAGAATTCAACTCATGGTAAATGATTTGATGATATGGTAACACATGCACAAATTTAAGAGCCAAATCATTCCCCTCTGGATAACAATGCTAAAAAACCCACACCCTATGATATTCCACTTTATCACTAAGTGAGATCCAAATAAATCCTTCATTATTGGATTCGGATTTTCCAAATTCCTGTTTAAGATGATTTTTTTTTTTTTTTTTTGGTAGGTGCCTAATTATGCAATTTGACAAGTTAGATGGGACTAAAATTTCATGGATAGGAAAACCTAAAATTTCTTTACTCACATATTAAGTTTTAGCCAAAATAATATGAAAAAACAAACCGGTAAAAACTGAGGGTGCACAGGATTGGTAATGGAGTGCATGGATATATACCAAAGTGCAAGAGGGTATCCTATTTTTGCAACAACTAGGAGGGTATTTCCTTAGTGAGGACTATAGGAGATATGTGAATGAATTTGAAACTCCAATGGTTAGAATTATCACACCACCCTCCACTCGTGCACATAATACTACTTTGTCTCTCAAAAAGATTCCAATCTAGATGGGTGTCTCAAAAACTTTCTTTTTTTTTTTTTTTTTTTTTTTTGGGTGTTAACAATGAATTTTCATGCCTAACCCCAGTGCTATATTAACTCCACAATCACATGGACTAAGTCATTCTGAGGTTAAATAAGAATCATTCAATTTTTACATTAAACAATGAAAAACACTAAACACCCATGTGAGTGACCTTAAGGAGGTAAAAAGATTCGAACTTCAAACTCATAATCTTTTGCTTCATGAGGCTTGATCAAAAGTACCCTCGTTTTATATCCTGCTGTATCTGTTAGCCTGTCCTGGTTTGTAATCATCTAAGCAGCTTATTTGACCATGTCTTCAAGAAATATTGCCCATTATAGTTCTTCTTGGTCAGACAATAGACATTGTCCAAATTCATCTCCATTTAAAATCATTTGCTGTCAATCCGAAGCCATCCCAATTTTTTCAACTGCTTATCCCAAACTATTTTCTTTATCCCCCTACTTCTAGGCCCTATAATCTGCACCATCGCCCCTTATGCGAAGCAAATAGGAACAAGAGATTCTGAAATACAAATCCCACCGAAGCCAACCCCGACAACAACCCCAACACCAACCCCCCACCCCACCACATACTGCTAAGTGCTAACACACATCTTCATTCAAGGACTTCAGCCAGTAGGACTCATCATGATGTCGACCAACCAGGTTTGCTCCACAAACCAAATGGACCTTCTCGCCCCCACCTCCAGTGCATTGCTTGCATGGTAGATTGACAAAAATACATTTCTTCATCCCACTTTCTTTATAGTGTGTTCTGATTTTTATTTTTTATTTTTTTGGGGTGGGGGAGGGGGAATGTGAAACTACAACATCATTTTTAAGTCATTTCTTCTTTGTCAATTTAACAAATGGCAGTTTTTAGAGGGAGACCTAATGGTTGTTGTCTTATACAAATAAATACACAGGCACACAGCTATTCGCAAAAGAATGACCTGCAGCCTCCACCCCCACAAAAGAAAAATAACTAGAAAACAAAAGGGTACTAGTACAAGCATACAATGTTTATGAGAGAGAGAGAGGTGAAGATTTATCATAGCTTGTCGTGAGCATATTACTTGACTGAATTTAAGTGAATAACGGTATCAAGTTCACCCTTGCACGAAAGGTGATTGAATCTGAATCCAGACAATACCACCTGGAAACAGATTTGAGTCAATAAAGTATTTATGGCGCTCAGTTTAGGGAGGGCAACGAACATATTTTATCACAAAACCTCTTACCAGAGCTTTGTCGACCATTTCTTCACAGTTAGCAGAGAACTAGAGCGCTTCAAATAAACTAGACCACAACAACTGAATTGATCTGTGGAAACAAAAGTTTGGTTATAGAAGTATCAGTAAGAATAGCTGGATTCAAATTCTTATTGGTAATTCTTCAAAGGTATGCTATAACTGAGTGCCTCAGCAACAATTATCTGAAACAGCAACGAAGAGCAAAGGGCATACCTCCTGGAGTCGACAGTAGCACATTGTAACAGCAGAACAGCAGGTTTGGGTGGAGAAGGTTTCCCCTAGAAGTGAAGAAATTCGAGAAAGTTAATAATGAAGACGAGAATCATTATACTAAATAACTAACTTTGTTGCAAAAACAATATATCAATAATACTTAAGTTTCTATGTACTCTATTTACCATGAAGAGTGCCCTTCCACTGTGAGTAAAATTTCAAATACAATGTAAGAATAACTTGGTGATTTTATTAGTAAAAATAATTTTTTGGTGAGCTTATTAAGAAAAATAACTCAAAAACAGTCCCTATATTCACATATAATAATATATTAAAAAAGAGCAACAAATAATGGCATGCTTAATGAAAATCAACAGCATTACTACAACAGATAGATAAACATATAATCAAACAGTGTCCCCTACACAATATGTAAGCTCATAATCCAAAATCGAATTGTTTCTATGTGAAACATACGTTCGTGTCCGAGAGAAGGTGATGGACACAATACACAATTCAAGAAAAGGTACCACAGCATTGCTTGAACTAGAAGTCCGACAACCTTGGCCAACGCCAGTTGATTCTCTTAGTCTTATGCTCTCTGGACCAGTAGCTCTTGCCTCTCAGTTTATTGCCACCTAATTCCTAAAATCATACACCATCTCTACTACTCTACCCCGGTTGTTTCCCTATTCAAAATCATCCCACAACATACTGTCAGCTTCCACATTCCAAGGGTTGCCGCAGGCCCAAAGAAATGTACTACTGCCACCAAGATTAAAATTGAATATTTTAAGTTCTAAGTCGCGGAAACACTTAAAACCTATGTAGTGACAACAAAGTTCCTGGACTATTATTACACTCTTTTGTTATAACTTACAGTCAAGGTCAAAAGGTTTACGATAACTTCAAATTTACTACGACATTCATGCTACCTGGTCCATATTTCTCGTTCAGTTCATCCAGTGACAAAAATATTAACGAACCCCACTCAGGCATCAACCAAATAAAAATAAATATATGCAAATATGAACACTGCCAACAGCATTACACACAAGCACAAAAGTACATGCAATTTTCTTACTTGTCATTTTGACTGTAAATGTATTAGTGAGTTATAGAAACTATGGAAATGTATTAGTGAGTTATAGAAACTATGGCAGAACATGACACAAGTACAGAAGGCATAAAATTCAGTAGGTAGGTAGAACAACCAAGTGAACAAGCCTGAATATCAAACAGCCTTAACTATGAATGTTTTTCCCTGCTGTAAGAAATTTCATTCTTAATGGTCATATCTTAAGTAGAAAGAATCTCAACCTAATAGTTGACTCTGAAATGAATCAAATTTAATAGGAATTCAGGATTGTTGAATAAGTCATACACTGCAGTTTATCCACCCCAAAAAATTTACATAATTCAGACTGCAGCTAAATTTTACATCTATCTAGATATCCACTCGATTAACACAATATTAGGTATGACCCAACAACTAGCAACAGAAATACAACTCGTCTACAATATATTATTAACAGTAGCAAGTAGTGACCTAGGGTCTAATGGAGGGGGCATCAAGGCCAGTATCCAAGATCTTACCTAGGAAAAACAATTTATCCTGCATATACATCTTATCTATAGAGTGATATATAATAGAAGATCACAAATGATTGTTGAACAAGCATGACAAACAGAAATACACAATAACTAGGCTCAAGTTAAGCAGCATAATGAAAGGCATTCAGATAGTTATGTCACTTACTTGACCATGAAATACGTCCGCAGCTTCACTTGTGAACAGGTATTGTCATCGACCAGTCCTCAATGTAATCAAATAAGATGCAACCATGCTTCTTGCCGTTGTTAAACAAAGGACGAGACTTGGGCTACACTCGTAGTCTCAACAAATTTCTAGACCACCATGCTTACCACTAATAACGAGGATATAAGCTGACAAACCGCTCACATTTAAGACATTGACACATGTAATGAAACCCTAATCAGCAGAGTCACTTTAAATTTAGACCACTTCCCATGCCACTGTCCAGTCGGCTTGACGTGTATAACCTAACAGGTAACAGCTTCTTGTGCAGTAACATCCTCAGGATTAACATCCTCAGGATTAACACTTAAAGACCAAATGACAGAATTGTAAGGTGGTCCAATAGTTGAGATCTCTGAGCAGAGTCCCATGGGAGCAGAAGAATACAGCAATATAACCAAGAATGCAGCATTATCTCTGTTCCAACAGCTGTTAAAGCCAAATTTACCACTACGACCCATACCCATACAAAGTTAAAGTCAAAGAAATTGTCCCAGCAGTAGTTGCCGAAGAGGGAACTACTATATTCTAGAAGATTACACAAACTACCAGTTGAATACTACCAATGACTCTACACAGCCAAGATCAGGTACCAACAACAAAGATTAATTTGGAAGATTAAAGATGGAACTCAAATGCTCATTGAACAAAAGATGTTGACTCCATGACTAGAACACTCAAACTAGTACGAATGAACAATACCATAGTAACTCAAGAAGATTTCACGAAGAGTGGTTTGGTAACCACTAACCAAAACTAAGAAATCTAAATAATTTCATTCCTTGGCCGGAGCAGAATCCATGTTGACAGAGAAGTTGAAGAAGCTTGAAGCACAATTCAATGCAGAAATTCTCTGTAAAATAACTCCTTAAGCTATTACAAGTGTCAGGATCTATTTAAAAAATAAATGGAACCCATCAAGGTTCCAATCAAAGTCCTTTGCTTCATGTGGACCGCTGTGACATTAGTTTAATAGTTGACCACCTGATCAGCAATGTGTGCTTCATGAACAAAAGGACTGCCAAATCTACCAGTCACCTGAACCATTTTCTTCTCCATTTCATGTGGTGTGGGTATTACCATGATACCATCTTCTATTTTGAAATTATACACTAATAACCAAAGCTCTAGGTATGAAAATCAGACTATTATGGACGGTCAAACATTTCACTATCTATATATACTTCATGGAAGTAGAAAACGTCAAAGTTCACCACCGAGTGTGCCACATGAGTGTCTCATCTGGAATACCCTGAATAACCTTTGCTTAATAGCTTTAATAACCAAAACCATATAGTTAATGTGATATTTTATTTCAGGGCCAGTATGAGGAAAGCAATTCATGACCATATCTGGCCTAAAGCTTCTTTTGCAGTCTCTTCATTGTACATTATGAGCTGGGTAGCTTTTGTTCTAGAGTCAATCAAACTCTAGAATATGCTTCTTCTTTTTTTCTGGTAAAGAACTCTAGAATATGCTTTATTATACATAAAAACCTGTATTAGTAATATAAATGACGTAAGTTAAATAAGAAAACTTCAAACCATGTCTCCACATACAAATTTTAGATAAATATTTCCAAATGCAGTGTTGTGCTTATACATAACAATCAAATACTCACCCAATACCCATACAATTGCAAACAATAACCGACTTTGTTAACAGATTTCAATTTATTATCGAACATATTTTTTAATGAATGGTAATATAAGTGTTATAATGAATACCATGTATAATAATCTGATAAAAGTATATACTTGAGCACATCCATCATCTAGTCACAGCTTTGTCATTACAAACAATTTCAACCCCTTGGTTCCCGTATCACTAAGTTTACCCGCATGATCCCTGTGGAAAATATGTTTTAGGAAGCTATAGCATTGTATGATAGAGTTACAATAAATACTTAATTTTGTCTCTTGCAGGGCAAGGAAATCCCAAGACTGATAATAATTGCTGCTATTTTTTTCCCAATGTTGTTTACCATACCAATATAGCAATAGCTGTTACATAAGAGTAATCTTATCCTCTTTCAAATCAGACATGGTTCTTCTATACATTTTATAGACTAAATAAATATAAAAATATATAAACTTCTTACATACTTTTTTTGGGGGGTGGGGGGGTAAATAAAATATCTTATTAATGAAAAAAAAAAAAAAAGTACATAATAGTCCAATAGGGAAACAGGATATATAGAAATACAACTTCTTACATACATTTCATTTTGCAGATATAAAGTATTATCCAAAATGATTTAAGATCTCAAAAATCCACCAATAAAACTACAGAGATTGTTCAAATAATCTTAAATGAGCTCATGACAACTGACACTAGTAGGTTCATGACAACTGACACTAGTAAGTTCACGACAAATGAATGCAGATCTATTTATCAGAAGCATAAACTACTCCTGGCAAAAGTTGAAGTCTGTCCTAATGAGCAACTACTCAGTAAACTTAGTACGACATTATTTTGTGGTGGAGAGGGATGCAAGTTCATGGTGGAAGATACTGGCTTCCAAAGTTTCTTGGTTGAACTCAAACAGGAAGCCTACTGTTACAATCTTAAGTGCCGGACATAACTGCGACGAGAGTTACTACAACACAGATGCCTGAGTACCAACTTATAAAGAAGTGATAGAACTTTGAACACTTGACTTAAGGATAACCCCAAGAAAACAGGCTAACAACATACAACAGAAGTGAAAAATCCCAGTATAAGTAACAGGACACTAAGAAACCGGCTAAACGTGCCCAGCTTAAAAAAAAAAAAAAACACTAAGATACGAAGGAATATCCAGTTATCATAATCATCCTAACGTTTTTATGCAAGCTCAGGAGCTCCAAATGGTCATAAGGACTTCATCAAAATATCATGTCACACATCCTACAGTAAAAGCTACAATAAAAACCCTCATACTATGCCTGCTTGAACACTATAGACAACTACAACTCAGCAGCATAAAGAATTGAATATCTTGGTGCTAACAACCAAGGACAAAAAGGAACTGATCCTTAGGAAAGAAAACGTAGAAAACAAAGAGGTAAGTATATGATACGCACAATTAACAAAGACAGGATCAAAAACTATAATTCAGGCCCCACTACAAAATATAACACCTAGCTGCTGAACTCGGCATTGAAACACATCAAATGAAACTCATTGCTGCATAAGATTCATAATACTGAAAGCCAAATTGCCAATATTTTAATTAGGATTTAAATATCCAGATTTCAACAGAACTGAGAATATCCACTAAAATGTCATTCATGAAACAACTCTTCAGACCCCAACCTGGGTATCTACTAAGTAGTCTTAAGAAACCAGTAGTAGGTAAGCAAAACGAGGAGAGGACGACTCAGCATAGCATCACATCAATTCATCTGCGTCCATGAGCTCGCTGCATGTCATAAGCACCCCAAGCACCTGGTCCAGGTCCATATTGAGGCGCAGATCCATATTGATGTCCACCTTCAGCACCAGTCTGTACCTGAAACATGTATGGTGGAAGCAAAGTTATAATCAATCACCTAAACCAAACATATCGAAGGGAATTGCAAAAGAAAACACAAAACATACAGGACTCATGCCATAGCCAGTAGGATAAGGATTTCCTCCAAATGCAGTATCCGAATTTCCATAATTTCCACCATAACCAGGACCTGCAAAACCAAGAGCCAACCTCAAAATCCACACCAATGGGAGGAAAAGTTCCAACCCTTTTTTTTTTTTTTTTTTTTTGGGGGGGGGGGGGGTCCTACTAATTAAGGCATCATAGAACTTGGTCCTGTACCAGAAAGTTTTCTTTAAAAAAAAATCTGGCATTAAAACAACTTAAATTGAATATAACTAAGAATAAATAACACTAACAACCACAAGTTTCAAATATTCAACAAATCATCCACTCAGCATTTGTGAAAGTGAAAACATTATCAATTTCTCTTATTTACGGAGCTTTATACTTCCTATGGAACTTTATAAGTAAAAGCCACACCCATACTATCTTTACTATCATCCAATCTCCAATAATTCACAAGGCTTTTGAGGTAGTCGTCAGGAGGAGCCAAGCTTCACTTCTCATATTTTCAATAGACAAGTATGTCTAACCATGCACACCAATTGTCATCGTTCAAGAGGATGAAACCAAAATTATGAATCTAGGAAGCAGGTATCAATTAGTGAATATAGGAAACTTCATTAATCCATTTTATACCATGCATCTGACTCATTGTCCCTGCTATAAAACACACTTGATAATATTCTTCTAGCCCTTTTGTGTTTAACATAAAAATAAATCTAAAAGACTATAAAAAGGGTCAGCAACATTTGAACTCAAATCTACCACACTTCTATCAAAATCAAATATAAGGAACTAATTAAAAACTAATAATGAGAAAAACCTAACAATCAAGCATAGTTCTCAAGGTGTCGTCAGGTGCACAGGTGGTGCCTTGGTCGCCTTGGGCGTCCATCAGGCCTCCAACGCCTTGGTACGCCTTGGTACGCCTTGGTTCGCCTTGACGCCTATGCAATCAAGTATTCAAACAACAAAATTGTTCAATGCTCTGCGGGTGTGCTTGTCTGCCTATAATTGTCTGCCTATAATAGAGCATTTCTTGCCCCCCTAGGCAAGGTTCCTAAGAGATTGTCCGTGCTTTAGCATTTCTTTCATTAATCTGGGGCATAAAATTCAATTTTCCCACTTTCTACCTTCCAAGTAGCCATACTTATAGTGTTCTTAACCAAATCAGATAAATGAAAGCAAAATAAAGCACAGTAAAAATGGCGACCACAGATCCCGGAGCAAGAGTGAGGTAGGAAGAATGAACACGAATCAAACAATGATGAATTGTAAAGAAGTTCTTGAGCTAGAAGAGTGTTACCAGGGTTTCCAACAGCAGCAGCAGCACGTGCTCTCTTTTCAGCATTAGCAATTTCTGCCCGCAGCTTTTCGACCTCACGAGCCATGGCAATCAAATTCTTTTCCATGGCTTGACCATGTTCATAATTTTCCGCATGCCCTTTCTTCTCATATTCAATAGCAGCCCTACATGACCACAATTACATCAACACATAAGCATCACAATCCAATCCAGGTATATGAAATGATTGAAACAAAATTTCTCACTACCTAGCTCGCTGCAATTCCTGTTTCATGGTCTCTATTTCGGCCTTCAAAGCCGGGCCCTGCTGCAACCCCGCATTGGCTCTGGCCAAATCTTGACTGAGCGCCTGAACCTGACTATTAAGCTCTTGCCTTGCAGCGGTGAGCTTCTGAACGTCAGACCGAACTTGCAGAAGCTCCGCCCTCATAGCCTCTGCGGCACGAAGATCAGCTTCCATTTTCATGGACTTCTCATAAACTTCTCTAAGCTGAACATCCTTCTCGGCCTGCATAGACCCAGCAAAATGACCCATGCGTTGAAGCTCATACTGAGCAGCCTCTAATTCCTGCTTTAACGCGACATGAGTCGCAGCCAATCTCTGGTTATCGATGAGAAGCCCTTGAATTTCCTGATGTTGAGCTGCTAGGCTTTCCTCAATTATGGCAGGGTGAGGGGGTAGCGGTCTTGGGCCTCGGCCGAATTGAGCCTCTCTCATTTCTTCAATGAGTGCTGGATGAGGCATGGGACCAAGATTTCTACCGAATGGAGGTTCGTGCATGGGGGGAAGCCCGGGGTGTTGTACTCCCTTGATTGGATACGGAGGTCCACGATTTCTGCCTGCCATAGTTTTGTTTTCAGACAAACAACCCTCGATTCAGAAGGTTGGGTTTTTAACGATCAATGAACAAAAGCGCCTGCAATCAAAGACCTTGAAAGACGTCAGAACAATCGAAAACCTAAACAACATAAATTTTCATTCTGGATGAACACGTAGAGATTTCCGATTGTAATCTAAAAGGGGAAAAATTTTCTTACGAAGAGGTGGTTTGGCTGTAAATATAATAAACCCTAAAATAATAAAGCTTTGTAATCGATCACTTCAGCCATTAATGGTTGAATCCACAGATTGAAAGAAAGGAGTTACCAGGAACAAACCTTGCTATTGTCCAGGTGACACCTGTGCGAGTGTCTGAAATTCCCAGAACCGGCCGGAAAGCGGCGGGTTTTGGTAAGAATGGCTCCTGCAAACCCTACTTCGTGATCGGTTAGGAAAGAATGCTAAGGTTAACAAAGTTTCACCACCTTCCCTTACCTTACCGTAGCTTCCTTTTTGGTTGGAAGGAAAATGGAGGAAAGGAAATCGTGGAAAAAAATGGATTGTGTCACCAGCATGGCTGGAGGTGACACTGAAAAATCATATTCACCTATTTTGTTGGAAATTACATCTTAGCTCCCTCACATCCAAAGTATTAAAAAAAGATAAATTTACCCAGACACTCCTTGACAATTGGTTTACTGCACATAATTACCCCCTCTTGACAAAAGTTACACGGACTACCCTTGTAACAATGTTTTATAACAATATAGTTCACAATGAGTGTTAAAAATTGAGGAATTTTTTTTAAGACAATATTACTCTTACTAATTGTAAAATTACATAAATATACCATCGTCTATCTCTGCAATGAAGCTTCTTTACATTGACTAAGGGTAGTATTATCTTAAAAAAAAATCAAAATTTCTCTCGTCAGTTTTGAACACCCTATGTGGACTATACTGTTATAAAACATTGTTTCAAGGATAGTTCGTATAACTTTTATCAAGATAGGATAGTTTTGTGTAGTTAATCAATTGTCAAGGGGTATCTGAGTAAATTTTTCTTAAAAAAAATATATATGAATAGATCAAACTACATACCATTCTAAAGAAGGTCGGCATGACTAATCCCACATGCCTATACTAACTCCACAATGGCATAGATCGGATCATTTCAGAGTAGAACGAGAACCATTCCACTTGCACCCAAAACAAGAAAGAAATAGCACTTAACAACCCATGTGATTGTGTGAGCGATCCCAAGATAGTAAGAGGAATCGAACTCAAAACCTTCCGTTCTCTTAGGCGTAGGCTTCTTGCCAACTAAACTACCCCCTTAAAATTTATCAAACTATTCCATTGTGTTTGCCATGGTAAAGAAATACTAAATTAACGATCATGATGCAAATCATATGACTAAAAATGTTAAAATATAATAGTTGAATCGTATCCTCTCAATGGTATGATATTTGATCATATTATACCAACTTTTTTTTCTTCATTTAAAATGCTAATTAAAGGGCTATGATCTATATCAAATATTTAAAAATATTAAAATAATATGAGTAAATCTTATCATTTTCTAAATAAAATAAAGTCTCATCTTAAAATCGAATTCTACCATGATGTTTGCTATGATTTGAAATATTTTACACCCATTTCGACCATAACTAAGTCACATCTTATGTTCTTCACAACTTGATCATGTGGTAAAATTAGATTTTATAAATGTGTATATATGGCAGAGGAAAGGAGAGGAAGTAGCTGTCAAGTTTTCAACTCAAAAGTCCAAACTAGTAAGTGGAGGGACTCTCCATATATAAGACCACAGGATTCCATTCTCATTAGCAATATGGGACTATTCCCAATACTCCCCCTCACATGTAACCCCGTTGTTAGGTGGTGTATATGTGGTAGTATATGTGGCAATACATAGCACTTTTTAGTGACTAGTCCCTCTTTGGGTGACTGATCCCTCTTTGGGTGACATATAGTCCCTCTTTTGGGTGACCGTCTCTCTTTGGGTGACATATAATCCTTCTTTTTGGGTGACTAATCCCTCTATTGGGTGATCGTCCCTCTTTGGGTGACCATAGTCCCTATTCTGTGCAACTGGCGTCCCTCTTTCGATGACTTGGCCTCTTTTTATTTTTATTTTTAGGGTAATTATGAGAGGGAACCTGGAGCTCTGACACCATGTCAAGTTTCCAACTCAAAAATTCAAACTAGTAAGTGGAGGGACTCTCCATATATAAGACCACAGGATTCCATTCTCATTAGCAATGTGGGACTATTCCCAATAGTAGCATCAGCATAAGTGATGGGAAACATATACGCAAAGCCTTACGTTTTACCATTTGCTAGCTGTATAAAGTACTCCACCAATCAAAAACCGATACATGGTAAAATCCACATCATCAACCAAGGCCAGCCACCTCAGCGATCCACCTCCGTGTAAAGCGGGCCACCAAGGAAGTTCTACCAGCTAGACATCCTAATTCCGCCGACCTTAGACCCCTCCAACATCCGGCTCGGCAGACATCAAGTCCTCCATTGATCACACACACACTCTCAAGATATTCCGCTTACAAACCTCGTTCGAGCAAAGTTTCCACCTCCAAAAGGACTCTTTTGTGCGAGGATACTTGTCATCCCGAGATACTTGAACTCGACCACCAACAAGCCTCATTCCCATAGAATTCTATTGCCAGAAAGACTTCTCTACATGAGGAACTTGTCACTTGTTCCCGTCCCACCCCCAGGAGAACTTCTACTCCCCTTCAGACTCCAACTCTTGCATAGACGCGAGAAATCATAGCCATCTGATGTGGACAGCTGGTAAATAACCAATCCATAAAGGATAAAATTGAACTTACACACTCTATGCCTAATTTTATAAATATATTCAGTCTCGAAGGGAAATGATCCCAACTTTTTCGATGCACAAACTCTCTTTACAGTCATAGTTAGTAAAGTAGCCTTTAATACGCAAATTATACACGTTCCGAAGTTTTAAACATATTTCTATGTATTTTTACGACCTATTGCATAGATTCTCAAAAAATCGTATTTTTATATTGAAACGTATTAAACACGTTTTATACTCATATTGTCGTATTAAACATGAAAAAGGAAGGGGGTGCGGGGGGGATCATTTCCCCCTTTTGGCTCTTTTTATCTCTTTCTTTCCCAATGTTTTTTTTTCCCCCCAAATCACTGAAACCCTACTACTGAATAAACCGTTCTGGCTTTGATGCATTTTTTTTATGTTAATAAGATGACGATTTTATGTGAATTTCATGGATTACAAGTTTTGTATGTATATAAATTTATATTTATATGTTATTATTATATTTATTGAATGACATAAATGCTTATTACATAGTGAATATATGTTTGTATTTTCAGTAAAAAGATTACCGTATTAAACATGTACGTATTAGTGCCATATGTGTATTTTGAACCGGATTTTCAATCCTCGTATTGGTCTAGTTTAATCCACGTACATATTTGTACTAGAATGTTTGTCGGTCCCGAACTAACTAATTATATTTACAGCCCCATATATAAACTAGAGTTCATAGAGTTCATATTGATTGAGTTATTGACTCTTTGTATTCGGATCTAACTTAGGCACCAGAGTATCCACCGATTTTCACAACCCACCCACTTATGCCGTTTCTTCTTGATGGCAGGCTCCTCTTGCTCCAGACCGATGGTACGATTTCTGACTATCAAGCATTGCAAGAGGAGATCAGTGTTGTCTATCGGAGATCCAAGTAAAATTTTGATCACACAAATGGTGCAGCATATTCCAAAGTTAACTGAGTTTACTCCATTTATGACTGATTTTATGAGCAGAGGTTGAGCATTGAAGACATCAATGACAAGATGTATAAACATTTAACCCCTATGCAGTACACGAACGACAATGCAATTGAATAAGTTGACCAGATTAATTGAAGATCACGTGAAGTTATGGAAGAGTCTTCAGATTTCCGACGATGAAATCTGCCAACGGCTAAGAAACAGGTGAGACCCACAGAATTTCATCATTTGCTCTTCTCACAGTTAGGTAGGTCTTAATGGCTTATGCTGTCATGGTGTGGGAATGCGGAAATTGCAAAACCAGAGGTGGAGATCACGGGAATCCCAAGTTCTTAATCACACCATTACCCCCAACGGAATGCTCAATCATTCCATTCTTTCCGATAAGCATTCCATGAAAACAGAGATCTCAATTTCCTTACTGAACAGCCAACTACAGTCACTACCTTAGAAGCCATGGATGCTTTGTGGGATTTGGAAGAAAAGTTGAAGCTATCGACCCAAGGAGCAACACTTGTGTTCATCTGCACTGCCTTCGCTATCATCGGACTCTGTACAACTGTACTGAAGAAGAAGAAGAAGAAGAAGAACCAGAAAAAGAATGAGAAGACAAGGATACAGAGGAACGAGCGAGTTAGGGGTGAAGAAGAAGCAACAAACACAAACAAGGTTGGATCAAGTTCCAGTTGGGGTTCAATTAAGAAGGCATTAATGGGTTCGCTGCGGTGGAGTGGAGCAAGTAAGGTGGAGCTGGAGCTGGAGGAAACGCAAGCTTTGACTTGGCGAGAGGGCACCCCTGCTTTGTTGATTGGAGGAAGGTACGAAGCAGAGGTCGAGTGGCACAGTCACAATTCTGTGTCGCCAGTGTGGCAAAGGCCGATTCTGATGGGTGAGAAGTGCGAGCTGCCCCGGTTCAGTGGCCTCATACTCTACGACGAGCAAGGATGCCCCCTCCATCATCACAAGTCACAGAAAACGATTCTGGACCAGGTGAGATTCTTTGAGTCTTTTGTCAAAGGGATCAATAAAGAATACAAAGAATACAAGAGAGCTCTTCCAATTTCACAATCAACCTGATAGATCTTGACTCTTTAGCCATTTGTGTAGTGCATTGAGCACTTTTTATTTCCTCTTTTAGGGGTAAAGTGCATGATTGAGTATGATATTGGGAGAGCTCTCTTGTAGTCACTGGGTTGGTTACAACCATACAAAACCATCTAGTAATCTGTATTTTCTAGTTTCCAACTTTTCACATCTAAGGTTTTCAATACCAGCCAACACCCACTGGAACAGTCAATAAACGAAACACCCCCACCCCCCGGCGGCGGGGCAATCTTGCTATCAGCAAGGTTTCCTTTAGTGTAACTTCTTTGGGCCAGAATCATTGGTGAATGCAAGAAATCCTCAATGGATCTAACCAGAAACCTGACCAAAAGTACTCCACTCCATCACCCTCATGGATAAAAAGCATGGAACTCCAATGCAATACAAATGCTGGACTCATAAAATTAGGTTTGTGAAAACTACTTTTCAAATATACAGGTTTTGGTGATAGCATGTTGCATGACATGAAGTAGGATATTTTTAAACACCAAGCATATTGCAGCCTTGACTTGAAAGAATTAATTTAACATTGGTTTTACTCATTGTGCAGGAGAAACCAAAAGCTGTTGCGACTCTTAAGGACCTTCTATGATTTCTCTATGTTTCTTCATTTCTTCTAATTACCAAGAGAGAGAAAAAAAAGGAGGAGGGGGGGGGGGGAAGAAATTAGTTTCTGAAGGTGCTCCAAATTTTTTTCTTCCACCATGGGAGTCTTCATGTGAACATCACAGCAATGGCTTAATAAATCAATTTCCCATTAGCTACCGAATGACACAAATTCTGCATGGGGAAAGGAAAACCAATCTTTGTTAAAAGAAAAAGGGGGAATTGTTGAAACAGAGAACTGCCATGATTACCAAAGGACAAAAAAGAACACAAGATCCAATCTTACAATGTATTATCGATTGATTGATCTTTTCGTGGGGATGGGGGAAGGGAGGGTGGGAATCAGAAGCCACCATCTAGATGAATGTAGCATCAGTTTACAGAGCCATGAGGTACCTTAACACTATATTACATACATGCACCACACTTTGCACTAGTCTGTACAGAGATGCCCAATTGATGAGCTGACTTCTTGATGAGACTTTGGCACGAAGTGTGGTGTCAGATCTCATCATGAAGATCTCAGATTTACCCTTCTTTTATTCTCAGATGATGAAGAAAATAACGATAACAAGCAAACCAATATTTCCATTCAGGGATTAAAAAGCCCCAAACATACTCATCAATAAAAGGATAAGGTCGTGAAGAAATTTTGAAGACTGCAACACAATATAACATTTACAGTTACTAAGATAATCAGAGGAACTTGGTTTCTTGGCACAAACATGAACCAACTCTTGATGTAACTGGGGATTTCAATCTCAGACTTAACAGGAAATCAGACAACACCCCTAGGATTTTCCACTGATGCAGGCAATGGCCTACAAAGAATCAGATGGATCTCTGAGCATTTGATCAGCTTTCCTTGCAGATTTATATTAGTTCTCAAAAACTTGGAAATTGTGTTCTTCCCAGAGGTGACAAACGGCAGCAGAAAAAGCCTTTTTTCTTGGATTCTCCATGGTCAGGTCATCCCTTACAAAGTTCTGGACAAACCAAATGGTCTTCGAATTTTCAGATGCCAATCATGTTTCATTGTTACCTAAAGATCTAGAGAATGACCTGGACTTTCTCATGGCTGCAATCAGAGAAAAAATGGTTTTGTCACCATCTGTTGCTAACAAGAGGACACTTTAAACTCAATAAAACCCAGAATTTAACGAACCTAGGTTTCAACCCACATTGAGTGTATAACGAACCTAGGTTTCAACCCACATTGAGTGTATACTAGCCAAAGAAAATTTTCTGAGAAAGTGAATATTGACATTAGGCACCTAGGAATGTCAAAAACAAGTTGTCAAAATTTTTTTTATGCTTTTCCTGTTGATTACTGAAAATTATAAAAGAGAAGTAAAGTGCAAGAGAAAGAAAAGAAGAGGAGAGATAGAAACAAAGGGGAAAGAGGAGAAATCGATTGTATTCAGATCACCCTCCCACAACATTGCTTTATATTAATCCATAATAATGTAAATTACATAAACACTCCTTTCTTAACTAAATAAATAAAAGAAAGCTAGTGTAGATAACCTTAAATATAAAGAAATCTAAATCAAATAAATCAGCTATCTACTAAGCATCACCATACCTAATATCACCATACTAAATAGCACTAACTCATAAAACTATGTATCCCCATGGTACATTAGGTCCAATCTACAACACTCTTCAACACCAACCACCCCAAAAAAAAAAAATTATATATATGTATATATATATATATATGGTTCGCTCAATCATCAAACAAGGTCCCTGTTTCATGCTTTTGGGTGAAGACTTGTCCTATAATAGATTTACTGTAACAAGTAGGATCTCTTTTTGCTGAAGGTAAGAAGTAGGATCTCGCCCCTGTATTTTATCTCCCAACTTGAGCTTTCCGACAGATTTGATTGATAACATAATGAATTGCTGACAATTCTTCCATAACAGTATAGTATCCAAGGGATTAATAATACCATATTTGAATATAGCATAGTGCAGTTCTTAAGTGCCACGCTTTATGGTGAGGAGATACAGCAGAAATCAGGAAGCAGACAATGCAGAAAAATTTAACTGCAAGCTACTTGATTTCTATAGCTAACTAAAGATAACACTTAGCGTTCTGTATTTTGTTCTACTTCTGCGGGATGTTGAATGCAAAACAAGAAAGAAAGTGTAGCCCCCCTAGCGTTCTGTATTTTGTTCTACTTCTGCGGGATGTTGAATGCATAGAACCAACAACCAAGAAAGAAAGTAGATAGCTCCCCCCCCCTCTCTCTCTTTTCTTCTCTCTCATATGCCAGTGGAAGCATGCAGAAGAATAAGGAGAAGCTAAACTGATCAATGTTTCTGTCAATAATATTTGGTGAACTTACTAACTGTAGACATATGCATGCATGCTTTTCTGATATTTGTTCACCCACAGAGACAACATAAATGTGTGCGTGTGAGTGAGTGTGTGTGTGTGTGTGAGAGAGAGAGAGAGAGAGAGAGTAAAGTTCACAAACATGAATTGCATAGAGGAAGGCATCATCGACTATATTAATTCTCAACCACTACTTTTGAGAAATCAGAATTTAAATAATGCAAACAGCGCCCCCTCCCCCCCCCCAAAAAAAAAAAAAAAGGAAGTTAATTTGCTTCTGACTCATACAATGGCTCCGTTTGTTTCTATAAAAAAAGGGAAAATTTTCTGTAAAATGTGATTTTCCATTGCCAATGTAAACGCAAAGAATGGCATTGAAAAAGTATGAAATTTTACATGGAGGAAAATTTTCATCATTTGCATAGAAAAATTTACAACGAAACAAACAGGGCAGGGCAGGCCTATGTGAAAAAAACAGAATCACATCTCAAGCAAGCAACCTAGAATTCCAGATACAATCCCTACAGATCATAGATGTATCAAAAGACACAAGTCAATCCATTGCTTCTGGAATTGAACATATCATTTCTTCTTTCTGCAACGTCGAGAAAGCCCCATGGATGTATGTCCCGTAAAGCCTCTAATTGTCCTTTTTTTACTCCTACATTCAACTTTTGTCCTCATAACATTCATGTTTTCTACGTGTTGGTAGATAATGTCTAAGGCTAAAGCAGAAAGAACCAAACAGTTCTGGAATTACCCAAGTATCCATTTATTTGCATGAAAGTCTCTGCTTAAATTCAACATATTGTACAGGTTCATGGCAGTTACAAGATCCAGTTTCGAACTAACTCCGTGTAAAAGACAATACAAGGCACCTCCTCACAAAAGGAAAAAATGGAAGGGTTACAATTTTTCAGTGAAGGACAACTGAAATGAATCTTTTACCTCTAATTGGAAAACTGATTCATGCAAATGATGTTATCAAGGGGTCTCCTGAGTCTTCTCTGGATATTTTGCTGTAATAGCAGTATAAAAACAATTGTATTGCTCCCAGAACAGATCCAATCCCATTTGGTACCTGAAACCCATTCAGAAATGGCAACAAAAAAAAGAAGAAGGAAAAGCATAAAAATATAATCTTATAAGAAGCATCAAATGAAGGAAAACGTAAAACTTGAATCTGTGGGATGCTCACATAGATGAAACGATCATAATTAAACATTCCGTAGGCAAAGAAAGAGATGCTCATCAAGAAGGTTGAAAGCGAAAGATAAAATGGCATGAACTCCACACTCCTTGTTCGGATCACCAAATTCTACCAACAAAAATATATTATATAAGACAGGACCCAAACGAGTTAATTCAGGGCATTAGCTGAATACATGCCTAGGATCTCCTAGATATATAGAAAGCAAGCAGAGGTATTATTTAGATAGACGTACAATTACAAACAATGGGGAAGCAAACATGGATATGAGAGAAACAACACTCAAGTATCCAACAAAGATCTGGCGCGTGGTAGAATCAAGGAACTTCAAGCTCACAAATACAATTACTGCAAATATGCCTAAGACTGCCAGCAATAATCCCAGCATCTTCACCTGCCAGCAACATTCATGGATTATGTGAATAATAGCTCTTCATGATATCAAAAAGAATTGCAAATATGAGAACAAAATGTGCAGATCAATCTTAGAGAAGGAAAAGTATTACCTTCTTTCTTTTGGTAGCATATAAAATAAAGATGATTATGTAGGTTAACTGGAAAACAGCCCCAATGGAATTGACCGTCGCAACCAATATAATACCAGGTGATACAATGGGCAAGCCATACCAGAGGCAGATCAAGCAGTTCAATAGAGCATAAATGTACGGCAACCCTGAGAACTGTTCTGTTGATCGGTTTCTTGCAATTCTCCTAAATGTGGGTCTGCGAAAGAAGATAGGATGTATTATAGCTCATGGATATAGGCAGATTTTTCTTCTCTTGAATCTTTGAAAAAGGGCGTACCCAGTGCATGAGGCTCCCGCCACTGCAGGTCTGGGCAGGGACTCATGTACACAGCCTTAACCCCGCTTCGCGGAAAGGCTGTTTCCAGATTCGAACCCATGATCACTAGGTCACAATGGAGTAACCATACCATTGCGCTGAGGCCCGCCCTCTTTTTTCTTGAATCCTTACAAGGGGAAAATAGACAGGTGGTTTCAAGACTTACATGGGTGAGAGAAACAACACAAAAGCAAACACATTCCCTGCAACAAACAAATAGGCATTAGAAAGCTTTTCCCTAAGCATATAACATCCAAGCCTCTCTTTTTCTGACAAAGATATAACAACCAAGTCAATACGAGTCTTAACGCAATAAAAAAGCCAAGAGAAATTTTATGGTGAGGATTCGAGCAAGAATCTTTCTGGGGTGCTTTCTTCTTGATGAGCTTTCAGTAATTATCTGAGAGAAGCTTCCTCTTCTGCAGTTTTCCATCGTTCGCAGTGTATCAAAAGTGTTTACTCTCGAAAAAATTTCTAAATCAAAGTTGTTTGTCCCTTCTCCGCTGAATTAGAACAATGAAAAGGATCTCCATTCAACAAATCTAGAGCATAAAAAATAAAAAATAAAAATCTTGCTTTCCTGAAATCCAGATTTCCCACTTCCCAACCCAAGCAGGGTTTTCCTTTTTCTTCCTGCTACCCACCTCTGTTTCTCTCTTTTTTGCTCAATGTGGGGAAAATTCCCCATTCTCAACTCACAGTAGGTTGTTCGATCTATTTTTGAGAAGACAAGAGTGCCCGAACCAGCACATCTTGTGACCAAAATGTTACCAGAAACGAACTAAGCTTTATAATTCCTTGAAAACATTCCTTAAAGGAATTAATTTAAGCCAAAACTAAAAAATAAAAAATAAAAAAATCAGAGTTCTAAAACTCTGCAATTGCAGTAATCATGGGTTTTCTTCCATTAACATTACAGATTAATGAACCAAAACAAATCACGTTTTGAGAAATCAAACAACTCATTGAGAGAAACAGAGAGAGACGAAGCATTAGAATGGTACCGGCGATTCCAGCTGCATAGCTGAGAGATGAATATGTGGAGTCAAGTTCAGAAGAAATCATCAGCCGCTGCATGGCTCCTAATCACAGAACCAAATCCCAACAATACCACAGAATCAAGTCGAAACTCGTTTGAATGTCCGTCTCTCTCTGAGTCTGACCCCCTCTTTTACCAGATACGACTAATAATCAGCAAACGTATATACGTTATCTGGCGCTTTCCCCGTTCTTTGTCTCCGAAAGCTACTCTAACAATTTAAGGAAATAGCCCCGGACTAAATCCGATCTTTTGAATAAATCGTGATTCTCTCGACGATTTTATAAATTTTGAATATAAACTATTAAATAATATATGACGTTGACATTTTATGTGGGCCAGAGAAGGTAAGGAATCTTAATTCTTATGACTCAGATACCCTTTAGATCCACTTTATCATTCTCATTATAGCAAATCTGTATCACTGTATACGCATATGATGTCCGATTAAATCCACGGTTGACATTTGTTTTGTAAAATCCAGATAAATGCACGTGATTGCAAAAGGGTTAAAATACTTAATACTGACAAACAGATTTTGTAATCCTCTTTTTTTCTAAATATGTCTTCTTTTTAATTAATTTGAAATTGAGGATATGATGGTAAATTCACTCGACTTCATTCTTTTGAATCATACGGTTTAACTTGGTTGTAGCTAAAGTGTGTCAAATTTGGGCTCGGCCTGATAGCATGGATCAAGCTGGCTCGATATAATCCGAATCCAGTTCAGATCGAACCCTTAATTAACATATTTCGATTTAGACCGGCCTGTTAAGAAACCTAATTTAACCCGAATCGATAATATCCAACTCAAACACTGATAATTAATTCGAACAGATTCTTTTTATTGCTCGAATAGAACTGATTGACTAAGGATATGACATGTTTCGACTTTAACCAACCTGGGTTAAATCTGACTTTATCCAACCAGGGGTAAATCCGACAATAAAACTTGACATTTGGGTTAAAACCGACATCAACAATGTCGAAAACTGTAGTAGCAAGGTTAAAAAACTTAAATTATTACTTTATTACTTTCTAGTGTATTTAATCGTGAACTTAAACGGTATAATCATCAAAATTTGAGTCCAACCTTTTTGCTCGTTTACACTTAAGAATACATTTGAAAAACGTTGATTTGGAATATATAGTGGGAAATCACCGGTAATCCATCCCAATCAAATGATTGTCACTTGTCCCCAGTTGTGTGAGGTGGGGTCCAATGAAAGAGGTGCTTCCAATATGAGTAAAAAATTAATTGGTTTTGATGAGAATTATTGTATGAAAAAGTTAAAAAAAATTAAAAAAAAACTCAATCATCGGATCTGAGGGAACGTCAGGTGTCGACCATTCATCCGATACTATGAACTTGAGACGAGTCCGATCCGATTAGGGGTGGGTGGATTTAATTGGATCTATATTTATTTCTAGATAAGTTAAATTTTGACCTAAGACTATAATTGGAATTAATCAAATTGAATTTATTAATTAAATTAAAATAATATATAATGATTGAAAACAGCTTTCTTTTAATTAAAATCTTTGGATAGATCTAGAAGCTTGGTCATTTGTCATTAATTATTAAATAAATTAAATTAATTTCTTCTCATTAAAAATATTTTGATGAATTAGGTGATTGATAAGTATATCGATTATCTCAGTATATTCGATGAATTATTGAAACGATTGAACAACAGGAGACAAATCGTATCGGTTGGATGAGATCCTATGGATAGTGAAAGACATTTCTGACCTTCAATATAAAGAGAAAAATATTTCTAAAAAATAGGAACAGTATTTTTAATTTAATTTTCCTTTTCCCTCAGTGGGTGGGGGAAGGTGGGGGAGAGGGGTGAGGACAAAATTCCCTTGCTGGGTCCACATAAATTTTTATGCTTCTATCATCGTTGACGAAGATATGAGAAACGAATGGCCGTGCTTTGACACGTGGTGATTACAGCTCAGCTTTATTCTTCTCCTATTAATCTCTTGTGCAATGTAGATGACAATTCATAACCAGCCTCTTTCATTTTTGTAATGAAAATTTATAACACGTGTTTACCCTCCAAAAAAAATATGACACGTGATTTTCGAGTATTGCTCCGTGTGTCATTCTTTTTCCGTCTGGGAATCTCTCCAACTGACCCAAGTTATTATTTTTTAATATTAACTAGGTTGAAAATGGATGGATCTATTTAGGGGTATCAATTGATTGGTCTTAGTTATGCTAAATCAGTCATCATCATTTTAATATATTGCACTGTGACTGTTTAGTTAATCGATTCCTCATTGGCGAGGCCTGGACATGTTTATATTTTGTATGGTTGGTCTTGGGGCATAATTAGCCTTTTTTAATCGAGGTAATTGATCTATAATCGGTTTAATTTTGATATAGAGATATTGAGTTTCAAATCCATAATTGTTCACATTGGGGGTGTCAATTTTGAGACCAAATTGATAGCCCGAATCAAGCCAGCCCAAAACCCATCCGGATCAAATTGTTATCGGACATGTTTCGATTTGAGGAATGGCATATCTTACCGGCGTTGATCTAGTCTGGGCTACTCTGATACTAGCCTGAAAATTTCAAACCGATTAGCTTGAACTCGACAATGACCCGGACCAGACAAAATATTAAACCCTAGTTTTACAACTTCAACCTTTTGGATAGTCTTAATGGGTTTTCAACCAAATTTTCAATCCAATAACAACCCGATAAGCTAAGCTTCATAACAATCCGAAACTAGACCACCACATTAGTTTATGTGCACAGTGCAACCCATCCAGTTGAACTTCTTAATGGACATGTTTCCATTAGACCCTATAAAGGCCGACATTGATTTGGTCTTGATCGGCCCATTAATACCCCTAGTTCTCATGTAATATATTATATAATTTCTTAGGATTGTAAAAGGCTCTTATTGGACTTCTAATCATCTATCCATATAGACGAAGATGAGGCCGAAAAAAACGAGTGAAAGGCTCAAGAATTAAAAGAGAATAAAAGACACGTCTTAATGTTTTAGATTTTTAGTTTTAGGGTTATATTAATTTGTTTGATCTATATCAAGATTCAGTTTGGTATAGAGGTACATTTGGTCCATTCGATCAGTTCGATTGAGCTACACCCTTAGATTGAAATATCCGTTTAATAATCAATCTAAACCTAAACCCAACACCTTTAATAATCGAACGATTAGTCCGAGTCCATAATCATTAGATTCGGTCAAACTATATGACATGGGTATAAAATTGACACCCCTAGATTTATTGAACAAAGAATAAAGATATTTGAATATTCAATTATGAAGGATAGGAAATTAGCATATCATTTTGGGAATATCGTTGGGATTCTATTGGTAATTGGTATGGAGAGTGAGAGACTTGCGGTCATGCCGGTACGTAACCCGCACGCATTGGGTTGCATAGTTGCATAGTAGATAGGATTAACTTATTTTTAATTTATATTATAATAAAATAATATGGAATCATGGTCAGGATACAAATAGAATATGTCTCGCTGCCCTATTTATTTTGTTTAAATTTTTCTTGCGGTACACTCCTGTCGGGGGTTGGGTGGGACCAGGTCCAAAAACAATCCCAACATGTTAAATGAGAGCATGGATTTAGGGATAGAAATCCTCTCCAACCGGTATATGGACTGTCAAGGGTTGGATTTCAATTAACATATATACTGATATATTGATATACGGTTGAACTCTAGTCCTTGGATCAGCCTCAGTTCCCACCTCCGTGGCAGAGGATTTGGATCCTGATTTTTGGGGTCAAGATCGGATTGATTGTATTAAATAACATTATCTATTTGAGGAGTGATCATTACAAAAACATGGCATGCTGTACCAGTTGGATGGATGCTGCTTGGACCAAATCAAATCCGACACTTGATATTGATTTATTGCAAAATTAAAAGATAGGTTAGTGTAACATGACATCGGAAACGTGAGTCTCGTGCCAGAGAATAGAAAACAGAATTCTAATTCCAATTTAATGTGTGGAGTGAAATCGCAATTAGAGTTCTACTTTCTATTCTCTGCTACGAGATTCATGTTTCCGATGTCACGTTACACTAACCCATCTTCTAATCATGCATGAAATCAATATCAAGCGTCGGATTTGATTTTGTCCAGCGGGTGCAACATGCCATGTAGCACTTTTGACTACTACACACAAGCTAAGGGTGTCAAAAATGGGTCCGGCCTAGTAACACGGATCGAGCCAGCCCGATATAATCCGAACCCAACCCGGACCGAACCTTAATGGACAGGTTTCGGTCTCGGCTTGTAAAGCCCGACACCGTTTCAGCCCAAATCGAAACTAGACCGAACCAACCCGTTAAGAAGCCCGAACTAGCCCGAACCAATAATACCTAACCCAAACACCGGTAAAGTCCATCCAGGTCCAGTTTCTTAATTTTAATGGTTTTAAATTTTAATTGATTTATATTATACTGTTATAGTTCACTTCTTGATCGGAAAGATTATATGAATCTATAGTTGAAAAAAGTATGTTAATTGTTACAATTTACTGAATTACATACATATAGAATGAATGATGTTAATTTTATAGATATAAATAATAAAATAAGTTATATATCTTACATATAAAATAGGGCCGATAAGCTTAATAAGCCTGGTCCGGACCGAACTAGTCCGAAATCATCTCAATAAGCCCAACCCGATAACAGATCGACACCAGACCAGCCCGATAGTTATTGTGTCCAGCGCAGCCCAACCCAGCCCGAACTCTTAATTGACATGTTTTGGGTTGGGCTTATAAAACCCGATATTGATTCAGTCCGGACCGAAACCGGCCCGGATCGGTCCGTTGACACCCTTAACACAAGCACAGTCAGTATTGGAGATGTGAATCAAATAGGCACTGTTACTTTACCAATATAGATTGACTCGTGATCATACTAAACCAATGCCAAAATGGTATACTACATCAACAGTATCTGTCGATGCTGACTCATATGTATCTAATATCGATACCCATTCCAATTTATCGGATGACCGTTTTCTAAAGCAACGAAGTTTATATAATGAGCTATGACCCCCAAGGGGTCTCTTTCAAGTTTCAATAATGATATGGCCTTGTATAATAGTTATATTCTTTTTATTCTGGGGGGGGGGGGGAGATGGATTCAAATCCTCTCATTCAAGAGAATCCGGAGGAGAAGTGGCGTCCCATTTGAATGCCCTCCATCTGAGTCGATATCAAGCAGACAAACTAAGCTGACATGGGGTATCATTTTGGATTCATTTGAGTCCCAGATGTCGTCCATTTAATAGGAATACTACATTTCTTTCAGATTTTCTTGAAGAAAATGATGTGAATCCGGATAGAGACGAGGGGTGGAGAGGGAGTTAATAGAACTGATACTGGTACTGGTATGGTTGAAAATCATCAAGAAAACAAGTGAACAACGTTAGGATAATTATGAACTAAAGCCATACAACACGTGCTGTCACGACAAACTAATATCATAGTCAGAGTCTCAAGAAATAAAGATGGAGGCTTTGAACCTAAAAGGACTGATCAGGTCTGTACCATGTGGTCTGCACCATGTGCAACTTGGCCATGGGACCTCAAAGTTTAATATCAACCTTACGTTATTTTCTAACATTTTATTCGTTTTATTTATTTATTTATTTTTATATAAAGTGTCAAAAGATAGGAAGGATAATGAGACAGACTTCAGGATCGTCTGTAGCACTTTAATGTAGTAGATTTAATCTTGACCATTAGAAATGCATCGAAAGATGTGATCGATGCATTCTCAATGGTCAGGATGCACTCTGCTATAATAGAATGTTATGAAAGATTTTTTTTTCCCCTTGTATTAAGGGCATATATATTGATTATTTTTGTACGCTATCATTGGGCTATCTTGATAGTCTCTGATACAAAAAGATATTATTAGTGTTTAAGTCGGAAAGGATTTTGGATTTTATGCCACTCTGATCAACATCAATGTGCAAATAAAAATGGCTCTCTAAGCAGTGCTCTAATTTTCTTTTGTGGTAGATGAACAAAATTAATTGTATACACAAAAAAACAAAGCTATCCAAACTAGAACATTAGTGATCTCTAAGGAAAATAGTTCACCTATATGTATTTGTATTCTTTCTAAGATTCTATCACTGGCCATATCTAGTGGGTCCCACACTCTAGAGGTGGATTTGACACTACATCGATGATGAGATCGTTTGAAAAGTACATGTACATGTAGATGATCCAACTCATCTCTAGGGATTGAAAAGATTATTATAAAAAGCATCAAACCATGTCATAAAACTAAAATGATGCCACCATTAGGATCTATTGGTCATTCCGACTGTTGTTGGAGTCCCATTCAAGTAAGGTTGTCAATTCATATCGAAATCAGTAATCATATAGTTTATATTGATACTGGTATATTTTTTTCTATCTGATAAGGTAATGATTCAACATTTGGTATCGTTTTTTCATTTGGTACGGTAATGGTTTATATCGATATAAAGGTGGTACATACCATTTAGATATCGAATTGTATACCATACATATATCGATTTGTATACTGTATGTTGTTTATATACTGGGTCACAAACTTATAGTATTACACACGCACTTCACTGATCCACATTGCAGTAGAATTGTATTTCGTACCTAATTAGAACCATATTTCATACCGAATTAGAAACCGTACTTTATACTAGATAAAAAACATTTTTTGTGTCCAATAAAAACAATATTCACACCGATTAAATACCGTACTAAGCTTGTATGGTACCAATAAGATAATGGTAGGGCCTTTTCTTTCTTGTATTGATCTGGAACCGTACTAGATTACCAATACCATATCAATAGATACCTTTACATTCAAGTGCCAAGATCCTTGGTCCTTGGGTCTGAACTAAAAGGAAGAAAACACATGTGGATACATGGTGCATTCCCTACAATCATTCACAAATCGATATTACAATATGAATAAATGATTTTCCTTCACATTGGGTGAAGAGAAATCTACCACTGCAATATCATTGTTACTCTCCTATATGATGAATGTTCGAAGCACCATTGACATCATTTTAGAGTCTCATATAAGTGCCATGACCCATGAGTATAGGAAGATTATCTCTTCACCATGTCACGTGGAAGAATGATTTTTTTAAAATCAAGGTTCGATATAAGGGTGCCAATTTGAGGCCCACACTAGATAGTTTATCGAGCCCGATCCAAACTGATTATTAAACGTGCCAAATTTAGGCTTGGACCGATTATTAAACTTGCCACGCTTAGGCCCGGATAGATTATTAAACATGTTGTGCTTAGGCCATAACTGATCCTTACTTCTGAGCTCCGGAACTAATTTGGAATAGAATGACGATTGATAAACACGGTTTAAGTTTTGACTCCCATGGAGTGAACCGTTCCAAAAATGTCTCTGGGAGCTAAAAAACTGGAGTTAAAAAAACTTACTTCTCATGCTCCAGAGCTATTACCACTACCGAATGCCATCACCACCACCACTGGCACTGCCATCATCACCACCACCCCTCCACCGCCACCATCCCCACCACAACCACAGCTACCACCACCACCACCACCCACCACCACCACAACCACCCTCCCGCCACCACCACCACCACCACCACCATCACCCACCACCTACCACCACTGTAGACACCACCACCACCCACCCACCCACCACCTACCACCTACCACCACTGTCGCCACTACCACCACCACCCACCACCACCACCACCAGCCCCCACCCATCCCCATCACCACCACCCACCACCCCCGTCCCACCACCCACCACCCCGCCTCTACCACCACCACCCGCCACCACCCACCAGCACTGCCACCACTACCACCACCCCCCTCCCCCATCGCCACCAATACCACCATCAAATAACATTCTGGAAACATAGTCTTTTGATTTTGGAGCAGCGTTATAAAACAGTATTCTATTCCAAAAATCCTGACTCTGGAGAAGAAGTAAAAAACGACTATGGACCAGAAGTAACTCCATGGGAGCTAGAGTGTTATCAAACGGGGCCTAAATGTGCCACACTTAGGCCTTGACCGATTAATAATCGGCCATTGATGGTGTAGAGGTCTAACTTGATGGTCTCCCAACCGAATTGACCAGCTATTGCCCCTAATCCTATCACATAACCATAAATTTCTCCATGGATAATAAGTCACTGGTGACAATATAGAAGTCAAAACAAGAATGAGTACCTTAAAATGTTCCTTGAGTTGGATGGTAATGTTTAGGGACGTGTCCCGCAAGGAATGATAAATGTTCTAAACTTGTGGTTTATGTTATCTTGTACTTCTTCCGAACTATGGCCTTAATCCATACAATTCCCAAACATTTCAAACAATGGAAAATTTCAAACACCCCCCCACCGCACGAATTTTCTCTTTAAAACACCCAACCCCCAACCTTTCCAATAATATTAATCGCATCCTGTACAAAAGAAAAAAGGTCCTCATGCCCCATGTTAAAACTCGAGTTAAGGCCTGGAAAACGTAAAAAAGGATGGGTGGAACTAAGGAATCTTAATTCTTATGATTCAGATACCCTTCAGATCCACTGTGTCATTCCATAATAAATATGAATACGCACATGATGTCGGGCTAAATCCACGGTTGACATTTCTTTTGTAAAATTGAGATAAATGCGCGTGACTGCCAAAAGGGTCAAATAGATTTTGTAATCTTTTTTTTTACTTTCTAAATATGCCTTTTTCTAATCAATTGGAAACTGAGGATATGATGGTAAATTCACTCGATTTGATTCTTTTGAATCATTCGGTTTAACTTGATTGTACCTCAACTTCGTCTATCTTTCAAACTCTGCATCAGTCATCGAACATCATGCCAGAAATTATGGAGCTCACGGAGTACTCATGGGATCTGTATCTTCTCTTGTTGTTCAGTTGTTCATAGGATGGACTGAGATAGTCGGTATCCATGTCGATGTATCCTAGACTGTATCCTAGACTGTTCAATAGACGACTAATGGATTTGAACAACAAGAAAATGACTCTTGATTCCAAACCAGGCCATCACTCTCCCTCTGTATAATTGCAACCATTAAACGAAAAGAGCCCATTCCACTAGGTAGAAGGGTGTTAAACCAATGATGGTGGTGGGATTAGGAAAAAGATTCTCTATAGTGACTGCCAAGTGTAGCAATGAGGATATTGGCTGTTCAAAGTGCATCAACATGTGTTCCAATGCACTTTGAGTTGCTAGAATCCTCACTAATATTGGTAGTCAATACAGAGGATCTCGACCATGCATGGGGCTAAGTATCTGATCAAAACAAGCCTCAAAAAGAATGACACGTGACAACCCATGTGCTAACCAAGGGCAAATTCGACTTTAGCCACTCATCGGGGTAGATTCGATTTTAGCCGATCAAGGGTAAATCTAACATTGAAGCCTAACATCCAAGGGCAAAACCGACCTCAACAGTGTCAGAAGTGTACTAAATAGCGTGCATACACACTAGGGGCCTATTTGATAAAACTCCAGATTCTAGATTCTATGGATTCTGGCTCCTCCCTTTTGGAGTAGAAGCACGTTTGATAAGCCTGGTTGGATTCAAGCTCCCACAGAATGAATCGGATTCAAAATGACTTCAGAATCCAAAATTTTGAAGTTATTAATACTTGCTCTAACCTGTTGGAACAAGTTTTGGGAGAAGTAAAAGAGTTCGATTTTCACTAGATTCTTACTTGACCACCACAACCACCACCTCATTATCATCTGCCACCTCCACCCCTGTCGCCGTCGACGCCGTCACTACCACCACCACTGTCGCCACCACCCACCACCACCACCGTTGCCGCCGCCGCCACCACCACCACCGCCGCCACCACCACAGCCGCAACTGCTGCCACTACCACCACCACCACCACCACTACCCACCACCGCCACCACTCACCACTCACCACCGCCTCCACCCACCACCCATCATTGCCATCATCATTTTTTAGACTTTGATTGGAGAGATAGTGTTTATCAAATATGTTTCTATTCCAAATATACTCTGGAATCCATTTCAGAAAATACATTACTAAACATGTTTTTATTCCCAAATAATTGTGGAGTAGCATGAAGTAAAATCTAAATTATGAACTGGAATCCATAATCCATAACAGAAATTTTATCAAATGTGTCATAGATTACTATAAAAGGGGACTCAGCTACTAAGGTCAAATCACTTGTCTCATTACTTTATTACTTTCTATTGTGCTCACCTTTTATGGTTTCTTATTGATGGTCCAAGACTTAAGCATAAGAGAATATCCAACGGATTCTAAATCCAACCACTCTTGTGCTCATGTATTATCGTTTGCAGTGCAAATCCCTCCTCAGAATATTAGTTCAAAACTAAACAGCAACACTCACTTAAGATCACTTTTGAAAACCGTTGATTTGGAATATGTGGTGGAAATCACGGATAACCTATCTCAATCAAATGGTTTGAGGTGTGATGGTGTGAGGTGGTCCAATGGAACACATGCTTTCCAAAAAACAAGAACTATCTTATAGTCACCACGTACACTTTCATATATACTCTCCACGTGCCTTGGAGGCTGGGACCCCTCAATACTAGTCAGGGAATAATCAATACTAACTAGGGAATAATAAAACGTTAAAATTATATATATATATATATATATATATATATATATGGATGAAGGGTTGTGGGTAGATTTCTAGGAGAGGATATATACCCATTTCATTAGTAAAAAATTGGCTTAGGACCACCATGTGAAATGATCAATTTGAATTTATTAATTAAATTAAAATAATTTATATGATTGAACCTTATTTTTTTTAATTAAAATCTATAAATACATCTAGAAGCGTGGATCATTTTGTCGTCAATTATTAATTAAATTAGAATAATTTGTTCTAATTAAGCGTGGATCTAAAAGTTTAGGTCAATTTATCATCAATTATTAATGAGAGTGTCAATTCATTCCATTTATGTAATTGGTAAAAGGTTATAATGGAATCAAAGTAAAACCGGACGAGTTAGGTTGTATCGACATGTACATCGATTATCTCAGTTTATTTTATGAATAACTGAAACGATTGAACGACAAAAGACAAACCCTATCCGTTAAGATGAGATTTCAAGAATATTGAAGGATATTTTTAGAAAAATATTTCTATCAGATAAGTGTGTATTTTTATTTATTTATTTATTTATTTAGTGGGGAAGGTGGGGAGGGAAGGGGAGTAGAGAACAAAAGTCCCTTGGTGGGTCTACATAAACTGTTTCTATCATCGTTGAGGTAGATATGATAAATGAATGGTCGTGCATTGACACGTGGTGGTTCCAGCTCAACTTTATTCTTCTCATGTTAATCTCTTCTGCATCATCATTGATGACGACACTTCATAACAAGTCTCTTTCTAGATGTGCTTGCAGAGACAAAAAGGACCGGAGACAAAGAGGGATGCAGGGGTGGGGACGGAGAGAGAAAAAACAATGATTTTTTTAATTTTCTTTTATTATGATTATTTGTTTGGAAATGTGTTTGGGATCAATGGGATTGCATGACACAGGCATTCAACTAAAGAATCAAGATCGTGCCTGTCTGTGTCGGCTTAGGAACACAGACTAATTCTCATGAATCATTTTGCTTTTTTACTATTGAATCTAAGTTTGATCCTTAAAATTAAAAATTGATATGGAGTCCTGATTGGAGGCCAATTCCGACCACAATTCCAATTACTAAAACCTGGTGCATATCGACATAAATACCATCTCTAATATTATTCGAGGTTGGATTTGGACTACATCTATTTAGGGTATCAATTGGCTGGGCTTAATCACTTCTTATTATTTTAATAGATATTTTGACCTCTTGTTTTTAGTTAATTGGATCTTAATCGGTGAGGCTGTGACATGTTTATATTTGGTACGGTCGGTCTCAGTGCATAATCAGTTTTTTGTAAATCGAGTTGATTAATCTGTACACAGGTTAAAATTGGTCTAGTTTTGTTAGTGAGAGATGTCTGGTTTCAAATTCACAATTGTTCTCGTCTAGTAGATTAGATACTTTCTTAGGATTGCAAAATACTCTTATTAGACTTTGGATCACCCATGTTGATAAAAATGAGGAAAAAAATAATAAATGAGACTCGAGAAATGAAAGATAATGAAAGACATCTTAGGCCAAAGGAGGCTTGGATCCTCTACAACCATGCAGCCCCATCCGGGTTGTTGGATTGCATTGCTAAATGTGTAGATGCACTTTCAATGGTTTGGATGAGGCTATAGAGGTTGCATGGCTACAAGAAACCCAAGTCCAAAGGGGGCTTCGATCCTCTACAGTCCTATCAGGACCATTGGATTACATTGGTAAATGTGTAGATGCACTTTCAACGGAACAAATGAGGCTGTAGGGATTGCATGACTGCAAAAAAATCCAAGTCCAAAGGGGGTTTAAATCCTCTGCAGCCATGTAGCCCTACAGCCCCCTACAGCCCCATTCGGGCCGTTGGATTACATTGGTAAACGTGTAGATGCAATTTCAATGGTCTGAACGAGGTTTGCAAGGATTGCACGGCTGCAAGAAACCTACATCCTAAGAGGACTTAGATCCTCTGCAGCTCCATTCGGGCCGTTGGATTACATTGGTAAACGTGTAGATGCAATTTCAATGGTCTGAACGAGGTTTGCAAGGATTGCATGGCTGCAAGAAACCTACGTTCTAAGAGGGCTTAGATCCTCTACAGCTCCATTCGGGCCGTTGGATTGCATTGACAAATGTGTATATGCACTTTCAACGGTTCAAATGAGGCTGCATTGGTTGCACGACTACAGAAAACCCAAGTCCCAAGGAGGCTTAGATCCTTCGCAACCCCATCTGGGCTGTTAAATTGCGCTGGTAAAAGTGAAGATGCACTTTCAACGGTCCAAATGAGGTTGCAGGGGTTACATGGATGCATGAAACCCAAGTCTAAAGGGGGCTTAGATCCTCTGCAGCCCCATCTAGGCCGTTGGATTGCACTAGTAAATGTGTGGATGCATTTTCAACGGTCCGAATGAGGCTGCAAGGGTTGCACGGATGTCAGAAACTCAAGTCCAAAGGAGGCTTAGATCCTCTGTAGCCCCATCTAGGCCGTTGGATTGCACTAGTAAACGTGTAGATGCACTTTTAATGGTCTGAATGAGACTGCAGGGGTTGCACCATTGCAAAAAATCCAAGTCCAAAAGGAGCTTAGATCCTCTACAACAATGCAATCCTGTAGTCCCATCCAGGCCATTGGATTGCATTGGTAAACATGTAGATGCATTTTCAATGGTCCGAATGAGGCTACATGAAACCCAAGTCCAAACGGGGGCTTAGATCCTCTACAACAATGTAGCCCCATCCAGACTATTGGATTGCATTGATACATGTGTAGATGCACTTTCAACGGCTCAGATGAGGCTGTAGGGGTTGCACGGCTATAGAAAACCCAAATCCTATTAAAGGTATATTTGGTTTATTCGATCAGTTCGGTTAGACTATACCCATGTATTAAAACGTCTGTTTAATAATCAATCTAGCCTAAATCCAATACCTTTAATAATAGGGACTATTAGTTCAGTCTATAAAGATTAGAGTTGTTTAAACTATATGACATGGGTATGAAATTGACACCCCTAGATCTATTGATCAAAGAATAAAGATATTTTGAATATTCAATTATGAAGGATAGGAAATTAGTATATCATTTTGGGAATATTGTTGGGATTCTATTGGTAATTGGTATGGAGAGTGAGAGACTTGCGGTCATGCCGGTACGTAACCCGCACGCATTGGGTTGCATAGTTGCATAAGTAGATAGGATTAACTTATTTTTAATTTATATTATAATAAAATAATATGGAATCATGGTCAGGATACAAATAGAATATGTCTCGCTGTCCTATTTATTTTGTGTATTTACCATTTTTTTTGCCGTACACTCCTGTCAGGAGATTGGGTGGAACCAGAATTAAAAACAACTCCAAACAACTCCAACATGTTAAATTAGAATATGGTTTTAGGTATCAAGATCAGATTAATTGTATTGAATAATATTGATCGATTTTGGGAGTGATCATACAGATATGCTATCGAATACGTGAATTAGATAGGTACTATTACTTTATTGATACAGATCGATTCATACCAAGCCAATGCCAAAACAGAACTGCTACATCCGCATACTTATCGATGTTGATTCATATGTATCTGATATCAATACCCGTTCCAATGTATACGATGACTGTTTCCTGAAACAATGAAGATTGTATAATGAATTGTGGCTCCAAGGGGTTTTTTTTTTTTTTTTTTTCCTGGTAATACCCAAGGGATCTCTTTCAAGTTTCAATAATGATATGGAAAGGTATATTACTTATATTAGTTTTTTTTTTTGTTTTTTTTTTTGGGTGGCCCCCATATGAGACTTATATTGGTGTGGCTGAAAATCATCAAGAGAACAAGTGAACGAGGGTAGGATGATTATGAGCAAAAGAACATGTGCTGGATGACTTCACGACAAGCTTATATCATAGTCAAAGAGTCCTAGAGATAAAGATGGAGCCTTTAAGTTTTAAAACCTTAAAGGGCTTGGTCAGGTCTGCACCATGTGCAACTTGGCCATGGGACCTCAAACTTTAATCTCAACCTCACATTATTTTTGAATTTTTATTGGTTTGTTTTCTTTATTTATTTATTGTGTAAAGCACAAAAAGATTAGACTCATCAGACCTAATTGAGACGGCCAAAACCAATGATTGATGGATTCAAATCCTCTTCTTCAAGAGAATCTAGAGGATATGCGGCACCCCTATTTGATGGGTGACACTTGAATCCGAGCTCTCCATCAAAGCCAACAGGGGGGTGTTAGCTCGAATGGAGGACTCAAATCACCCGAGCCCTAGGTGTCATCCATCCAATGGGGGAGCCACCTTTTCTCCAAATTCTCTTGGAGGAGAGGATGTCGATCCATGATTGACACCCTTATTTAGAAATGTAGGATTAGTTTCATAGCTCCCTTATTTTTTTATTTTTTTTTAAATTATAGGTACTTCTTTCTTATTTTGCTTTTAAATCAGTTATGCTTTAAATATTTCAAACAATTTTAAAGATACCCCTTTAAATAAAAAAAAAAAAAAAAAACCTATTCCATTAGTGAATTTCCGTTAACTGGTTAACTGATGATAAAAACTAAAAATTAAAATTTTAATACCTAAAATACCCTCCTACATAAGTTAAATGATCATTTACCTAAAACCCACTCCGTTTGTGAATTTCTATTAACTTACGGGAGTGGGTTTTGTGTAAATGAAAAGTTTAAATAGAAGTAAAATTGTCCTTTGACTTATACAAGATAGTATTTTAGGTATTAAAATTTTAAATTTTAACTTTTGTCATTAGTTAATGAAAATTCACTAATGGAGTGGGTTTTTATTATTATTATTTTTTTATGAATTTATTTTGATTTAAGGAGGTGTCTTTGAAATTGTTTGAAATGTTTGATATGTATCTTATTTAAGAACAAACTACAAGGGAGATACCTACAATTAACCCTTAAATAAATTTTAGTGGGTTTTATCCTAAAGTTCTGTTTGTTTGATGTAAAATTTTATTCAAATGTAACATTTTATATGTAATTTTTAATTTCAATGTTTGTTTTACGTAGGAAAAAAAAAGACAAAGATCCTTTTTCTCCCCATTTAGAGATCACTATATTTTTTTCTATTGGAAACAAACATTTAAAAAAAAAATTACATATAAAATGTTATACATAAAATTTTATTCAAAGCAAACGGAGCCTAATTAGTTAATTCAGTGAATTTTGTTTTACGATATTCACGGCCCAATCCATAATATGGAGGACAGGACGGCCCAAGGATCATAAGAATCAGTTGGGCTGAATTGGACAAAGTTTTGGGCCCCATCTTTGAGACTGCCCTAGATAATCAGGCCCAAAAAATCGATTGGGCTGATCAGGAGAAGCGGCTTTGGGCCCCATTTTGTGAACCGTGTGGATTGTATTTTGGACTGCCTATATAATCACCTTAAGCAAAAGAGGAACTTTGGGAAAAGATCCTCTCATGTCGGCTAGTCTTTCGAGCCTTGGTTCAACAACTGGAGTTCTCCAGATGCACAAACCGGCTAGAGGGACTCCAGCCAGAGACGATCCGAACCCTTACTTTTGGGTCATAAGATCACCCGAATGGGACTCATATCGCCTTTTGTCAATGGACGATGGTATCCAATCGCGATCTAGTTACTGGAATTCATCCAGTGCATATACCAATATATCGGTATGTCCGTCTAGTAAACTCCAACCATTGGATCACAGTTGGACCAATCGGACAACATGAAACGAATTTTTTTATTTTTTTTCACTCAAATGGGCCCTCTCTTTATTGTGGGCTTTTTCCCTCTCGCTCGTCAACATTCCCGCCAATTTCATAACTTTCAACTCTCTGTCTCTAGATTCTTGTGTGTGGGGTTTTCACAGCATTGCACTATTTTTGCTCCTAAACAATTCCGGCATTTCCGTAATTCATTTCTCTATCTCTCTCCATCCAATAATTCCATGTCTGCAACTTTAGGGTTTGGTTAATGTGACCTGCCGCAGCTTGTGCCGAAGGAAGAAGGGTGGAGAGAGAGAATGGGAATTCATGGTCTTCTGCCGCTGCTGAAGTCAATAATGGTTCCTATCCATATAAAGGATCTCAAAGGTTACTATGTCGCGGTCGATACCTATTCCTGGCTCCACAAGGGAGCCTTATCTTGCAGTAAGGAACTCTTGAAGGGCGACCCGACTTCCAGGTAAAACGAAAGATTACACAGTGGACAGGGGATTTGCCCTCCTCCATTCGTTTGTTTCTCAAATATATTCTGTTTGTTACTGTGGAAATTATAATTCCGAGACTACATTTTTTTTATAAGGTGTTGGATGGATTCTACTTTTCCTATTGAATTGTTATTACCTGGGTGCTGAACTGAAGATACCCACCGAACCCCAGTCGGTGCTTTCACATTCAATGCACATGGGAGTACAATCGCATTGCTTACTTTGACTAAGAATGCAGGAATGGGCTTGGTGGTTTAGTTAAATCTTTCTTCTCTTTCAATGGGACAGTGAATATTATGTCCTGAAATTATGGCATTCCTTAGTTAACTGTACCATGGAACTGTAGAGGATCAATTAACATCTCATAGAAGTACTGGGATTTGCATAGCTCATAATACTTTGAGTAGGAAAGTGCATTAAAATGTGGCTTTAGATGCTTATCGGATGGGGGCTAAAAGATCCATTTTTAGCTTAAATGTGTTCCTTTTCCAATAAGAAATAGATAGTCATTCATCCAAAAAAAAAAAAAAAGAAGAAGAAGAAAGTACATGAAATATGAAGTTTTCATTCATAAAGCCCCTCTATGTTGGATAATACAAACATCAAAGATAAGCTGACACTGTCTGTGGTAATAGTGAGTTGAAAATCAATCCTCCAACCAAAACAACTAAGATGTGATTTTCCTTACATCACTTAAGACTGGTCGTCTCTACTCAAATAAACCTTATAATAATTTTGGGGTTGGTTAGATAAATTGTATTACACCATTCTTCTATAAAGTCATATCTTCCACTTAACCATGTAAAAAAAATAATATTATTTCACAAGAAAATAATGGCAAAAAAATTTACTTTCATTGATACACAGACACACATAACACACAAAAGAAAGGGAAAAGAAAACAAATAAGTCTGCTGTTACTTATGTCAAGTTGATATGATTTTAATTTTTCATTGATATACTTGTGACGTTCTTTGAACTTGTAGGCATATTGACTATTGCATGCACAGAGTAAATCTGTTGCGCCATTACGGTGTTAAACCTATTCTTGTCTTTGATGGAGGATTTCTGCCAATGAAAAGTGAACAAGAGAACAAGCGTGCAAGGTATTCCAAATATCATTCAAAATTTAATGCCTAATAACATACATTCATTTGCGTACTATGCTTTACTCTTTGAAAGTTTCGTGTATGATTGATATGCTTGAATATTTTTTTTTCCATCTGACAGTTTTCACTCTTTTTCAAGTACATTACAGTAGTTCCATCAGCAAATTCTTGTAAGACTGAATTGCATCATTTTCTCTGTCAGTTCTCACCTTTATGGCTTTATGAATAGGAAGTCAAGAACTTGGGCTCTTATATGCATTACTTGGATGAAAAAGTGCTAAGGAGGTTGATGTTCCCTGTCATCTCTGCTTTTTTGCCTTTTTGTATGAAATTCATGGAACTTTAAAGAAATTCTTCTTCTGCTTCAGTTTACTGCTTCATTAGGTAGAAAACAACCTCTATCAGGTTTCTGTACTTTGTACTCTGGGAGTTCGTCCTTTCTGAACTTCTTTTGTTTATTGTACTAATTGAAGTTATACACTTGTGGTTCTACCAAGCAAGGTGATACATTTATCTTAATGATTTGGAAACATTTACACAGATGTAACTTTTAACAAATCTATTCCGTTAGTAACGCAGGGGAAGGAAGGAAGCTCTTGATCGAGCTATTGAGCATGAGTCAGCAGGCAATTCAGGTGCTGCTTATGAATGCTACCAGAAGGCTGTTGATATTTCACCTTCTATTGCATATGAACTAATCCAGGTATGACAACTTTTTTTTTATAAATTTTTTATCATGAGGAAGGTACATGTTTAATGAGATGTCCCTGAAGGTTAAACATCATCTTGAAAGTTGTCTTTACACTTCGAGAGTAACTTCTCTATCTTCTGTGACAGTGATGGGGTTTGTCCAGAGTCCCCTGAGTGTATAATCTCACCTTTCTGGATTAATTTCATGTGGCAGGTTTTAAAGAAGGAGAATGTTGATTATATTGTGGCTCCTTATGAGGCTGATGCTCAGATGACCTTCTTGGCTCTTTGCAAGCATGTTGATGCAGTGATTACAGAAGACTCAGACTTGATCCCATTTGGGTGCCCTAGAGTGAGTTGTCTTTTGGTTGAAAACTTGAAACTTGTTTCACTAATCCTCTTGAATTCAGATATGTTCCATCGTGGTGAATAATGGAAATGGCATCCAGTTGCTGGTTGTTAAATAATAATAATAATAATAATAATAATAATAATAATAATAATATTATTATTATTATTACTACTACTACTTTTTGTTGAATTTCAGAATAATGATTTGACTTGTCCTCAGAGACAGAGATCAAGTTTATTATATAGATAAACGAGTACAGGGAATAAAAAGAATTAAAAGAACAACCCTAGACAATTATACCCTTGGGCAGAAACTGGTCCGATAATATGAACCCAATATGAACCCCCATATTATAATACTTTTCCTTTTATTAGGTAGGTCCCTAGGAGAGTAGAACTCACGATTTCTTAATTGTGAGGTGTTGGTTTTGCCATCTGAGCTAACCCCTTGGGGTACTGGGTGGTAGATTATTGTTATACTTACTTGCTGCCTGGGATGATGTTACTTGTTAATTGTTATTGAAGCAGATTTTATTCAAAATGGACAAATTCGGGCAAGGTGTCGAGTTTCAGTATTCCATGCTAGAACAGAATAAGGAGTTAAACTTTTCTGGATTCAATAAACAGATGGTTCTTGAAATGTGCATCTTAAGTGGTTGTGACTACCTACAGTCTTTGCCGGGAATGGGACTGAAAAAGGCACATGCTCTTATTAAGAAGTTCAAAAGCTATGAGAAGGTGAGGATGATAACTTGTAAACTTGATGGTGATCTCATGCTGAGGAACTTGTTGATTTAATTACCCATATAGTAGTCCCATGCCAGTTATAGATATTTTTCTTTTTTCTAATATGTAGTTAACACTTTCTATAAGTACTCATGAAATGGTTTATTCCTTCCAGGTAATTAAGCACTTGCGGTATAATATGGCTTCGGTTCCTCCTCTTTATGAAGAATTGTTCAAGAAAGCAATATGGACATTTCAGCACCAACGGGTTTATGATCCTAGTCTTCAAGATATGGTGCACTTATCAGAGATTCCCCATAACCTAGGCAATGACTTGGACTTTTTAGGTCCATATCCTTATGCAGAGTGCATACATTTTTTAAAAAAATTTTCTGTGACATCTGAGTTTTGACTTATACTATATCCAGAATTTCTTAGGTGATAGCCTTAACTAATCATACATTAATGCCACAAGACATAGTTAAAGGCATTGCAGAAGGTGATATTGATCCATTGACTAAAATGCCATTCCAGGTACTTTCTCCCCTTAGCCCCTGTTTTAATTTCTTTTCAGTTTGATTTATTTACTCTCTCTCTCTCTCTCTCTCTCACACACACACACACACACACACACACACACGTGCGCGTGCGCACGCGTGTGTGCTGTTGTGTTGATATGACTAGTTTCTGTAGTATGATATTAGATAATTATTCTTGTGAATGCACTTCAAAGTTCTAGCTCTGATCTCATTTTTAGGATATCAATTTTATGAGGCATAATTATGATTGTCATCCAACTCTCCCTTCAACTCAACATTAAAATTGTATCAGATGGAAGAGCTGGATAAACTACAAAATGAAACTTTCTTTGGTGGATCATCATCAGTGTTTAAATATTTGAGTACATCTCTTCATGATATTCTAGTTACTGTTCACTAGTTTTTAAAATGTACTTGAGGCTTTAAGGTGCATGGGTTTTTGTGGAAGGATTATTTACATACCTTTTTTAATTGCCAAGAAGTTTTCCTTTTAATGCTTTTCTGATATCTCACTCTATAGGGATGTTCATTATGGGTTGTTTCCTTGTTCTTGACCAGTCTATGTTCATCATATTTCCTCTCATATGCACCATTTGTTTCATAGCCATCAGTTCTTTATGCCAGGGGCCGTTGCTAATTGCTCTAACTTTTAAGTTCATTATGGGTTGTTTCCATGTTCTTGATCAGTCTATGTTCATCATGTCTCCCCTCATATGCACCATTTGTTTCATAGCCATCAGTTCTTTATGCTAGAGGCCATTGCTAATTAAGTTTTACCTTGATAATCCATGACATTTGTCTATTTTGTTTTACTTTTTTTCAACATCACATACCAGAACTACAAATAGAAAGATTAAGTTGAGTTGATGATTAATTTTGTAGTTGAGATGACAATCCTCTGCTTCATTATACTTCGTAACCCAGGCCTTATTAAAGTTAGAAGGTTGGTAGTATATCCTGTTTCTGAGGAGAACTTTTAGTTTTTTTTTTCAATGCTCAGCCATCTCCTTCCTCCCAGGCCCTCTTGCTGTTTCCAAGAAAATCCATCATTGAAGTAGAGGGATAGGTTCCCAGAAGGGTTTCTTTGTCCCAATTAAGCTGATTTTGTTAGTTTTAATTACTCTTCTGAAACTGGAATTTCTTATCACTATGTTTAAGCTAGTGACCTTTGGATGTTAACAAGGTCACAGTGTTATCCTTTTTCAAGAACTGACATGTTGTACATGTGCCCATATTACAAAAAATTTAGTAGGCCTGTGCGGTATTCTGAAGTAGTGCTTTCATGTTAAAGTTTTATGGGTTGAATAAGTCAATTAAAAATTTTCCTTTTAAGGAAAAAACTGAATCAAGGATTTATTAATTTGAAAAAGAACAGAATGATAGGATTCCTTCTGAGGGACCGATGGGCGAGAGTTTATGGAACTATGCACATAATTAGAATTTCTTGCATAAAATAATTTCATCTAATGTGGCCATGTAGTTCATTTTCTCTGTATAATACTAAAAGTAGAAGACAAAAATTAGAAGTCTGGAAAATATAACTTTCAATGAATAGATTTTTTGCCCTTTGTCCTGCTATATACTTAAAAGAAAATACTAAGGAGCTGTATACACACCTATTTGATTCTCTTTGGAAATTTGCAAGGAACCTTGTTTCGTGAGGGTTACATATGAACTTATATTTTGGTTACATATTATTAATTTATATTGAGGAGAATTATGAACTATACTAGGTAATAGCAATATATCTAGGATGTTCATTGAAAAAACAATGATATTGTGGACTCTACAAACAAGGAATTAATCTTCTTTCTGTACTAACAACTGCTTCTCTGCTTCTGTGGAGCTCTGAAGTTCTGTTTTCATATTATCATTGTCTTTCCCTTGTGGCTCTTGTAATTAGTATTTTTGCATTGTGGTTTTTGTAGTTGTGCACTAATTGTGGTGAAGAATAACATCATTACTAATGACCTTTTCATTCTTTACACACTTAGTAGGAACCTTTATGATAGTTCGATAAGTTCAAGGGGATGCCTCCGTTGATTTAATTATGTTTCTTTAATATCTCTTTTAGACTCTCCATGATCTCTTATTTGGTTCTTCCATCCTCTTTTGGCTAGCAGGAGATTGTTCGTGCTGGGCTTGTGCTTGATAAAACATACTTGCTCAAAAATTTTAAATCTGATAGTGAAAGGAGAAAGCTAGATTTACCCGCACAGAAGAATGTCCTTACCAATTACTTCTGTATCCATTTGAGATTCTTCGTACTTTCATTTTTCTCAGCAATGAAAACCTTAATTTCTATGTGATATATGATTATGTCATCTTTGAGAAGATTACTGAAAGGTTCTTAAGTTTTTTAATGATGTTAGATCCCAAGGGAAGGTGTGGAATAAATGCTTATTTGGGTTTTAATGGAAAAATGTTGGGTGGATAAAGGTATATGAAATGATGAAGAAAATGGCTTTTGTCTCTGTTCAATTGACAAAAGGGAGGTTCTGGGCAGCCCACCAGTTTTATATTCAATTTTAAGGGAGAATTTTTTCTTGGTAATATTTTGATGGGGGAAATTAGGATTTGAATCAGGGTGCATAAAGGAGCTGTGAAATAAGGCTTTTCCTCACTGGTAAGTGGATAAAACCTGCTATTTTTTTGTATGAAACTTTGATAGATTTTCAGGATTTCTTAGTGGTTGGAACTTACACTTTCTGAATGAAAGAAATTAGGTTTTGGGTATTAGGATTAGGAATGAAGGAATAAGTGTAGATCTGAACATTGAAAAGGATTTCTCTAAGAAAATGGCATTAGAAAATAATGGAAAACATAAAGTAAAAAAATAAGAAAAGAGAATAATTGTATATGTAATCACTAGTATAATTGAGCTCCACTTGAAATGACAAAGCAGAACAGAATTATGTGAACTAAAAAAAAGGAAGTGTGAATTGACATAAATCCACATTCTTTCTACTGAAAGTCACATCAACAGGAAAGAAATCTATAGCTTAAATACAGATCCAAAGTCCATTGTAACTCATGTTTGAGCTAGTTGTAAGTCAAAACTAAGTAACTAGTCATAACTAAACAGTTATATCCCTATCATGCTGAACACAATAACATTGAATTGACCACAACAAACAAAAGGAACTGACTAAAGCTGAACAGATCAGATTTGGAACAGTTGACTATAATACCCATAGTTGTCAGACAAGGCGATCCAAGGCGTTCGGGGCCATCTTGGGTGCCTAGGCGCCTAGGCAACCAAGGCGTTCCCAGTGTATTTTTTTTTATTTCTAAAATATTAATGCTATATTAATGTTTATATATATGCAGTATTCTACATAAATAATCAACATTTAAGGCATAATTAATATGAGAAAACCAACAAGGCAACAAATAATGAATAAAGTATAGAACATAAAAAAAACATATTTATAATAAACAAAAAAATCACAAATCAATAAAGTAAGAAGTTAGAACTTAGAACATCTTAGCATATAAGTAAGAACAAGAATGCAAAGAAGAAGACTATAATGTTACTTACCTCTATGATGCCAAAATAAGTGCTTATGTCTCTATTCCTCTAAAAGTAAGCTTGTAGCCAAGGTTAGAGGTGCTGGTTTCGAAGCCGGTTTCGGCTACCTTTGAAATCGAGATATCTCGGGTTTCATCTGAAACTCGGTCGAAACCTGGTATTTTTTTCGGGACATCTCGAAGCTTGGTTTCGAAAGCCCAAAAGTCTTTTTCTTGATCTAAGGTTTTTTTTTTTTAAACCATTTTCCACAGATTCTCACATTAGTTTAAACAAAAACATCCAGAATGATAATATGTAGTGTGAACCCAAGTTTGTTAGTGTACGCTGAGACCTAGAATTGTATCTAGAGTTAAGTAGGCAACACGTATTTATTACTAACATTTGTGTACTTCTAACAAATTTGACTGGAGCGTAACTCCTTTAATATAGTTCGGATTCAAGCAATCTTGAATTCGTTGCAAAGCTAGCATAATCAGCTTTCCAACAAATTCGAGATTGCTTGAATTCCAGTTATAATGAAGGAGTTACACTCCGGTCAAACCTTGTTCGGAGTACGCGAATGTTATTTAAAGTCATCTGAATGTAAATTATTTTTTGGGCATCAAAGCAAGATATTATTTTGGCGCGTTCTTGGTTTTTAGTGATGCTTTACTATAATAAGATATATGAAATTTTTATGTTTGGAAAAAAGCCTAGCATTTGGAAGTTGAAAATCGCCCCTACACCTGAAAATACGGTTTTTGTTCTTGCACTGGAGTGTTGACTTTTTATCCTTCTGGAATTTGAATTTTAGACTATTTTTATTGGATTCAAATTGGGGGGGGGGGGGTATTTGCTTATTTATGAACATTACTTAAATGATATTAGTCATAAATAAGTACTGCCTGATAAATTTTCTTCCTATCTAGTCTAATAAATCTTGTGAAGAAAATTCAGAGATCAAGGAAAAATATGCGAAAAAAAAAAGACACGTTGTAAACAAGGCGGCCGCCCAGACATTCTGGGTGTCCAAGGTGCTCTAGGTGTCGCCTAGGCGATGCCCAGGCACCCTGGGTGACTGCCTTTCTCATGTTCATAAGGCGCCCTGGCGCCCAGGCCTATAAAAACCCCCTGGATGCCTAGGCGACGCCTTGACAACTATGATAATTCCAACATAACCTTATGAATCATGCTAAGAAATTGAATAAAACTCAGCCAGCTGATGGACCCCCAAAATTTAGTATGTCCTGCAATTGAGATCTGTTGGCTGATCTCAAAGATTTTCGCGGGACTCACGTCTTGTTCACTATAGCGTTCATCTTTATGCTTAATTGCATAGTAGTTTTGTTATGCATCCATATATCTTCCTACATTTCAGCAGATAGACATTTTGTATTTATTTTTCCTTCCTAAGTCTAGCTAGTAAACATATATAGGTGTAGATGTCTTGTGATAGTTTCTCCTAGAACAATTTGCTGGGCTTCTTTTCACATGCGTTATTGTTTATTTATTTTTTGATCAGCAATAACAATGATGTATTCATTTTTCAAAAAAATAAAAATTTAGATACAATTGGGATGGGATGTTAGCTTTAAAATTAACCCCCTACACCAAAAAATAAAATAAAAATACACCTTTCTCTGCATCATCAAAACAAAAAGAAAAAGTTATATCAATAAAAAAGTCAAAGACCACTAACTGGGAGAAAAACAGCTTCTATCAACTCCAACAAACTTTTTAGAGGGGCAAAAGCTTAGAAAATGAAGTCCCGGCCATTATCAGCACAAATTCTGGGATAAATTCTGGGCTTGTTTTGAAGACCCTACCTTTTTTGTCCTTCGATAACCCCAAGGCACCGTGTATGGACTAGATTACATAGGGCATCTTCTCACATGTAGTTGCAGGACACCAACATTATTGTATATTGTCCTAGATTTGTGTTGTTTATACTTTTACCATTTTACTTAAAATAGAAGATCCCACTTGGGAGACTTATTTGTTTATTGTTTTGTTGGGTGGATAAACTACATTTCCTTAACAGTTGAAGGCGTTGCATCTCTTGAAGCAAAAAGGAAATTTAAGGCTCCACGTATCATGGCTAAGCATTTAGATTCAGTGGAAGAATCTTCTCCTAGCTCTGGAGAACATGCTTCTGACAGTCCTCTTGCTTTAACACTAACCTGTTCATCAGACTACAATTGCGATTCAGAAAACTTAAAGAGTACCTTTCCTCCAAAAGATTGTGTGAGTGATGCATCTGACTTTTAGATGAATATCTTTATGTAATTGCTGTCTAGCAACACACTTGTTTCTAGTGAGTTATATTCCTTCTTTTTAATCAGGTGGAAAAAGGTTTTGTCAGTAATGGTAACCAGTTGGCATCTCCAAGTCATGGTAAGAATGAATTTCCATCCGTAAATTTAGAAGGTCTAGTTATGGACTATTTCTTACCTACGTTCTATGTATGTAAACTCAGTGGAATTAAACAATGAGAAAGATGTGTCTTTGCAACAATCTAGACTTTTGAAATGTAAGCCTTCTGTAGAGCACAAGGAATGCAATTATAAGTCTAGCATTGCAGTTGAAGGGACAACAAGATTGGTGAGCAAAAAGGTCATCGTGAGGAGTTCTTATTTTCAGCACAAAATAACGAATGAGAATGATGTTGACAATAAAAAGGTGAAGTTCTTTGATGGGAACATTCCCAATCATGTTACCTCTGACAGTAGGTCATGTGGCAATTTTTCGTCTGGATATAATTGCCTTGAAGGTACCATTTGCAAACGGAAAGCTGTTCTTATTGACAGTGCTGAAACTGTAGGTGCTTTCTGCTTTGTAGTTCACTGTCTTCAATTATTTTTACATTTTATGATATCATTTATTATCTGCCTTCACCTTTTCTATTCCCTTAGGAACCTGTTGAAATGAAGTACACCCAGCCAGATGCATCAGTTCCCAGGAAAAGTATGTACCAATTCTAATAGCTATTATTTCCTTGTTAATTATTTATGAAACCATAAAAAGTTTTGTTTACTTATCATGCAAAGTTTCCATAGAACCACTTACATTAAATGGGTTTCACATATTTGAACATATTTTTCAAGATTGACTTGCATCATTGCACACACATTTTGTTTATTTCATCTGATCTTCATAAAAATAGTTTATAGGCTTTCTTTCCTTCCCGTTTCCTGTCCTTGGTTTGGTTTAAACTGTCAATCAATTTCATGACAGTGGTTTGCATTCTTCTGTAATCTTGAAAGTGTTCCTTTTTTGTATGGAAATCGAAATATATGACATTGTTCATCTTTAACCTTGGCCTTTTCAATAATATGAGAGAGGCCATATAAGATATCAATTGGGTGCAGAATATTTTACTCCCCTCCCAAAAAAAAAAAAAGAAGGGTACAGACTACATCATTCCTTCTGTGGAAAGAAGTCAAGATCATAGGGGGCTTGCAACTTTGTACCTTATATGATAATGTGAAGGTAGAATTTGTGAAGGTATTGGCTACACATTTAGTAGAAAAGCAGTCAAACCATTTATCATGGCTACATCATTCTTTCTTTATTCTTGAATGAAAAACTTTTCATTAACTTTTTCCATTACAAATCCAACATGCAAATCTGTAATATTCAAACACATGTAGCTTATGGATTTGTTTTATAAAATCAAGGTTCATAACAAGTATTATTTTCTTCTTGGGTAACTAGAGTAATCATAAAAATACTAGGGGAAAAGTCTTGAATATACAAATTATAAATTGATCAGAGTCATCAGACAGGCTATGTGATCAACGTCAAAAGGGTAATACCGAAAATAGAAATTGTAACAAAATATTTTTTTTAGTGGATATGGTATATTTGTTTCCCTCTATAATTTTTGCCAAATAAGTCAGTCCATTAGGATAGAGGACTATTCACGTTCTTGATTATTTATTTTTGTATGATTTCTTTCCTTCAACATAGTCCATTACTGCAAAGGTTAAGGTGTTCCAAGCAATCCAACCCTTACTACTAAAGGTCCTCTCTGGCCAAGTTTCAAACTTTCAAAGGGTCATGAGATTATGTGCTACAGCCCAAGCGCAAGCGCCACAATTCTCAGCATAAAGTGAACCAAAAGCTCATAGTTAAAAGGCAAAAACTGCTAGAATTGATTAACAAATTCTGAACTGATGCATTCATTTTAAAAGGAAAAATATAATTGGAAATTTTGCCTGCAGTGAGAAGCATCTTTTGTGGATGCAATGTTCCATTGACATGAGATGGTCAACTGTCACAAGTTTGTCCATATTCTCTTGCTGTAAAAAAAGACTTGGAAGGAGTTTGAAGGATCCAAATGTAATATGCAGTTCAGGAAAGATTTCCAGATCAACCACAATGACAATGGGAGTGAAAGAATGAGTTGACCTGTAAAACACTCTAGGACTAATGGCCCACAGTTTTCTGTCTTCACTCTGGCTATCTGAGGGAACTTTTTTTTTTTTTTTCTTCTGATACATGGCTATTTGAGGAAACTTTTTTTATAAACCTGTAAATAGGATAACTGAGACATCCTCCTCCCAATTAGTCAAATCCAGCAAAACTCTAGGGTTTCCAAGTTACCAATTTCTGAAGACAACTGCTTGCTCAGTTGGTCGGTTGCCTCACTGTAGAGTGCAGGCATCTTGGAGGTCAAGAGCTCGACTCTCCTGTCTTCATTGTGCACAAAAATTGCACCCCTTAATTCCCTCCCTCGCCCCAGTAGTTGAAGGAGTGTACCCCCCCCACCAAAAAAAAGAAAAAAAAAGAAAAAAGAAAAGGTTTCAGTTTCTCAGCATCTTCAAAACAAAGCCTCCCAGCGTAGTGATTTGTAGGCATACTAATCAGCAACTGATCTGTCCCTTAAGATGCTCTTAGTTCTTGTATCACCTATCCATTTACTGAATAGATCTTGATTCTCAGATTTTAGTATTCTAATGCCCAAGTCCCATAGTCCATGAGTATGAGGTGATACTTGCAGTCAACCTTGCCATACCACAGAAATTCCCTTTTATGGAATTTCATGGAATTTCAAATGATGGCAACTTGAATAGAAACAAGTATTTCAGAAGAGTTGGAAGATTGATAGAGCACTGTGAATTTCAAATGGAGTTGTTTTTCCCTTTGTTCCATTTTTTATTGTATCAATTTAAGAGGTGGTCTACAATTGAACAATCTATATTTATTCTATGTTTCGGTATTATATTGAGGGGAAAGCTGTGTTCTCCTTTTTAGAAAATTTCGCACCGAGGCAGCCTACGCAAGCTGGGTCAGAGTCTAGAAAAGAAACAATAGAATCAGTAAATCAATGTTAACTGTTTGCTAGTATGCAAGTGCACATATTGATAGAAACTTGACGTGTGTGAGATAATATGATGCAGTTGTAAAATGAAGGTTAGATGTGATTTGAGGAATTTGAAGTCTAAAATCTTGCTCCAAATTGTTGTGCTGCCTATTGTCTATTATCATATTGATTGTATTGAAGAAATTAAATAACCCACTGATATACTTTACAAATTGGTGGATAAAATTATCTTTTCCAATTTCTCTTCGTTTTTCCACTATCCTTGCTATAACTTATGGTTCTCAGATATGTGCCATTAAAGAAATTGCAGTTGATATGCTTATTACCTGCAGGTGATTCCAGTACTGGTTTTGCCAGTAAATTTATGAAGGTGGACAGTGAAAGAGAATTTGGATGTAACATTTCCCATTTAAGCAATTATTCTAATATAGCTGAGAAATCAGTGGAGAAGTTTGTATCGGTCATGTCATCATTCAGATGCACATCATCCGGTTCTCGTGCCAGTGGTCTCCGTGCCCCTTTGAGAGACGTGCAGAACACATGTGCAACAAGGTAAATATTTTGCCAAATATCTGGTCCTTTGATACTTATTTCCACAGACGGATTACAATATTTTCCGTGACCTGGTCTCTGTTCATTGAAGGTCAACCATTGTGCCCATGGACTTGAACGGATTTTCATACGTGCCCAAAAATCAGCAGACTGCCTCAGCAGCATCTAACAGAAACTGAGTTTGATTTGTATTTTCTCTTTGCATTGAAGTTCAACCATTGCACCCAAGGATTTAAGCAGATTTTATATGTTCCAAAATTGGAAGACTGCCTCGGCATCTACAGAAACCGAGTTTGACTTGTATTTAAACCATTAGTTTTGGATGGTTCCCTGGCCTGCCTTGTATAGGTGTTATAATTTACTTTTGTATAGGTGTTCAATTTTCCTTTGGCTGACTGATGAAAGATTTCATATTGGATGGATCAGCGTGGAAAACTGTCACTGACATGTTGGAAGTCGAGATGTAAGCATATGATCTTTCTTCTCATATACCTGTATTTTTCTCTGTTAAGAAATACTGGAGAAGTTGTTCTCCTCTGACCATTGTAAACGAGAGTGGTATTATGCATTTTAACAAAATGGTTCTATTTCTCTTTCAGATCTGGAATCCATTTGTTGGGTCATCATCCGTGTGCACTGTAATTGTTTTTGAAATGGTTCTGTCTGGTCATCTCATCATTAAAGTATTCTATATGTTTATAATTTGGAAGGTTTTGTTGGTCGTTCCTCCTCAGCTGCTCTGTATATTTGACATAAAAAAGTTTTGTTGTTTCAAAGCAGCCCAAATGCCTGGACTTACTAAACTGGTCCTTTCACTACGTCAATAACAACATTGCAATTTTCATATTAGTTGGAGAATGATTAAGGCTGGAAATGATACTTAGCTCTTTGAAATGTTCATCCTAAATCCTTTTCCACTTTTCGCAGTTATTATGCATGTTGCATTTCTGTATGTATATTTTACCTTCCGGAGTGCAGAGGGTCAGTGGCTGCTCAGTATGCTTACACAGTCCATGCAGAATTTAAGTGACCAGCTGTTTTGGTCAATTATATATGTATTATTTCTAGGAAGAATCTCAGAAATGAAGAATAGTTTACATGGGAGAAGTCGAGGTGAATATTTGAGTGCTGAATATTTATCAGAACTTCCTGATCAGCAGTCTTGATTACACAAGTTATGGTCATACCCAGAAATCTTCTTGGGTGTTTGCCGAGTAAAAATAACTCAGAAGACTCGGATGATGATGATTTGATCTTTCTCCTCTTTCATATTTTGTGCGGACATCAGACTAGAATGTGGATACCTGCTTATCATCTGACTGGTCAAGATTACTTACTAGTTATAAAACGACTACTGCTGACTTCACAATCTGTTTACAAGCGTCCCGCATACATTTGATCTCTAAAACTTAGGTGAAATTTTGATTGGCATCCCATGGAGAGGGACTGGGAGGGGATCCATGGTGATGGGCTCATCCGGTTGAATTAGGGACCAATCATAACGAGTTACCATGTAATGCAAGAAGACGAGTATATTTAACTTGGCTAGTTGGTATCCTGCACATATCCTGGGTCCCCCTCCGAATGGAATGAAAGCATATGGTGGAATGGGCTCTTCAAACCTACTTGGATTGAAACTGAGAGGATTTGCGAAGTAATCTTTATCATAATGTGTACCATAAGCTGTCCAGAGCACCTGTCAAGCCACAATAGAACTAAATGAACAGACCATGGTGCATGATTTCATGATATTTTGATTCAAGTAACATTCCAAGATGACCCAGTTATCCGCTTATCCAATCATTCTAAGGTTTGGATTAAAAAAAAAAAAAAAAAAAAGATATGGGGCACAAGAAAATTTGTTTTGGCCATAGGAGGAAATTGAAAATTTTCTAAGAAAATGGTATTAGAAACTTTGGGTTTGGTTAGATTCAACTTTCATTTGATCTGGAAATTAAGGACTGAAAAATGTGTAAAAACTGGCTTATTCACATAACATGTAATGTAACATTAAAATTATTGGTGAATTGGGTTGAGAAATGGAGATTAATAGATAAAATCAAACAAGTAATAGGAAATTGAACTACACCAATTAGAGAGAACTGATGTTGATAGTCTCTCCACAGAGAGATTGGGGCTTGAGTCTCCAAGTTCCTAGGGATATGTACTTCATTGATAGTTAATTGGGGTTGAAGCAGCTAATTTTGAGGATCCAATTGGTAGATCAAAGTCGAGGGACAATAGACTGTTTTGTACTGAGTTATATCATCAATGAGAAAAGATGTGGAGTTTTTCTTTTCCTTCAAATTTTCCCCTTTTCTCAAGATGAATAATTTAGTAGGACAAGTTATTGGTTCCTGAATATAGTCATGCCTAAATAATTGATGAAGAAAATTAAAATAAAGTTTGTAGCAGTACCTTCCATCCTTTGGGGATGGTAAATCCTTCATATTGAATGTCGACAATTGCTTTCCTGAAAGAGCCGAAGATGGGTGGAAACATTCGCAGACTTTCACGAGCTACTTGCCATGTATAATTCATCTTCCTTGTGTCTTCCAGTGTTAATGTTTCCCCTGGCCTTTTACTTTCCATTATTTTCACATGTTCTGCAGTAAAGGTGAGAATTTCAGTTAGGAACTCTTTTTTTTGATAGAACAATTAGTAACTCTTATTCTAACCAATACAGTACACAAAAATGTTGGACAAGAACAAAGTGGGCTGGTAATAGAGCATCATTAATCTATCTATTGGAATGTCTAGGTTCAATGTAACCTACCTCACCTACTTCAACTACCTTGTATAGATTCGATGTATGTCTAGTTCAATGTAACTTACCTCACCTACCTTTTTTTTTTCTTTCTTTTCGTGTAAATCATTTTACGCTATAAATGAAGCATGACCTCTGTTATTCTAGACAAGTCAAACCATTATTCCAACAGTATCATTAATGATAGACTAGACCTAATCATCTGAGTCTGTTACACATAATTACGCTGACCTCTGAAAATAACAAGGGTATCCAGTTACATCCATTGAAAGGTTGAAAGGTTGAAAGGTTGAAAGGTCTAGCTACAGGTTTGTTATGACAGTGTTGCTTCCAAGTTTCTTAATAATTGACCAAGTGGGGTCATCTTTCTTTCGGGGTTAAAACTCAAAAAACATCGAGAGATAGTAAAAGATATGAGGGTATTGATATACCTTGGAGAAGGAGAGTGTAGCTGTTAGGATGGCTAGCCAACATCCTGCATATCATGGCAATTGCAAAAGAAGTTGTATCATGAGCAGCAAAGACTAGCAATACCATGTTGTCGATGACTTCCACCTCGCTAATCTCTCCTCGGATCAACCCCTTGATTAACTGAGTTACTAACATCCCTTCCTCCTTTTCTCCCAAACCTCTTTCCATCTCTTCCCTCTTTTTTCTAACCACATTAAGCAACATCTCTACAATCTCCAACCTTGCTTTCTTTGCTCTCCAAAATGGGAACCCAGGAAGGTCAATAAGTGGTTTAAACACCCCTTCCAGCACTCTCTCAAACATGTCTAGCATCCCTGGCTCCACATCAATCCCAAGCAAACACTCCATAACAACTGAGAATGTTTGCATCTTTGCTGAACTGAAAAGGGTTATTCTGTCTTGTCCTTGCCAATTTGTTTTGAGGTGCTCCTCCACTGTCTTGCATATCTTGGGGACTAGATGTTCAAGTCCAGAAGGGCTGAGGACCTCAGTGATCATACCACGAACAGAATGATGTCTTTCACCTATCTTCTCCATGATGGAATCCTTCCCCATAAGCTGCACTGCTGTAGATGGCCATGAACTCACTACTAGCTTGAATTCATTGGAGAGGAAGAACCGGTTAGCCGAAACACCACTCACTACCACCGTTGGCGATCCCATTAGCCTTGTTTTGAAGACTGTACCATGTCTTGTGATCCGAGGTTTAATGAAATCCTCAAATAATTGATTCTTAAGCTGTGCTTTGTAGAATGCAAGTGTCTCACCAATCCAAGGAAGACCCATATTTCCTGGTGGGAGTCTCCTGTTGTTTCCATTGTTTCCATTGAGTTTCTTGTATAAGAAGGATATGATAGAGACCAGTATTGCTGAAAGAGAGAGCACAAAGCCAAAAACAAAACCCATCTCTAAAGCTATGAAATGAACTAAGGAGTCAGGAGAGTTGGGTGCTTGGAAGTGAGTTTCTTGGTGCTTATATATATATTGGAAAGAATGATTGTATATCAATATAAAATAAATAAGTTTAACAACATTGAATTAATAGCAGCCTCCAAGCCACATTATCAATTACAAATGAGTGGACTAGACTATTCATTTATGTTAGACTTTTGATCAAGGGATTAAAAGATTGGGCATGGAATCTATAGTTTAGTGGAGAAATTCATTTTTGGGTTTTTAAATGCCCTTTGCTTTAATCAGGGTGTATGCTTACGATCCCACCCATTGTGGGTCACATGCTATCTTCCAGGAATCCAGGGCTTGCATATAATGTAACTACTTTGGCCCCTTGTTTAGTAATATATATCTTTCTAAACCACAATAGCACGTAAACTCAGCCAATGACACACACAAAGAGAGGAGACAGTGTTGCTGTCAATTGATAAGGAAAGTTTTGAAAGAAGAATTCATGAACAGGAGATTCAAAGGTCTAGCCAAAATGTCCACAGGTTTGACATTGCAGTTGATCATTAAGGTGGTTTTGCCCGGTTCTTAAGCAAACTAAGTCCATTATTTTGAGTCATTGGCCAGCAAAAGTTATTGAGATATCAGATGCCTGGTTCTTAAGCAAGCTTGTCTTTTTGGAGACATCAGATGTCACAAAATGAGATAATTAAGTTAGTGCAACTAGCTCTAGCTGATAAGTTTCCAGGCTATAAACAGCCTCGGACCTGAGGTTCTGAGTAAAGGTCTTGCCTAGTCTTGATCATCCAACCCACAAAACATCCTTGTGTCCAAAACAAAGAATAGACTATAGAACATTACTTTCTTCACCATCTATCTCAAGCATCATCTTGCTGAAGTCTTACTCCTTTGAGTAAGCAGAGTGGAAAACGTTATGATTATCTTATCTAGAGAGGCTTACTGCAGTTAGCAGATAAATTAGCAAGACATGTGGCTCATACAAGGAGAGATCATTTGTTTGGAGTGTATGTCCTAGTTTTGTATCGAAGTAGGTGGTGTGGGATGCATCTCACAGACCTCATTATAGATTTCACTAATTTGTTAAAGTTCTAATCCTGAGCTCTTCCCGCTGATGGCCTTGCTGAAGGTGGGGATGTAGTTCTTATGGGGTTTGCATGTATTCCTTTTTATTTAAATTAATATATCAATTGTTGACTCTAAAAAAAAAAAAAAAAAGAAAAAAAAGGAAGAAAAGAAAGTCTTACTGCAATTAGAAGGATTGATTTTCTGGGGGATCCACATCCTCTCCTCCCAGAGCTTCAGGAGGAGGGGCGGCAATCCCTTTAGTTGGAGGGCTTGGATTCATCTTAGCCTCAGGTGTCGGCCATCTAACTGGGGTATCGCCACTCCTCTCAAACCTCTAGAAGGAGAGGATTTGAATACTTTTCTAAGAACCCTAACTGGATTGATACATTTAAACAAATTATTACCGTAGAGATAGGGTTGATACATTTAGAGGGATTATTACCGTAGACTTTTGGCCTAATTCCCCCACCACCACCTCAAAAAAAAAAAAAAAAAAAAAAAACCCTCCTTTTTTACAACACGGTTCTGAAGTTGGGGACGAAAATGTCAAACCAGTTTTTAATGCACACTTTCCAAATCCGATGCAGGGTAATTTCGGATTTTCAAGCAAAATGATCTTTAAATCCATTGGTTACAAAACCAGTGACAAAGTCAGACAAAAGAAGCATACGTCAGGAGGAATGGTTACATCAACAGTGGAAATATGACTCCCATACAGATTTGATGAAGACCGGAAAACATACCTAACACATGGATGATGGGTGTGGAGTATGTGGAGTTGTGGACACACATTATTTCGCTTAATTATTTTACTTAATACAGAATATCTTGTGATTAATATAATTACTCTTGTGGCCCCATTGTCTTGTGGCCCCATGTTCTCTGCATATTAATATATCTTTCTTTCAAGTTTCAAACTTCTAGAGGTTCTTACCAAAAAAAAAAAAAAATATAGAGGTACCATTCCACTCTTTCATCTAGTTATTGAGCAAAGCTCCTCTGGGCTTTCCGCATTTTTTGCTACATATTTCAGAGTCATCCATGAATGGGAAATGTAAGTTTATTTTTTTTTCTTGTTTTTTTTTATTGCATTTGTCAGAGAATGGATCTGAAAGAAGTATAATTAATACTACTTACAATTTTTTTTTAATAGTAAGGCCCCAATTAAGGAGTTGAATTGCGTTGTAGGAGTTTACTTAATCAACGTTGGCATATAAATATTTCAAGAGCGTTCGTAACTCGAGCAATACATTTGCGGCGTATGAGGAAACACCGATGAAATAATATCTCTTGTGTTTATTGGATCTACGGTGGTGTTTAAAAACGCCGTCATTGACCAATATTCTTGTAATGGGAGTAAATCTCATCCTGAGTGGTTGGGGTCGCATGGTTCCTGTTTCATATTGCACTCAAAATAATTTTTTTTTTTTTAGGATTCATGTTAACAGGTTTGGAGCAGGGAAGTGTTTCAGAATTCAATGAGTTAGGTTTGGAACATGACTGAATCGATCAACTCAAAGGAGTTTGTGGGGATTGAAGGGCCTTTGTGACTGATAATCATAAAGATATAAGTAGTTCTTATGTGTAGAAAATTCGAGCCCAAGATGCAGAAAAAAAAGGAAACAGAAGGAAAAGAAACAATCACATAATGTAAAGATACAAGTAGTTCGGCAGATTGCCCATGTCCATCGCAAGGAGGAGATAATAGTTTTTACTAACAATGGAAAAAAAAATTACATGCTCTCTCTCTCTCTCTCTCTCTCTCTCTCTCTCATGCCTCTATCTGTTCACGAAGAATTCCCATCAATCTTAATAACCTCAATCATATACTATTTAAAGAGAAACAAAGAGGTACAAATTTTGAAATTACTCCCATGCAAATTCTAAAAAAATTTCCTCGGAAACTACCACCCCTGAATGCCTGCAGTAGACTGCTTCCTCCGAACCTCGAACCCTATGGGCTCTTAACCATCCTTTGGAGTCAGTCTGTGACGCTTCGCCACAAGCATCAGAAGACAAGACATCATTCCCCCAACAATATGGCCTATGAAAAAATATATGTAGGATATCCTATAAGGAATGCAGAAAAGATTAATGGTGGGTAGAGTCAAGGATGTGCACCTAACTGGTGATTAGCATACATGCACCCTTTTGGCTGGTGCATAACTACCTTAAAACTCCTCTTTCCCTTTTTGTGACAATCCCTCATATCAACACACACCTAATTGAGTGATCATCAAAATGATAGATGGGACAAAATTTTTTTTTTTTTTTTTTTTTTGGTGAATGCAAATTTATTCGTATGGATGTGAAGAACTAATGGATTGAGGAATAACATTATTCTTGTATCCAAATGGGCCAAGATGTCGTAATGTCAAAGACATGACCCTCCTTGTCAGAGGGTCAACGATACTGTTTAACTCCTGTGGAACAAGCAAAAATAAAACTTTAAATGTAAAACATCCTCTAGGATTAGTTGAATGCTAACTGCTAAGGGGGGAAAGTCGTGGCTTGTAGTTTCAAATAAGTGATCACATCCTTATTGTCTAATTCCACCAATAGACGATCAAGGTCTTCAAGTATAGCTTTGAGCATTGTTGAGCGAATTGCCATGGCTTCATTTAGAATGAGAGTTTCAAAGCATTTTTTTTTTTTTTTTTTTGGATAAATAGGCCTCAAGGAGAGTTGGACTCATTACCTCTTTGAGGTATTGATTTTTAACAACTCATACCATTATTCAATATCTGTATATTTTTTAAAGGGAGAGGATTTTCTACCATGCCGGTGTGGGAAGAATCACATGGTGCAAAAAATGATTTACTCAAGAAGGAAAGAATAAGTGCGTGTTACAAGGCCATGATGTGAGAGGATGTAAGAAAACATCCTCACATTATCAACTGGATTTTTTTACATATGGTTTACTGAGGATGTCGATCGGTTGATTCGTTCTAGTTTTAATTTGACCTGAATGGGTTTAATCTTATATCAACAAACCCAAAATCAAACCATTAGAAAGAAAAAACCCATTTCAGTCTAATTTATTTATTTATTTTTATTGGATTTGACTTAATGTGCTCTTACAAATTCTTTTACATTGATCTTGGTTACAACAAGATTTTCCCATACCGTTTCACTCCCTTCAAAATTATGAAAAAAAAGATTGAGAGTGTCTTCATCTTGAAGGAAAACCATCTCTCTCCTACTCCATTTATAAATAAAAGAAACTTAAATAAAACATATACTTCTACCAAAAAAGAAAAAAAATAAAATAAATAAAAGCAAATATGCTTGTCGTCAAACCATCAATCAAGTCTACATTTACCTAGTTAATCTTACATGCTCCTCCACCCCCCAAAATCCTAAGATCGTATACACCTTAGAAAACTTAAATGTTCTGCCTAAAAAATTTAAAAGATATTACTTAACTTGTTTATTGTATAAAAATATCTAGTGGCCTGTATGTGTATTCAGTGCATGCATAAAGATATTTACATATATGTTACGTAAATTATTTTCAATAAAATATTACATTCTTTTAGTTAAAAAAGACTTTCTGATTCACACCTCTTAAAAAGTCAAATAATTTAAAATATTATTTTTTAATGTTTTTATTATTATTTATTATCTTTTTAATATAATACATTTTTTTTAATAAAATAATTTTTGTTGCTCGCATGTCAATTAAAAAAAATGTGTGAATCAGTGACAAATGATCTTGACAGACATAATGACCAGCCTTACACTTTTTTTTCTTCCGTAAAACCCATTGAACCTTTGGTCTAGAGATAGAAGAAAATATTAGTTATTAAACTAGGAAACCAACTTATATATTTAAATTAACTTTGTACCAACCACTTGGCCTGATTTTCTAGAAACCTTACATTGCCAATTCATTATTCAAAACAGTAGATCTTTAGAATTTTTTTTTTTTGACAAGGGATATGAAGCCGAGGCTTCAATGATATACAAATCATTCAACCAAGGAGTGGACAACAACTATTCAAACATGTCAGTAACTTTCATGGCCTCTTGGGCAAAGGAATGCAAGATATTATTAACATTCCTTAGAATAAAACAAAAGGAACAATCTTTAAAGGATTTAGCAAGATAAAGTATTTGATTAATGAATGTCAGCAACCAACTTGATGCATTCTCCTTTCTTCTTTAGTAGGGTTCATGGAATAAAAGCATATTTTTCTAGGAGCCAATCTGATTTCTGGCAATATTGTTAGATATAGAAGGTTGTTAATTTGTTTGTAAATTGGTAAAAACTTTAAGATGGGAAATTCCCCCATTGTCTGTGTGGGGATTCATTCCTATGCCTTTTTATACCCTTGACTAAGTTAGTCAAAATTGAATCCAGGGCCTAAACTAAAACGGCTCGAAAAATACTCAACCAAAACGAACCAAATTCTTATTAGAGACCAAAGGAAAACCAAAATTGTATCGACAGACATAAAAATGACTGAAGTCAACCGAATCAAACTGATAATGGGTAGATAAGACCATTAAATCAACCCGATAAAAATAGATATTAATGTTGTTACTATATTGTAAGGTTTTCGAATGAACATGTGAAATATGAAAAATTATCTTAATTAATAAAATAAATATATTATACTAAGAGAGCAAAAATATAAGTCAGATTCCTACAAGAGTTAACTAGGTTGCTCTTGTTTGAGCCTTGGAAGTGATAGTTGTAGTGGACAAATTAGTCAGGAATTGGCCCTTGAAACCAAATAAGGTCCTTCTTTTTATGATATAGGTTGCAAGTTTGGCCCAATGAATCTAAACCCATATTGAGCCTTGACAAGGCCTTGGTTGGGTTTTTCAACCCACAGGCCAGGAATGGGCTGAGATCTCGGTCGAAGCCAAAACTATATATATGGGAAAGGATTTATACACAGGAGGAATAGAATCATTGATTCATCTGTGGGGGGTTTTGTCAAGGGATGGGTTTTCTCCATTCAATGGTTTCAAATCATGAACAATCATGGATAAAATTTTTGGCCATACAAATATATATAATTATATGCAAAAAATATAAATATATAATATACAATTTGACATAATTACATCATACTCTAGACAGATTGGGCTGAGCCAGGATCAATCAGGGAATCAAGGCTGGGCTTGGTTGGGTTCAAGCCAGTAAGGCTAAGCCAAGGCCTCATATCAAGATGGGTCCATCTTGATATGAGGTTCAGACATTCAGTCAAAAATTGATTTAAGTTGGGCACCAGGGTTCGTTTATGGATATGAACCATCTTCTCTGAGTTAATTTGCTTATAGCCTACGCATTAAAAACTAGGGTTAGGACGACCAACCTATGGAAGAATGATTGAAAACACTGCTACAAAATTCCTGCTTCTTTCGATGTTGATTAAAAAAAATATATCTTGGTGAACATTAGCATTTCACATATATATATTTTTTGGATTAAAATATTAAAATGTTTGGTTTGGAAGGCCATGGCTCCTTCTTCCTATGATTAATAAGAAGGGAGTGATAAAAAGAAAGATACTATTTAAGGCCAGGATAGAGGACATTGGTTCTCATTTTTCATTAAAAGCTATGAATTATTGAGAAATGATTCAAAAGCGTAAGCATTACAGTGTATCTGCAGCTGTCAACCATGAATTATCTGATTGAAATTGACACAACATCCGTAGTCCGTAGAATGAAATTGGTATATTTCTTAAGAGAAACAGCTAATGTAGCATTTACTCTCCTTCACTGTAATTGTAAAATTTAAGAGGCCCATCTTCATCTAACAACTAACCACCAATTTACTTCACCCAAATCATTGGAAAGAAATTATTAATCCTGTCCCCTCACTCACAACCTCTCTATTAAGTGTCCAATTCAAAAGTTTTAACTAGTAACCGGAAGGACTCTTACATATATTAGGCACTCAAGATTCAAATCTTAAACAATGTGAAATCATTCTCAACACCCCCCTCACGTGTTGTCCCTCTTTTAAGTAACAATACACTTGACAAACATGGTCCCATTTTTGGGTGACCGTAATGAGAGAACCTAAAGATCTGATGTCATATTAAGTTTCCATCTCAAAAGTTTGAACTAGTAAATAGGACTCCCAAGTATATAAATAGGACTCCCAAGTATATAAAGCACACAAGATTCCAGATTTAACCAATGTGAGATAATTCTCAGCACTCCCCTCATGTGTTGTCCCTTTTTTGGGTGCCACTACACATGGCATGTGTGGTCTCATTTTTGGGTGACCATCCCTCTTTTGGGTAACTATAATAAGGGAATTTAGAGTTCCAATACCATGTTGAGTTTTCAACTAAAAAGTTCAAACTATTAAGTGGAAGGATTCTCACATATATATAAGGCATCCAAGGTTCTAATCTTAAGCAATGTGAAACTATTCCCAATAATCCCAAATAATGGAGAAGGATCGTTGATTGCTGTCTGACAGCATCCCCCTACAACCCTCTCACATAGGGCAAGGTGGTCATTTCATTGCCCTATGTGAAAGGGCACACGAGGATGCTGTCGATCCTTCTCCCAAAAAAATTAAAGAAAAAGAGAGAAAATTCTCCTTCTCCCAAAAAAATTAAAGAAAAAGAGAGAAAATTCTCTGCCCCCTGCACCCTCTCACATGGCAGGGTGAAATGAACATTCGGCCCTGATCATTTCACTCCATCATGTGAGAGGGCGTAGGGGACACAGCAGGATAAAGAAATCCGCCCCATAGAGGTAAAGATATGGCTACGTGAGCACTGAGAGAGAGAGAGAGAGAGAGAGAGAGAGAGAGAGGTGGGGGATGGCATCATGGACAACTGTACAGTTCTACACTTGCCATGTGGCATCCAATATACTCTTCAAGAAGTTTTTCTAAGCTGCATCCTCATTTATTTCATACAGTAACCACAGTTATAATTAGTTTTTTTATGAACTGCCTCTATCACAAGGTAATTAGAAGGTAATTTGGTTCTGGTTCATTGTGGCCGTTGTTAAGTCTAGTTGGTTGCTAACAAAAGATGGATGATCTTTGAATAGAGACCTAAACCAAATTTAAACCGGATCCGTTTAGGAAACTGTATACTAGAGAAAAACAATGCATTAGCAGAGACCAAAGAACACAGTTTCTGCTAATCCAGAGGAAACTGTAAATATTCTGACATTTTCTCTTTCTTCCCTGACCATTTGAAACCCAATCAGAGATATTATTTCCTGCACCCCTATTGGTGTAATGTGGTAGATTAAGGAGATAAAGCTACTGTAGAGAAATAAGTGTAAGAGTAACACTTGAATGAAATGTTTCTCATTTTTACTGTTGGAAAACTTTAATGCAGTATATCTATTGTCTGTTATTAATTCAAATAAATGCACCTGCAACATGTCAACTAACCCACATACACTTTCACCTGCTTCTATTTACTGTGCTCCAAGATCTCAAATCCACTCGTTTATATTAACCACTTCCATAGCTTCTCATAGACCTATCACTCCTATCTCCTCTTCCATTTCCTTCCTGCAGTTAGCTTTGCTGAAGGAAAGATGGATCAAAGGAGAAGTCCAAACTCTCTGTTCATATGGGCTCTGATAGCGGTCTTTGTTTCTCAGAACTTGGTGATTCCTGTCATGTCCAGAACCTTTGAAGATCAAAAGAACTACTACTTCCCCCCCACCCCGTGTATCGAAGGTACTCCAAGTTGCCACATCTCTCTCTCTCTCTCTCTCTCTCATGATATACATGTGATTGCATTATGTTTTGTGCAGATCCATACAAGAGTCCTCCCCATGGAACTTCACCATCACATGGCTCTACACCCTCACATGGAAGTGGTGGAAGCTACAACCCTACACCTTCAACACCCTCACATGGAAGTGGTGGAAGCTACAATCCAACACCTTCAACACCCTCACATGGAAGCGGTGGAAGCCACAATCCTACACCGTCGACACCTTCAGCACCTTCTACAGGCAGTGGTGGATACTACCACTCTCCTCCAAGTTCTGGCACTGGTGGTGGCACTCCATCATCACCAACTGTTGGACCCAGTACCCCGACCATTCCTGTTATCTCCCCGCCATCAACACCACTGCTTCCTGATCCCAATACACCCCTCACTGGTACATGCACGTAAGTCACCACCTTCTACCAAAAAAAAAAAGTCACTACCACATATTTCCTTAATTCATTTTATGGTTACGATGGTTTTGCTTCATTCTCATGTCTTCTATGTTTTCGTGTGTAGCTTCTGGAGGACACACCCAGGGCTTATATGGAGTCTGCTAGGCTGGTGGGGTACATTGGGAGGTGTGTTTGGCTCTGCTGGCATAGGCACTACAGCATTAGGGGCAAACCTTAGCTTGCCGCAGGCACTGGCCAACACACGCAGAGATGGGATCGGGGCACTCTACAGAGAAGGAACAGCTTCCTATCTCAACTCCATGGTGAATAAGAAGTTCCCTTTCACCACCACACAAGTGAAGGACAGCTTTGTCAGGGCAGTAGCATCCAACAAGGCTGCAGCAGCTCAAGCAGAGCTTTTCAAGCAAGCTAATGAGGGTCGCCTTAAGCCCAGAACTTGAGAACAGAGCTCTTTCAGTTTAACTGCTTTAGTTTGGTTTTTAGACATATGAGTTTCTTTAATGTTGTTTGCATGGGTTCTAAGATTGTTTGCATGGGTTTTTCTTCGGTAATGTTTGTCGCCAGCATGGATCTATGTTGAACTAGTATCTGATGATGCTATATATGATGTTTTATCACCTTAAAGATATTTTATGAATTCTAAATAGAAAAGTACCTTTATCTTTATCATAGAATTTATAGCCCCTCTCTCAATGCAAATATTAGCTCCAAGCAATCACTTTCATTCCCATAACACATGGACCAGGAAAGACCGGGTCCAGGTGAACCATTGAATTTCATGCCGGTGACCCCAATGGGTGGAGAAGAGTCAAACTCAGTACCTCTGTTTCCTGAAACATGGTCTCTTGCCAACTGGGCTACCCTTTGGAGTTCTTTTGAATCTGAATTTGTGGTTGAAATGTTGCTACCCATCTTGATGGAATAGGCAAACTTACAAACTCAAGTTATTATAATTAAATCTGATAAATCTCCTTGGACCCATAATGTTCACGGTACAGCAGTACAACTCTATTGCTGATACAGTTTATGGATGGCCTCGGTTCATTATTGTCCCATGAAGTCCTGCAATTAAAGAGGTACTTCAATGAGGGAGGTAAAGCTGTCGTGCAGAAAGAGCCTACTCCTAAACAATCAGCATTCGGTAGCATTTAGCATAGAGTTACAGATCAGGATAGAGTTACAGAAACAGCATTTTAATCGACTGAAAGCTTTCTATCAGCTGGTTTGACTGACTAGTAACCATGGAACCTTGGTTTTCTTCAAACCTCATGAACCTCTAACTGGGTTTTCAAATCAACTCAATTATGCTCAACTATTTTTCTTTTATGTAGACATCCACTCAGCTATGATCACAAAATCTAATTTCAAGGTTTAATAAAAAAATTTGCCAAAAAAAAAAAAAAAAAAGGTTTTCTAGGCCAACCAACTTGGAGAGGATTTCTAAGCCAGATACCTGTTTCTGCCAAGTGGAGGTCTGATCTGGTAATTCTGACCATTGGACATCGAGAAAGTGTTCTGAATTGGCCATGTGTCAATTTTCAGATTCAAGTTCAATTAAATACCTCTCATGCATGTCATGCATCCCTATATTTCTCAACTACCCATTTTTTGACATGCACATTTTTCAGTCTTAATTTTCAATACAAGCTTTTGCCACTTGGATGACTTTGATTAGGATGAAACTTGACACGTGAGCAAGGGATTCTAAGGTTCACTTATCCACAAAAATTAGAGCCCCATTTGAGCTTGGGCAGAACCAAAGCAAATAATTGTCTCCAGACTGGCCTGCCTGGAAACACCACTCCCCAAATTTTTGTTGAACTTCGTCCCGATTTTGCTTCACTCGGTTCCTCTACTTATAGGACAAGGTGAATTTTTCAACCCAATTTTTTTACTTTACCCTGTTTAACTCACTAGTACCATTAAACTTGTGATTTTAGAAGCTTTGGCACCACATTATCCTCTGGACGATAGACAGTGGTAATAACACACACTATCTTCACACCCAAAGGTTGTCGAAAAGTCTTAACATTGGGTCGAGAATTTCACTTCAATTAATCAATTTCTGTTCCTTTCCAAGTCAGAGTTGCTAGACTACTATCCAAAAAACTAACAAGATCCATGTCCATAGCACACAATGAGGAGTATTTTCCATATAAACTCCAGCATTCCAAAAAAAAAAAAGAGAGCGCTAAATCACATGTGATGCATTTCAGCTAGCCTATGAGAAAGGAGAACATGAGACAGTGGTTTATATGGATTTCCAGTTTGGTAAGTTTGGAGTTCTCTCATCTTGTTTAAATAAGATGCACAACAAGAGGGAAATGACCCGATGGACAAATGTTTTGTTACGAATTTTTATAGTTTGACCCTTTTTATTCCTTTTCCTGTGCAGGTCTTACCATTTGGGATGTCCAGATTGGATTGTCAGGCTATTTCTCTAATGGTGATGGTCAGGACAAAAAAAATTCAAACATAAATACAAAGGCAGAAGTTGTGTTAGACTTGTGTGATAGTTTTTTCTGAGCACTCAGCAAGGGTATGTTTTCTGGAAAAGTAAGGTTAGTTTTTTTATTGGACCCTGTTTTATTCCATTTCGTGTGTCTAAGACACCCCATGTGAGACGTCCAGATTGGAGTTTCAGGTCAAATCCCTTGTGTTGACTGTCGCGATAACAAAATAAAACTAGATATAAAGGTAAAAGTTGAATTAGACTTGGTATGCTAGATTTTCCAAGTGCTCAGCAACGTTGAGGTATGCTTTGTAGACAAAAAAATTTTAATGCGTTTTTTCATTCTTGATCCAGTTTTTTGTTATAACAAACTCCCAGAAACAATACTTACCCCCACCCCCCCCCCCCCCAACCCCAAAAAAAAAAAAAAAAAAAAATCCCAGAAATAAAAATAAATGTGACAACCTGCGGAAAGGTTCTAACCTTTGTTTGAATCTGGACCGAACATCTTGAGATGTACCTTCAGCAGTGTCAATTGCTACTTATGGAGCAAATATTAATGAGTTGCACCCAAGACCCATTTCTATTCAAATCAATTAAAAGTTCATTTTTGTAGCTTTGATTCCATTTTTTGATATTTATATACATGAAATGTAGCATAGAAAATCATAACAGTAACCTTACATTTAATGTTTGTTTGGCTCTGGTGACTGATTATTCATATTTGAAAGAGGAAGTACAAAAAACTGAACTATAATGATGGATCAAATATATTCTCTTGAAATAACCAGAAAAAACTTGTCAAATGTTTGTGAGTCAATACTTCTAAAAATGTTTACATAATCTAATAGATTTAATACCAGCAGTTGAAGAAGGGAAAGGAAAAGGGAAAAGGGAAAAGGGAAAAACAACCACATCCTTTCTGATGCACAGAATCCTTGATAACTAATGATAGCAAGCCAGTCTAAATCAAATGCCAAGGAAGGATAAAAGAAAAGGAAATAAAAGAAGGCGCACCTTCAGATCAGAGTGATGGTACCAAGCATCTTAAAGGCAATAGAGACAACTTTTAGTTCCATGAATTGCACACAAATATCGATTCTTATTTTCTCATTCCAAATATTGTCTTCCTTCAATGGTGAAGACGCCTGCATCCCCTTTTTGAGTAAACCACTGAGTATATCCTTTCTCAATGTTCTCATTTTACAACCACCATTCATGACACAGTCCATGGCCAGCAATCGACATATCCGGTAAGACTTTGCAAGGGAGGATTTTACATGCCAGAGCCCCTTATCAACTCATGTGAGACTCAAACCAGTCATAGATCTGCTCAGATTGCAAACTAGTCATCTCATGGTATGCAAATGCAAGATTCATTTCCTCCTGAATGTGGTGGCCCAAGTCCAACACAGTCTTGTCTGATAAAAGAGTTTCCCTCTCCCTGAGAGCTTCTTTCCATTTTGTTCTACGCCCATCTTTCTTCATAAACCCATTTTGATCAATGAAACCCTTTTTTTGGAATAGCTCAAACAATTTTACAGAGACAGTCCGGTCAAGACCGGGGATTCTGTCAGCCAAGAAATTTGGGTACAAAGGGAACTCCATACAAGTAATTTCTGCAACATCAATGCCTTTCTCTCTTAAAGCTAATAAATTTTCATTGATTATCTGCAACCTTGCATGATCTTTAGGCATATGGACAAAAAGGGTAGGAGGGTATTCATCTGGGACAACCTTTCCATAAAATAGTGCCTGTGCTATCATAAGCGTTATACTATTAAATTTCATATCAGTGGCCAGCAATGAAACGAAATATCCACCAGATGAGGCTCCTAGAGCCACAAGAGGAAGCTTTTCAAGTTTGTTTTTGGCAACCCACCATTTGATGATCTCTTTGACAATTAATCTTTCTTGCTGTCTCCCAAGTGACCAGCATTCCCCTGCACTTGAAATGGTTATGACGGCAAATTTCCGAGCAAGAGCATGAAGAACAATAAGCCTTTCCTCAGGCAGCCCAATGCAATTCAGACAACTTGGACATCTGTCCCAAAAGTTTGCAGCTCTGCCATTGCATCCATGAGCCAGAAACAGAACAGCTTTGGGTGAATCAGGTATCTGCCATATCACTTCTGTTTCATTCCTCAACTCTACAGTAGGTTGGAATTGAACAGATGATTGAAATCTATTCCATTTCAGCTTTGAAAGATCAAATGAAGAATTGACTTGCTCTCTTTTGCTACTTAGAAATAATCCTGAGGCTGCAAGGATTATAACAAAGGATATGACCAAAACTGCCACAGGACAGTTTTGCAGTTCACCCCATTGCCTTGGTAATTTGTTTGCACGCTTCATCATTACTACATGATATCAGAAACAGCAAATCGATTTTCTGGACTAGTTCTGCTTATTCAAAAAGAAATTCAGAATTAGGAAAGTAAAATCACTTGTTAGAGAAAAGATCAATCGTCAGGGAAAACTATGGAAAAATCCTAATGAACGAGAAAAGTAAATTCGTTTCTCTAAATCAATTAAAAATAAATGGACTGGGGAAGAGGAAGTAGATGGGGTTTATGCCGGAAATTGCTCAAAATGTAAATATGCAAAAGAATCAAAATTCTTGAATTCAATCTGAGCAGTACACAATATCCACAAGAGGAGAATAAGAAATAAAATGGTAAACGGGGCAGCAATTTGAATTTAAGTTCTCATATGTAACTGTGATTTCTTTAATTTGTGACAGATCTATTCATGTAATAGGCAATCTAATCTTCACCAAACTATTGAAACAAGATTTTCAGAATTTAGATAAAGATCTGAATCGTTAGAGGAACTGACCTGGAATGGAAAATGAAAACTGATCCGAGAGTCGTAATCCTTCCTGCGAAACAGAAGATTCTGAGAAAGATAAGAGTAAATTACTCCAACCTTTCATCTACTTATGTCTAATTACAAGTCCATCCCTTAGTTTGTTTGCAAATTACACTCAGATTCTTTAGTTCAGAGAAGGTATAATTATTCTGGGGGTGGGTGTCAATTTCAAGCCCACACCATCACCATGTAGCTCCATCCTGACTAATTATGGACCAAGATTGACAGGTCTAATTATTAAACGTGTCGGACTTAGGTCAAAGCCAATTATTAAATGGGTGTTCATGGTGCAAGGGTGTAGATCGAACCGATCGAATGAATTGAATATATCTTTAAACTGAACTGAATCTTAGTTTAAACCGAACAAATACAACCCTAAAAGCTAAAAACCTAAAACATTTCTACTCTCTTTCATTTCTTGAGTATTCCACTTATTCTTTCCGTCTTCAACTTTGTCTGCTTAGGTGATAACAAACCTAATAAGAGCCTTTTACAATCGTACAAGAAGGTATCTAATGTCCAACATGAGAACAATTATAGATCAAAAACCAATATCTCTCTATATTTTTATTTATACATGGGCATGAGCCCGTTAGAGCTCATTGACAGACCGATTAACCTGATTAACATAAGACCGACTATAGAGTGAGACCGATCGGACCGAATATAAATGTATCCATGCCTCTTCGATGAGGGATCAATTAGTTAAATGGGCTGTCACAGACCGAGATTGATTGATTGACACCCCTACTCTGTCTGATGGTCTTTGGTAGTTGCTGACGTCACTAGAACCTATGCATTTATATGACGATTCTATCATTAGTGGCAAGCAAAATTACCATTTTGCCCTAAACCTGCAACTTATTCTGCCATCTTCCCTTACTCTTCCCCCGATCTGCTTCTTATTACTGCCTCATTTTCCCTTCCTTCTCCCCTCTGCTCCTCTCTCTCTGTGACTTCTTCTATCTTCCTCTTTCTCTCTTCTCTTTGTCCCGGTTCTCCCTCTTCTCTTTCTAACCCTTCCCCTTCTCCCCCTCACTCTGAGATTCCGGTTTCCTGTGCCGAAGCCCCTCTCTCTCTCTCTCTCTCCCCCCCTGTATGTGTGTGTGTGTGTGAAGGGGGAGGGCTCCTATTCTCGCTTTACTTCTTCTATTGTTGTTTCTTAGGCGTTTCATCCGATGGCTGAAAAAGCAACATGTATGATCAACCTTGATTTGTGCCTACACTGACTTGCGAGAAATGACAAGAAACTCTCTTAATGCACAAAATTGATGACAATGAGGTCCACTCCATTAGACTTTGAACGTTAGTTGCTGATGTCATGTAGACTTAACCTTAAGGTGACGTGAACTTACCTATTTGTCCTTACATCCAAACAAAAAAAGATGGATATGATGCCTTCCTTTGTTGGCGCGGTTGTCTTCTTTGCTCCGGTGTAGGCAGTGTAGCCTTCTTAGCATTGCTCAAATTCGGCAATGGTATAGCCTTCATCTAGTAATAGGGGTGAGGACTCCCCTTGAAAAGAAACCGACAAGCTCCATGTTGAAATGAAGAGAATCTTGGAAGCCGCCAAAACTTCAATGCCATAGCCCATTCTCAACTCGGGCAGCGGCATAGTAGGCTAAGGTGTTGCGAGCCTCCTCCACTCCTTCGACTACAACAAATTGATCATCGAATGCCGTTGACAGTAACAGGGTGTTTGCAGAGCTTGAAGAAGTCGGCCTCAAAACAAGAGGAGATGGGTATCTCCTAGAGGAAGAGGAGGAAATTGTTGAAGTTAAGGACAAAGTCGAAGGGGAAAGGTACCTAGAAGTAACTTCTCTCAATTTGGGTCTTCGGGAGCCAACAACGCCATTGTCTCTCTCGGAAGGTAACTTAGGGGACCTTCTTGGGTTCTCGTTTCTCTCTTCTAGCGATGAGGATGTTTTGGGTAGCAGTAGAAGTAGTGGTTGAAATAGCAAAGAATAGTTCATCTTTATCTACATGAACTCTCCATGTGATCCCATCACTGTCCATTGTTAGACTTTTATGTGCTTAGGATTTTAACTAAACCCTTTCCAATCCATACAGTAACACTAAAACATAATGGAAAAGGGATAATCAATTAATCATAAAGACATACCTGTCTTCAAAGGTTTATTCAACTACGCTCCATGAGTCTCTAAGCTTTAATCGAAATCTTTCAGCTACAGTCTTCCACAGCTTCCAGAGGATATCCTAATGTTTCTTGCTAATGGGTGCAGAGAGAAGTTGACTGACTGTGGTTGTGGGGACTCTAACCCAATATTTATAGAATACTACTATAACCCTAAAACTCTTTCCACAATAGAATTAGGGTTACCAAACCTACCTCATACCATGTGACGAATCAAATCAAACCGGTTCTACCTTGTCAATCAAACTCTCACTGAATAACTAGTTTAAGTAATTAATTAAACTCATATAAATCTAACATCCATATTCAGTGGGTCCCCACACTATAGAGTTGGGTCCCAAGCCACATTGATGGTGATGGGATCTCATGCGTACATGTACATACAGGTGATCCGAACTTGAAATAATAGCCACCATCATCAGACGGGATGAAGAAACTTATCAGTCCTCACATCTCCTCTCCCATGGACGAAATTACTCCCAAATCCTACTCCTCTTCCTACTCTTTTCCCATCCATCACCCAAAGACCCCCATAATTCAGCATGTAAGGGAATTAAGAAATTCCATAAGGACTAAAAAACCTAGAAAGCAATCCTGAAAAACTCAAAACATTTCTGAGCAGGTAAGAAAGCCTTTCTCTGGGTTTGGTTCTTGGCCTCTTCAAATCTAATAATAAAGGGAAGCAAGTTAGACATGGTCTTGAGGGAATCTCAGACTGAGAGGTGCTATGATTAGCTAGAGATTTCTGAAACGATAATCTGTAGCACTTTAGTGTAGTAAATTTGATCCTAACCATTGAGAATGCATTGAAACTTATAACTGATGCACTTTCAATGGTTTGGATGTACTCTGCTATAACAGAGTGCTACAGACGAATTTTTCCAAGATTTCATCGATTACGCTTTTTCACAGAAATGTACGTTGGAGAAAGAGCCAAATGAAGTGTTTTAGGGGAAGAATTCTTATGTGTAAATCTATATGCTTAAGAATAGATTTTCAATAATAAAAAAAAAAGGATTCTAATCCAAGGGTACACCTTCCTGGGTCCCAGGATATTCTCTATTATTATTAAATATTTAATTTTTCTTTTTTAAAATAACGATGGACTGTCCACGTCTGTTGTATATAAATGTAAAATAAAATAATAGAATCAGAAAGGAATATTTTCTGTCGACTGGATGGAAGCTTCTAGCAGACAGGAGACCCTTAATGTCAAATTAAAATTTTAAAATTCGTTAATATTCCTTAAATATACCTATAAGAAATCAATATCGAAACTGTACCAAACTGACAATGGTAAATTGAAATTGAACCAAGACCAAAACTGACATGGATTGATAAAAGTCCATACTAAACTAGCCCGATAAAAACCCAAATCGAAATCAGACCGAAATCCAAATAAAAACTAGATCAAACCAATCCATTAACACCCTCGTCGCCATTAGTGAATCATGTCACGTCAATACAGTGGGTATGGTTTTATTTTTAACGATCATTTGGACATTACTATTAAAACTTTCTCTAAAATTGTTCAGTTTTCTTCTCCCAAAATTAAAGAAGCTGTTGTTGTAAGGGAAGCAGTCTAGACTACGTCATTCTTAAATCTTTCGAATGCGGTGGTAGAAGCAGATTGTAAAGAGCTGATCGATATTATTTTTGTCAAAAATTGTTCGTGCGAGTCTTTTTTCCAATCAATTATTCAAGATAATCTTATTTTAATTTTTAATTTTCAATTTTATAGTTTTTTTTTTCGATTGATTTTCTTTCTATCAAAAAAAAAAAAAATGTTACATCAGAACGTCGCCTCGCATCATATCAATAAACTAAGGGGTCCCATAAATCAATGCATTATTGTACATTCTCTGTCATCATAATGATGCCCGCTTTTACCAAAAAAATAAAATAATAATAAATTAAAAAAATAATGAGGCTCAAGAAAAACAGATTCCAATCCTATGGTTGGTAAATTATGTGGGGCCAGTATTAGGTAAGATGTGCGATATCCAATTAAAGTCTTATTTATTTGGACAGTGTTTTCTTTTATTAATTTTGGACGTCATACACATCCAATCCAACGGTCATAACCAAAATAATTTGGTGCCATTTTGGATCTAACGGGTAGAATCTCATTCTGCCATCTTTCTCGAGGCCCACTTCATTAGTTGTATTTGTTCTTAGTTATTCTATCGTATGATTGATAGACGCGTTACGTGTTACGCGTACCCTTCGTCTATGCATTAAAGTCAAAGAGAGGGACTACGTGATTGGGAGGAGACTAAAAATTCAGGACTCAAATCTTCTCCCGCGCGCCAACCTTCCAGTCCATCATCTAACGGGCTAGAATGCATCGACATACATACCGATGCATTCCAGCCCGTCAGATGACGGGCTGAAAGGCTGGCGCGCTGGAGACGATTTTTTTGCAAAAATTCAAGCTTTCTTTTGCATTTGTCTCGTGATTTATTTATTTATTTATATATTTTTTTGATAATAATGGGTATTCTGGCCTGATTAATTCCTAGGACTATACTAATCCCATAATTGTATGGATTGAGTTATTTCAAGGTTAAATGAGAATTATTTCACTTATACTCATAATAGGAAAGAAAGAATACTTAACATTCTTGTGTAATGTCGCTGCACACATGATTCTGAATCGATCTTATGTTAATCAATCTAATCGGTATATTAACGGGTTTTATTGATGGAAACCAACTGGTTCATAATCGATTATGCTATTCGGTTTTATGCTAATCATCTCAATCGTGTAAACCGGATCCCAATGGATTAAAACACAACCCTTGGCTCATGTTCTATATAATTGATCATTATTTGTTTACATTCACAGCATAATAACTTATTATAAGTTCCTAATTAAAAGAACATAGCTTAAATGAAAAGGAAGAATGAAAGGGGAGATAAGAGACATTTAATTAATCGGTCTTGATTTCGGTCCATAATCGGTCAATGCGGTCAAATGATTGACAAATTGTACCATTACATTGTGAACCACTGATTCGTAATAGGTTCAGGCCTAAGCTGGACATGTTTAGTAAACAGTGAAAATCGTTCCAAGTTTTAATCGGTGCAGACCAAAAATTGACACCCTTAGTAAATGGCAACAACGGGGCTACTCTGGTTTCGATTTCTTACCTGATTAGTATCGGTTTGGTTCGGTCTGGGATTAGTTGAAACTTGAAAGCCTCGATAGGAAATCCATTAAGATCAATACAATGAAATTAAGTTTTGATATTTGATATAAATCGATTCGATCTTGATTATTATTGGATTCAGGTTCATCGGTCTAATATTTTAGGCTCTTATCAGATTAAATTGGTCCGGAAAAATATACCATACTTAACCGAAAAACGGCCAATAACATTTCCTCACGTGTCATTCGATCAGATACTGGTTCCCTTGAGTTAATTTTTTTTTCTGAGGTTGGTAAAAAGCCCTTGCGCTTGTTCCGTGAAAGTGTCCACGTTAGCGACCACTCGCTCGCTTCCTCGCTCTTACGATATTAATGAAAATTGCAGGGTGTATATAAAGGCCACCACGACCTCATTTTCTTGCAAATCTCCCAATTTGTTTCTTCCATTTTGTCCTAAAACTCGAAGAAGATCAAATGATCTAAATTCCTCTTATTCGTCTTCTCGAGGTTGACCGCTTTTGGATCTCGATCTGAACGGAGCGTAGTAATTTGTAAGTCAATTTCTTTCTTCCTCGGTTCTTCTGCTTGATCTAAACTTGTTGGCATTAGCCAAAATTCGATTCTGTTTCTTCTTTAATTTTTGTTGTATTGAATTTTGAGTTTTGGCTTAAATGTGTTTATGAAACTTGCGCATTCGATTTAGAAATTTTGCAGGTATCATGAGATCGGCAGTTACTTTTTCTGTTTTAGTTTTAACTTCTTTTTTTTTCCCTTCCGTATTGCCCTGGAACTAGATCTGTTGTACATTTATATATGTGCCTTACTGTTGTAATTTCTGAATTTTTAATTTTAGGTTTAGTTATGTGTCTTGGTAGAAATATTTGGTTGAATTTTGTGTCTCATTTGTGTCGGATCTGGTGATTTAGTTTCAAATTTGATGGAACCATATGAAGCATTGATTGTCCTTTTCCTTTTTTTGGCACCTATTAAGCTACTTTGGCTTTGATTTTGCTTGGCATATGGTTTCTCGATTCTAACCTGATATTTTAGATATTATTTTTTTTCGGATTTGTTTCTCTCGACCTACAATTTTCGTAGTTTCTGAAATTCTAGAATTTGTTTCCTCACCGTTTTATTTTGAAATGTCATTTTTGTTCTTCTCCATTATTTGTATTTTCTGGGTTTTAATTGAACCAGTTCGTGACTTCATTCTTAAATTGACTGAGGTTCCTTTTTATTTTATTTTATTATATATATCTGAAATTTTTTGTGGATTTGGCAAGGGAGGGGGGGGAGGACTAGTCAGTACTAAATACTGATCGATTTCATAATATTGAAATCAGTGCCATTGGAGTCTTGGAGATAACTTTATTTTGAGGTAGTTTGTCCTTGAATTGGCTTGCTTTGGGTTCCTTTTCAACTTTATTTTTATTTTTTTAATTTTTTTTTTTTATATTGACGACTGCTTGTTTGTAACCCTTTCGTGAGCTGAATTTCCCATGTTGATGGAGATACTTTAATTACTTGAACTTTTTCCGACTTTTGAATGGTTATGGTTTTTTTTTTTTTTTTTCCCTGTAGGAGCTATTTGGATATGGCTTCTTACACACCTAAAAACATTCTCATCACTGGTGCTGCTGGCTTCATTGCCTCCCATGTTTGCAACCGGCTCATCCGGAACTACCCAGATTACAAGATTGTTGTCCTTGATAAGCTTGATTACTGTTCAAATCTGAAAAACCTCCTTCCCTCTAGATCGTCCCCTAACTTCAAGTTTGTCAAGGGAGACATTGGCAGTGCTGACCTTGTCAACTTCCTCCTCATTACTGAGTCCATTGACACAATAATGCACTTTGCGGCCCAGACACATGTTGACAACTCCTTTGGCAACAGCTTTGAGTTCACAAAGAATAACATCTATGGCACTCATGTACTTCTGGAAGCTTGCAAAGTCACTGGCCAGATCAGGAGGTTCATCCATGTAAGTACAGATGAGGTCTATGGGGAGACAGATGAGGATGCTGTTGTTGGAAACCATGAGGCTTCCCAGCTTCTCCCAACAAACCCTTACTCGGCCACTAAAGCTGGGGCAGAAATGCTTGTTATGGCTTATGGTAGGTCATATGGGTTACCTGTCATAACAACCAGAGGAAACAATGTCTATGGGCCAAACCAGTTTCCTGAAAAGCTAATTCCTAAATTCATCCTCTTGGCGATGAGAGGGAAGCCTCTTCCAATTCATGGGGATGGATCTAATGTGCGAAGTTACCTCTATTGTGAGGATGTTGCTGAGGCTTTTGAAGTCATTCTCCACAGAGGAGAAGTTGGCCATGTTTACAATATTGGGACTAAGAAGGAAAGAAGAGTGATTGATGTGGCCAAGGATATATGCAAACTTTTCAACTCAGATCCAGAGACAGTCATCAAATTTGTGGATAACAGGCCTTTTAATGATCAGAGATACTTTTTAGATGATCAAAAGCTGAAGATCTTGGGGTGGTCTGAACGTACTAGGTGGGAAGAGGGGCTGAAGAAGACCATGGAGTGGTATATTAATAATCCTGATTGGTGGGGCGATGTATCTGGAGCACTGTTGCCTCATCCAAGAATGTTGATGATGCCTGGCATTGAAAGACATTTTGATGGTTCTGAAGATGGAACTGTATCCTCTAATGCATCAAGTAATTCTAGTCAGAGCCGAATGGTGGTTCCAGTTACAAAGAGCAACACCTCTTCCCAAAAACCATCTTTGAAGTTCTTAATTTATGGTAGGACAGGGTGGATTGGAGGTCTGCTTGGGAAGATATGTGAGAAACAGGGCATACCCTTTGAGTATGGAAGGGGGCGGCTGCAGGATAGGTCACTGCTCTTGGCAGATATACAGAATGTTAAGCCAACCCATGTTTTCAACGCTGCTGGAGTGACTGGTAGACCCAATGTTGATTGGTGTGAGTCTCACAAACCTGAGACCATCCGCACCAATGTTGCTGGTACATTGAACCTAGCAGATGTGTGCAGGGAGCATGGCCTCCTTATGATGAATTTTGCTACTGGATGCATTTTTGAGTATGATGATGCACACCCATTGGGTTCAGGCATTGGATTCAAGGAGGAAGACACCCCCAATTTCTTTGGTTCTTTCTACTCAAAAACCAAGGCCATGGTAACTATTCACTTGCCTTTTTGGATTACTGTTTCCTTTTACGATGTATGTGAATAGATTTTTTGTTTATATAATCTGTGTGATGTGTGAGTCAGGTTGAAGAGCTATTGAAGGAATATGACAATGTCTGCACCCTCAGAGTCCGAATGCCGATATCATCTGATCTTAGCAACCCACGCAACTTCATTACTAAGATCAGTCGCTACAACAAAGTGGTTAACATTCCGAACAGCATGACCGTCTTGGATGAGCTTCTCCCTATTTCAATTGAGATGGCGAAGCGAAACTGCAGGGGAATCTGGAACTTCACAAATCCTGGAGTTGTGAGCCATAACGAGATTCTGGAGATGTACAAAAATTATATTGACCCCAAGTTCACCTGGTCTAACTTCACACTGGAAGAGCAGGCCAAAGTAATAGTTGCTGCTCGAAGCAACAATGAGATGGATGCCTCCAAGTTGAAGAAAGAATTCCCTGAGTTGCTTTCAATCAAGGAGTCACTGATCAAGATTGTTTTCGAACCCAACAAGAAAAACTTCACAAAATAGGCTGTTGACCACATTAGATTTCAGGACTGTCCCCTGCAATGCATTAGGTAATAGGGTTTGGATTACCTCTGTACTGTTATCAGTTTCGGTTATTATTCATCAGTAGATTCATCTTATCATTTCTTCATTCTAGTAAAGAAGTTAGGGTAATTCCGCTGGGCTATTTTATTGTCATTCCTTCTTGGTTATTTTTTGCTTCCTAATGGTTTGTTTCTTCGAGGAACTATTGGATGGATTCTTTATATATATTTTGAGATCATCTAAAAGCTCATATTTAAAATCTTTGATGTAGCTCTTTTCTATCTCTATCTTTGAATATCATTAATATTGGCCTTGACTAGGTGGAGTAGTGTAATTGGGTTTGTTGAACTGATTGCTTGATTCCCATGGCCTTTTTGGGGTGGGGGGAGTTATGAACTTGTGACTGTTTCCTCTTTGAGGCTTTAGTGATTTCATGCCTAAATTACGAGAAGCTGCTAACAGTGGCGGGAGGGTGGGAAATTATTGATCAGTGTTAAAAACCCGATAGGATTGGCTAATTATACCCGATAAACTTGAAAAAGCCACTCCTCGGGTTTCTGATTTCCCTCTTTGATTCCTGGTTCTTATTGAAAATTGCTGTTTTATTCCTGTGAGTTTTTCAGTTGAAGTATTTGTCTAATTGAGACTTTGAGGTTGATTTTGAGGCAAGCTAGATTCCTTCCGTGTCAGTTCACCCGACTTGGTATCTGTTTCCATTACTCAACCCTCTCCCTCCCCAAAAAAGTTTCCTTTTTCACTTTCTAGTTTCTGAGTGATTCTGTTGTGATGTATCTAGAAGGCATCCCATCAATTGGTATCAGTGCCATTGTTATTAGTTAGTTTGAAGGAGCATAATGAAATGCCTGATCAGAAAGCTGTTGTAGCCCCTGATATGCATGTATGAACAATTTGATGCTAGGCTTTGTGTGATCAAGGTGAAGTTTGCCGTTCAAATTAAAGGCAAGAGGAGAGGTAATGAAAAAAAAGAATCCGCATTTTCTTTCTGAAATACCTCCGTACTATTTTGACTGGACTTGGCAATAACCTACCATGAGTGCTCCTTGGACAATGACTGTACTTGGACACAAGGACTTTCTTAAACCCTAGTTAGCTGTAAACATACAACCAGAGAATTTTATTTTATAACCCCATTGTGCTAGTTCATGTGCTTCCAGTCAACTTCCTAGAGACATACTCTAGATTACCAGACTCAAAACTGAAGTTAACTCTCTTATATCAACTAGAAGTGGAAATAATTCCCATGCCATCTTTCTGTTGAGTTCATTTGATGAAGATAATTAGTTTCTTGCAGCCCATGAAGACTGTGGTGATCCGGATCAGTGCTTGTTCGAGTGTAAATCATCTGCACGTATGTGTACCTTTACCTTTCTCGAATCCATCATTGTCCATATCTAGTGAATCTCACATTCTAGATTTGTTGTCGAGGGGATTGATCCTTGGAAGGTTAGGCATGGTTTTAATCTTTGATCTCATCATGGGTACTGCAACAAGTTGTCTATTTCGAACAGAAGTGTGAGGGTGATGGGAATTTGTTTTAGAATTTTACTTTTCATTCCTTCAATAAGTTGTTCCCACCTTCACATGCAATTGTAAGACTTTCAGCTGTATTTTGACGATATCCACCTAAGATTCTCTATAATTTGGAACACAAGTGGTTGAGGGTAATCCAACTGGAAAGTGGTCGAGGGCTCCAATGATTTTCCCTTCTAAAGTACTATGAAACTCTTGATCGTTAGATTGGAATCTATTCAACACTTTTGTTGTGATTTGAGTGTTTGGTAACTCCAATTTCTTATTGGGAATGTTAATCCTCACGTGGGAAATCAGTATATATCCTTTCCAGGTTCATTCTAAGATACAATGCATATGTGTAGAGTGATTTGAGAAGATAAATCTATAGAATGAAAGAGAAATGATTTAAGAAAATAAAAGACAAATATGTGGAGTGATTAAATAGATAAATTATGGAGTGATTTAAGGAGATAAATCTGTGGAGTAATAATACAAAAAAAAAATAAATAAATAAATATGATGGGTGATTTAAGAGATAAATATGTAGAGTAATTAAAAGAGATAAATATATGGGGTCATTTAAGGAAATAAATATGTGGAGTAATTAAAGGGGATAAATAGATTTAAGTAGATAAGTTGTGGAGTGATTTAAGGAGATAAATCTGTTGAGTAATTAAAGGAGATAAATCTGTTGAGTAATTAAAAGAGATAAATATGTGGAATAATTAAAGGAGATAAATATGTGGAGTGATTTAAGGAGACGAATATGTGGAGATGATTTAAGGAAATAATTATGTGGAATAATTAAAGGGGATAAATAGATTTAAGTAGATAAATTGTGGAATGATTTAAGAGAAATAATTTAAGGAGATAAATATATGGAGTAATTAAATGAGATAAATATATGAGTGACTTAAAGAGATAATTATTTAGAGTAATTAAAGGAGATAAATATGTGGAGTGATTTTAAGAGACAAATATGTAGGGGTGATTTAAGAAAATAAATATATAGAGTAATTAAAAAAGATAAATATGTGGAGTGATTTAAAGAGATAAATAAAAAGAATTTGAAATTACAAATTTTAAAGTACAAATAAATTTATATTTATATTTTATTATTTTATTTGTTGAATAATGTAGATACTTATTGTATAATAAATCTATGTCCATATTTTTAGCCCAAAGTCTAACTACGCACAACACGTATTGTGTTAATGCCATTCACGTTTTTTTATGCTGAATTCATGGTCCGTATTAGATTCCATCTGGACATTGGGTTAGCCTCAAGGTTTTTTTTTTTTTTTTTTTGGGTTAGCCCCAAGGTTTAAAAATTCCAAATCACACAATGGATCAGTCTCTTTCGATTTGATACAAATTTTTTTTTTCGGATTTTAAAAGAAGCAGAAAGCTTGGATGAAGCGTAAAATGGGAGTTTTTTTTTTTTCTTTTTGAGATAGATGGAACCTCAAAGAGAATTGAATTCATGACCTCTTCATTTTTAGGTGTTGATATTTTGCCAACTGAGCTATACACTTGGGATGTAAAGTGGGAGTTACAGATCTGAGATGTGTCAATTTGGTTCGGAACTAGAAACTGTTCAAGAATCGAACTGATAAAACACGTCTCAGAACTATTCCATGACTAAATAGAATGATTATGGGAGTTAGTTTTGGGGCCGAATAATAAATGGAATAGGACGGTTCTATTATGGGTTTTCCAACAGATCTAAAACCGATATAGGCCATTAAGGAACTGTTAGGAACCGATCCGTTTAAAAACCCTAATATAAATTATATCTTTCGAGTCATTCCCTGTTTCTTCCTCTTCGCGTGCGCAAACAGCACAATTGACTCTTCTTCAATTCTTTCTCTTTGTGTACCCAAAGAGCAAACTCTCTATGTACATAGAGAGCCAAAGACTATCTGCATTCCACACTACTTGAGCGTCAACTTCTTGCCTTAATCACAAGGTCTATAACTGATTCTAGGTCTCTGGTTCTAACTCATGAACTCTCACTCGTACTTAATTTTTCTAATTTATTCTCATTTCGTTTTTTATTCGTGATTCTGATTTGAGTGCTTGAGTGCTTAGAACCGTTAAGGAGCCGAAACTGGACCGTCTCATCATTAAATGAAACGAATTTCTAGTTTTAGAACCGTCTAGTAAATGGAATGGTTCTGAAACTGGTATGGAACCTTCCCATCCGACACCCTTAGCCTTAAGTTGTCTTGATGCCAAAACAAGTCTGGTTCTTTTGGTACCCATTCCAATGGGAAGTACCCTTGTATTTTTTTGGTAAGACAATGGGAAGTACCCTTAGCATCACTCTTTCGATAAACATGTTACAATGCTTGTAGTTACCATAGACACCGGGTAGAAACTGTAAACAGACTTTAAGATTTAATATTTTGGGCTTCGCTTGAACTGGGCTTTGGCCCAACCGAGCTTGGCCATTTTTATTCATTGACCAAACACCAGATAGGGGTGCAAATATAGAACCCGAACCGATCCGTTTGGAATCGGAACTAGCCCACCCATTAGCTTATCGAGTAGGTTCTAGGTATCAACTTTTGAACCGATTTTCTAATTGGGTGCGTCTATTTTGGGACGGTTCTTCTAATGGGGTTAGAACCAAATAACTGTATTTTTTTTTGGTAGAAACCGAATAACCGTTTTATGGTTTACATATATTGAGCTTCTAGATTTCTCTATCTTTTAATTTTATCTTAATTATTAATAAATTTCATATTCAAATTGGAATTCTTTGAATGTATGTTTCCGTACTTTTATAATGAAGTCTGTTTTTGGATTGCTCATAACATAAGAAAAAGATTTTCTATAGTGAGACACCTGTGTAGTGAAGATTTCATCCACTCAAAATGGATGTACACGTATCTCGATCCATTCGAAATGCATCGGGGTACAAGTTGTTTCAACATCATTTGCTCGCTGACTCGTTAGGATAACTGTAACTTATTGGAGTTAGAGAAGGTTTTTCAAGTATATCAGTTCAAAAAATTGATTTCCGTAGTAGGTTTCCACTCGGCTCCACCTTCTTATCGGTCGGGTTTGCTCTCATCTAAGATAAAAGGTGGATCCAAATTGTCTCCTCCCTGAAGTAGGAGGAGAGAGACGCCCCCATCGGATGGTCGACACATGGCTCTCAGAAAAATCCGAGCCTCACGTCCGAACCGACATCCCCTGTCAGGTCGGCTTCTCGACTGGGTGTCGGCTCAGACGTGAGGCTCAGATTTTTCAAAGAACCACATGTCGACCGTCCGACGGAGCGTTTCCCTCCTCCCTGAACTTCAAGAAGGAGATGATTTGAATCCATAAAAGGTAGCCCTTTGGGACACTCTTTCTCTTAGATGAGAGTCTTAATATTCTCTTTAACTAATGCAAGGATTTGTTTGCCATGTATCCATCAAATATTGAATTTGATTCTCTCGTTCCTAACAAGTTTGAAATTTTCTTAGAATAAATTTTTGATTATATATATACTTGAATGGATCTTTTAAGGTAAGGATTTTTTTTATTTTTTATATTTTTTTAAACAGTGTAACAATGCTTGGGAATCGTTTAGAAACCGGAAACCGGAACCAGCCCACCAATTAATAATCAGGGTTAGGTATTAGGTTTGGAACCGATAAGCTTATTGAGCTAGTTCTAGGGATGACCTTAGACGACGAAACCTATAGAAACTAGAACCTGAATCTCAGAACCATCACAATTTACACCCCTAACACAAGGTTAATTGATGAAAGGACCCAATGAGGCCATCAAACTCTTTGCTCTGAACATGACTCCTCAAATCCTTGTTCATCTTTCCCAAACTTAAAAAGGATTTCTCTAATTTATCCATTACAAGTAATCTGACATTTGTTGGTATCGAGAATAATACCATCGACCGATAGGAGTACAACACGTGAAAGTCTTCAGAGCTTCTAAGCTATTGGGGGTACAATCGATTTTTCACCAAAAGACCACTTGCAGGGGCACATCCGTTATTATCAACTTAATTTAGGGGCAAAATCGTTCATTAGAATTTTGCATTGTATTCCAATGACGGGCACAGACCCATTGCTGACATAAGCCCTATAAATAGTCCTGATTTACGAAGCTAGATTACTGACCTCCTCCTCCTTATTTGTTGTTTAGAGTCCTGATTTAAGTATCAAAACAACCCCAGGGTTACAAGCCCGATCTCTTTTACCTTGATTCTTATCATCTTTAGTTGATTCTACTTGAGATTGAAAGAACCTCAATGCAGATTCTAGCAGAACAATTGGTAACATGTAACATGTCAAGACATCTGAATCTTAAAAAAGAATATTAGTACCAAGAGAGCTTCAAATTCAAAACCTGTTGATTCACCTTTAATTAAAGATCAAACAAAATAATTGGAGAGAAGAATGATAAAGAGGGAGACATGGAAGGTAGAAGAACATGGGTCTCTGTGGGAAGCTCTTCTCTGCCTACTTGTTGTTTTCAACTTTCCAGTGGAGCCATCACTATTCACTACTCATCACTCATCACCCATGCTTTTAATGGCATATATCTGCTTTTTCCTTTTTCCATGTTCTTGGGCTTTGTTTCTTCTCTTTCTCCTTAATTTCCTCTTTTGTTCTAAATTCCTTTTCTGAGTTTATGGGTGATTGTGATTTATAAGAAATATAGCAGAACGATGAAAATAATAATAATAATAATAATATAATAAGAGAAACAAAACACAATGATATTCAATGAAGAAATTACAAACACTCAATCCCTTTAATTTTACTTAAAAAAATCCCTTTAATTGTAAAAATTACTTAGATTTCTTATCATACTTAATAATGATATATTTTAGATATGCTTTTTATTTTAAATTTAAGATGCAAAGTAAAATAAAAGTTTAATTACATAATCATGTGATAAAATAATTACATAAGTTTTCTCTTTTAAGTTTGAAATTTTATTTTCCTTTCCTTTTAATTCCCTTGCAACCAAACGAAACCAAGATGTTCGTCTTGGTAGTCAAGAATAATGCTCCACCGATTTTACACTGTTGTAATCCCATTCAACCACAATCAAGGTTTTAAGAATCAGAATCAGATGGATCGATTCAGAATGGGCCAACCACGATCCCCCATTCCGGCACCAATTATAGTAAGTTTTGGCCCATTCGGACTGATTCCGACTAGATCGGAATCAATTTTGCCAATGATCGAACCCAATCCTCAAACTGATAACTAAAATCATGCCCACAATGCTGTCCAGTTTAAACCTGATTACACCAATATGATTGAATCTTTATCATCTTTCAGGTTTCAACAGCCCCTCCATTTGTTCCAAGCAAAACCTGCTAGCCCTCATTCATCACAAACAAGGGTTACTGGGATTTGGGGCCATAAAATTTATAAGAGTCCGAAATCAGGATGAATTTGTCATCAATCCAAGTATTTGATACGGTATTAGCCATGTCTAAAATCGATTTGGATTAGCTTAAATCGGTGTACAGATCCAATGAATCGATGAACTGACGCATGGCTAATAAGCAATAAAATAATATTAAAACAGGGATCAGATCTGGTATCATATCAGGATTGGCTATTCTCAATACTGATATGAATCGATAGGATTGATTGATTTGATACCGATACCTTGAACCCTAGCTACAATAAAAAAACTATAGATTTTTCGTTTGTTTTAATATAAAATGGTAAATAGGATTTTCTATTGTTTGTTTTATTGTAAAATGTAAAGAAAGTATTGAAAACGTAGAAAATTTTTCATGAATACTTTGTTTGTTTTCTTGTAAAACAGTTAAAAAATAAATTTTTTTTCCATAGGATTTCTCAACATTCGTTTTAAAGTAAAATTAAAAAAAAAAATCATTGAAATTTTTTTTTTTCATGTAAAATAGTATTTACAGGAAAAAATTTACAATGAAACAAACATGTGGCCGGCCTTATGGATGGATTCGCGGAAAATATAAGAAAATAAAATAATATATCTTTTTGAGAAAATATAATTTAAAAAGTAGATATTATAATGGGGAGAGAGAGAGAGAGAAAAGTTGTTCGACAAGTCTCCTTAATCAAAGGGATATTGTGTCCATTTGTTAAAAAACTAATAAATAAGAAATCCAACCCCTGATTGACATTTAAAATCTTTTGAATTTTATTTTAATTTAAAAACATAGGAATAGATTAATGGGCCTGCAGGAACAATGCCATCCATTGAAGTCCCACTAATCAAGAAACAACAAAAATTAAATTTAGCCCAGCCCAATTCTGTTTTTAGTGCAGAAGGAGGCATGGATGACACAACCATGTGGATAATGTAGGCCCACTGGGCTTCCCAAGCCTCATTGAACTGACTAGGAGATGCTTCCCTCCACTCCTCTTCTTTTTGTGCACAATAGCGACCCATCCATGGGTCTCCCTCGACTCCGGATTCTCTCCTCACCTGGTAATCACTATATATGAAGCATCACATCTTGTAATTTATCCCCCCAAAAAATGGAAGAAGATCATCTCATGTTGTCTAGTTTCTCTAGTTGTGATTCAACGACAGGAATTTAATAGACATACAAACTGATATATTGGGATGCACACCGAGTGAACTCCAATCGTTGGATCTCGACTGAAGTCCCCTCAACGACAATAGAGGATCCAAACCCCAAAGAAATAGCTACACGTACATGGGTCTCCCATGTGAAGTCCAGATCCTCTCTCCACTTAGTAACCATAGTATACACACATATAAATCCTCTCCTGTAGAAGTTCCGACTGCCAAGGGCTGGATTTCATCCAGATTGGTATATCCGCCACCTGAACTCCAGCTGTTAAATCAGCCGGCAATTCTGACTGCCGTAGAAAAAGATGTGGATCTAGTATATGTAGCATCGCTTGTCAGACTCAGTTCAACTATAGTGACTCAAAATGACAATGACTTTCATGTACCACCAAATATATATATATTTTTTTTCTTTGGTTCATTATCTGTTTACCTTTCATAGGGTGGTTTAATTCAGTCTTTTGCAAGTTTGGGTTTGTTTGACGTGTGATGGATTCCTCTTGGCTTTCACAAATTGTAGTCTTTCACAAGTTTGGGTTAGTATAGCTAGGGACTATAAAAAAAAAAATACTTAATGGGAGGTGAGTGTGGGGCCCATCCAATTCCTTTTTGTTTCACTAAAAACACTTCACATGTTTTGAGTGGGTCAATGTTTTGGACTTCTTATTAAAAGCAGGGATAGACCTCCTATAATGTTGTTAAGTTTTGGAAGCTTTTGCAAATTCTCGGATCGGTTGTATAAATAAGGAAAAAAGATCTCCACAATATTTAGATGGATATTCTTTTTTATAATTTTTCACCTAACTCATAGTTTCTCTCCTTCTTGATTTTGTGGGTTTCATTGAAAATATCAATTCTTGTGTACCTATTTGTGTATTACAGGAGATTCCCTTACAGTGATATTATCGAGAATCTTTCCCTACAGCAAAATATTGTTTAAAGATCTTCTGATTGAATTCATTTTTATGCCAGTGACTCATTTCCTTTGTTTGTATTTGAATTTTCATTAGGCTTTTGCTCATTTTTTTTTTAATTTTTTTGTATTTTAACTTGGCTTATGAAATCATTCTTCCATAATTCAATCCAAATTTGGTAATTATAAAAATAGAGAGGTTTATGGGAAAGTAATTTTAAAAGGAGGGTTTTTTGTGGGTAGTTAAGTAAAAGGGGAGGATATATGAAAACTTCAAATACAAAAGGATGGGGTGCTTTTTGAGGGTGAGATGATCTTTTTTATGCCCATCCTCACATGAGTGGTAGATCAAAGAAACTTTAAAAAGGGTGTCTTGTGTACGAGGCTCCTGCTATTGCAGAGTCTAGGGATAGATAGAATATACGAAGCTTTATCGATATTGTTTTTGTATTTTGAATCTGTGACCACCAGGTTACAATCTAATATTCACATTAAGACTTGTCCTCAAACTATAGAAATTTTCTCCATTATAAAATAGGAAGATGATCTACAAGTTAGTGGCAAAAATGAGAGTACTAGAAGAACCGACAAACACGATCATTTAAAGGAGAGAGAGAGAGAGAGAGAGAGAGAGAGAGAGAGAGAGAGAGATGGTGTCCAAATTTGAAGGAAAAAGACAGAAACAAAACTTAATGCCGACCGTATGATTATGTGAACGTTAGTTAATACTTCTATAAATTTCAACCATATACATTCGGTATTTTAGATCTTTCTAATTTTTAAAACCCACATGATGAAAATTTTTTGTAGACCCTACCATATACATAGACTAATAAAGATCATAGGTTTTCGACTGTTTATTTAATTTGTGAAAATTTATTACCTCGAGCATTAAATACTTAGACAACTTACAAATTCTTGAATGATTTTACGCGCAATATCTTTGGGTAAGGCCAGATGACAACTCTTCATATTTATAAAGACAACTAGACAACTACATATTTAATGCATTAATTGCAAGAAGATTGGAAAAATGACTCTCTTCCTTTTTCTCTCAAGGCTTAGTTTGTTTTCATGTAAATAATGGAAAAGAAAAATCTTCTGTAAAATGGAAATTTTTATTGTTTATTTTAATATAAAAATATAAAAATTGGAATAATAGAAAAAACATACATGAAGATTTTGTATTGAGATTAATTTTGGATGCTATAGGGCAAAAGTATTATAGGTTGTAATAATCCCTTAAATTTTTTTTTATATAATCTAATATACAATTTTCTTTCTCCAAAAGAAAAAAAATCTATGTAAATTATTATTCTGAATGAAAAATTTTACAACAAAATCTTTTTTCGATATTCTAAGGGGATAGTAGAGTTGGTAAAGATCAGCACAATAGAATTAAGAGATCATGAGTTCCAATCTTCTAAGGGCCTACTTATCCGAAAAAAAAAAAAAAAATTCCATCGTTCGATTAGACCAACTTATTTATTCTTAAATAAGATTTTTGGAGGTTGCAATGGTTCTTAATTCGAATGGGATATAAGTATAAGGGCTTAGAATTTTTTAGACCACGGTTTGATGGCCGGACCACATGGTCCAGACCATGAATATTGTATGTATTACTAGGACAAAGCAAATTAAAGGTAAAAGGGAAATTTACTCAGATACCCTCGTGACAATTGGTTTATTACATAGAACTACCCTATTTTGAAAAAAGTTACACATACTACCCCTAAAACAATGCTTTATAACAATATATGCCGCACTGACATTAAAAACTAATAGGAGAAATTCTGAAATTTTTTAAGACAATACAACCTTTACTCAATGTAAAATTACATAAATATATTATTGTCTATCTCTGGAACGAGACCTCTTCAAATTCTCCAATTGCTGGTTGGAGAACTTGTGGAGGTCTCATTTCAGAGATAGACGATGGTATATTTATGTAATTTTATATTGAGTAAGGTCAGTATTGCCTTAAAAAAAATTTCATCAATTTTCAACACTCGGTGTGGACTATACTGCTATAAAACATTGTATCAAGGATAGTCCATGTAACTTTACTCAAGAGAAGATGGTTCTGTGTAGTAAACCCATTGTCAATGGGGTGTCTTAGTAAATTTTCCGTAATAAAAAATAGAACTTGTTTAGTCGTCTTTGAAATGTTTATTATTAGGGTTTAAGATTGTAGGAAGGTGTTTGTATTGGGTTAACATGATTGGTTGTCTAAAGTGAGCAAATTCTGGGCGGACCAGGATGGTTTTATCCATCGACCAATTGAATTGGTTGAACCAGAATGGTTTGTTGGTTAGTGATTCACCAGATTCCTGATCTAGATCTCATGTGTGTGAAACCAAAGAATCAGAACCTGCACAACAAAGAACATTGTGAACGCTTTTGACACGTGGAAAACATCAACGGCTAAATAGTTGGATGAGTGCCACGTGGTCCAGTCCAGGGACATTTTGCTACTACGTAGTACGTACTAGCATGTTGTTGTCATGTGCTTGCGAAAAGTCTTCCCGAACCATTGGCAAGTCACTTTCCAGATCTGTCGGTGATAAATCTTGAAAAGGATGAGGTTAGAATTGTAATTTCACGAAAACATTGAACGCGGCATTGGTTTCGCCTTTTTTTAAAGGGGTTTTTATTTTATTATATTTTATTTGGGTTTCATCTCATCACTCATCGGTCTCATGAACACTGGAGACACTGAGAAGAAAGTAATTCTCAATTCAAGAGTGTCAGGGCGGGATCCAATTGTTTCTTGATATTCAGTAGAGACCGATCTCGACGATTTCATTCATTAAGCTGATTCAATCATGGAGAAAGCAAAGGAATTGAACAGATAATGACTGAGTTCCTGAATTGAACTCACCTGGTAAATTCATTGGTTCTTCATCTTCCTTTTTAAGTTTTGATGAATTTCACTGATCTTGCTGAGGAGAAGCTCTGAAGCAAACAGAGGTTTTGGATTTGGATCGATAGATCTCAAAAATAGAAGATGACTGTGTTGTTGTGGAGGAAAAGGAAGCGAGGATTTGAGTACTGGTCGATTGGATGAAACTTAAAGAGTTTCGGATTTAGCTGATAAGGTTGTAGAAGTTAGAAGATGAAGTTTCATATAACGACAAGAACAAAAAGATTGACGATCTCAGGTGGAGGAGGCTGTTTTTGGGAGGTAATGAAGGTGAAGGGATCGATGCGTCGGTTTTCTTACCGTTCTTTATTTCCAACGGTCTTAATCCTCGGAGTTATTTTGCCTTTTCTCTTCATCAGAACTGCTTTCCTCGCTCTCGAATCTGCCTCTTCTTGTTCTTCCCTCGGTATGTTTAAAAATAAAAATCCCCAAATTTTTTTATTTCTTTTTTCAATGTTTTCATATTTTCTTAATGAAAATTTTCAACTTTTACCTCTTCAGATTGTTTTGGACGGATGTTTGGTCCTTCAATTTTCGGCGGGAGGGATGCGTCTCTGGTAAGCTGAGCTCTCTCTCTCTTCTCTCCTCTCTTCTTAATGACCAAAATGCCCTTCATTATTCTACAGTCAGCTCAATCGCTGATCAATGAGCTAAGGTTATTTCCGACATTTTGTGCCACATTTCAAACTTCGAACGTCTGTAGACGAGAGCCCACTTGAGTTCCTGGAGAGGAAAGTGATATTCCTATCATTCCACTCTTTTATCGGGAATTTAGGTGTCGGTTTGGTTTTTAATTCATAGGGTTTAGGGGTTCTTTGCGTTTCTTCTTTGTTGTAACACTGTTACTAAACACCATGGAGGAATAGCTTCATTAAAATGTTCTTGAAATGGAAATTTCCATAAATTAGTGGTTATCTTTGAACATACTTCTGCTGTACATTTCGTCGAATATACTTTGAGCTGTAACGGGTTTGAATTGATGACGCTCGTTGGTGCATAATAACTTGTGGGATCCATTAATACGTCAACACGGATTGGGAATATAATAATTGGGTTTTGTTCGAGTACTGCAGGCGCTTGCGAATGAGCTGACAAGAGCTTTGATGGAAGCAAATGACAGAGGGATTGAGGAGAGTGGAATAGAGAGTTTGCCAGCGTCATTCAACGAACTAGTGACGGAAATCACTTCTGGCAAACAAGACATAAAGGGCTTTGCTTTCAATACCAAGGCCATGGTGCGTATACTACTGGGTAGCACTTACACTTGGAATTTGAACCACTTTGATTCTTTGAATTTCTTCCTCTTCCTTCTCATCCACTCCCATTGTCAATTGCTTTCCTGGTCGAGTGGGCACCAATTAATTTCTCGTCTCAGGTTTTAATCTAATATTTATGAAAGTGCCCCATTGCAATTCTATCTAGGACCTATTATTGCGGGTGGTGGAGGGACAGGGGCTGGTTTTGTCCCTTTCCCTCTGTTTCGTTCTCTCTTATCATTTTCTGGTGTTTGATTTGCAGAAAGTGCATTTCGTACCTTCACTTTTACTTGGTCGTCGTTATTATTATTACATGGCCCACATCACAGCCCTTCAGTTTCTGAACCATCTCTTTTTTTTTTTCAATTTATCAAATACTTAATCTGCTTTAAAATATTTGCAGCTAATGAAAATGGAGAGAAGGGTTCGATTAGCCAAAAATCAAGAACTAATCTACAGGCACTACGCTTCGTATGGAATCCCCAAGAGCATGTACTGCTTGTGCTTGAGGCTAGCGGAGGAGTACTCCATCAATGCCTTGGCACGGTCTCCTCTGCCACCGCCGGAGTTTGTGTCTCGTCTCGCCGACCCATTATACCACCACATTGCGTTACTGACTGACAACATTCTTGCAGCGTCTGTCGTCGTCTCCTCTGCTGTGGCCAACGCAGCAAACCCAGAAAAGCTGGTGTTTCATGTAATCACTGATAAGAAGACGTATGCGCCCATGCACGCCTGGTTCGCTCTCAATTCTGCTGCTGCTTCGGCGGTGGTGGAGGTCAAGGGCTTGCATCAGTTCGATTGGCCTCACCGTGTGAACGTTGGCGTCAAAGAGATGGTGGAGATGCATCGCTTATCTTGGCACCATCATTATAAGAATCTTAAAGATGGAAAATGTGATGAGCTTGAAGAAGAAGAGTTGGCCAAGAGATTAGAGGACTTGAACCCAAGTTGCCTCTCCCTCATGAATCATCTAAGAATCCAACTTCCGGAGGTAATCAATATTTCCAAAATATTATCTTGGGTCATGAAGAATTTTTTTTATATGCAGTTGTATTAGAGGTAGTTTTGAAGGTGAGCGTTGGTGTTACGGTAAGATTGTCATAAGATTGTCATATTGCAATATGGTAGTTACGGATTCAAAACATAGAAACTGTCTCTTCATATTGTGCATGTTGTGGGGGTAAAGCTACGTATATTCTGCCCCTCTTCAAAACATGTATTAACACGTATTAGTGGCAGTTTTATACTTTTGGTGTTCAAGTTTTTCTTCCTATAGAGATAATCGGAAGGAGATGATTGAGGGTTTATGATTTCTTGGTTGACATAATGAAAATTGTGATTGATAGCTCTACGGTGGACGTATCCATGCATATTGTGGGGTGAATCTCCTAAATCATTGTATTTTGTTTCTCTTTGGCTTTTTTCTTTTTACAACCGTTTTGAGTACTAACAGATGTGAATTTATAAATGATAGAGTGATGAATCTTTGATGATGTATAGTTGTTTCCGGAGCTGAAAAAGGTGATATTCTTGGACGATGATGTTGTAGTACAGCAGGATTTGTCACCTCTTTTGGCGCTTGATCTTGATGGGAAAGTTGTTGGTGCTGTTGTTAACTCATGGAGTGAAAGAGAAGAAAGCGAGAAAAGCAACTGTTCTCGTGGAAGGAAATATGGGGATTACTTCAACTTCTCGAACTTGTTGGTATCATCTACGTTCGAATACGAGCGTTGTGCATGGTCATACGGTATGAATGTCTTCGATCTCCAAGCATGGAGGACTACCAATATTACTGAGACATATCATCACTGGCTTAAGCTCGTAAGTAACTTCTATCCATTTTAATTCCATGAATTCATGTCCTTAACCTTCTTCAAATCAAACTACGTGTGAGACTGTTTAACCAATTAACACCATTGATCCTATGCTAGACAAGAACTTTAGAAGATGCTGCATTAAAATTTTGATTAGTCACTGCATGGATTGAGATCAGATGTGATAGCTCACCTAGCTAATTCCATTCTAGTAATCAATGACCAGATAACGTACCACACTTCTATAATATCATGGGATTGTTTTTGGAGGAAGCGGGTTGGGGTAAAGATTTCATTATCAAGCCCCATGGGCATCAATAGAGAGTTGTGCATGATTAAAAGAATTCCGGGTCCAGTGTTCAATTATGGGTTTCAGGGACCCATGTAGATGCAAACTTCTTTCCAATTTCAATTCCTTGATGCCTACAGGATGTGACCCGAGGCCATGGTGACGGAGATTCTTCCCCCCAATTGGAAAGGGTGGACCAGAAGAGGGGGACTGCTAGGAGTCTTTCTTAACGTCATAGAAAACCAGCTTTATTTTTTTTGTATAAGCAAACAAACTTTTCATTCTTGGGAATATGAAGTGAAATACTTGATCAAAATTGGGCAAAGTTTTCTTCAATAGACTAGAGATAAAGCTTATTTCAACTGCCCAAATATCTACAATGTAATAGATTGGATGAAGCTCAAATTTTGTAATGGAAAAATAGGTCCCAATATATCCCCGGTTAGATGTCACGTTTTATTCCCAATGGATATTGCCAAGTGGAAAAATAAAGCTTTAAAATTCTAGGGACTCTGATAGGGTGCATGGGCATGCATGGACGTCCAAAAAATACAAAGATGTATACCAATAAATGGAGGGGTATTTGATTGAATTAGCTTCTAACATTCACACATTTATAAGTTATGACTTCCTTTCTTTTAAATGATCAAGGTTAAAGAAAATGGCTCACCCCTTCAGGATCTGTTTGGTTGCAAGGGTAATTAAAGAAAAGAGAAGTGAAATTTTCAAACTTAAAATAAAAACTTCTATATATAATCATTACAACACAGGCTATCACATGACTATGGAACTTACTTCAAATCATATATTAATTATTAATTTACACTTTACTTTGCATCCAAATGCCTTGCATTTGAAAAGTAAACTAGAAATTACATCTAAAAAGTATCATCACTAAAATATGGTAAGAAATTTAGATAGTTCACACAAAAATGTTAAAGTAATGGCTACAAAAATTTCCTTTGTAGATTTGAAAAACTTCTTGTCAATTTTCTTTAATTTCCCTTGCAACCAAACTGTGCCTGAGGAACTGATGATTGCTAAATTCTAAAGACATCTGCATTTTCTTTCCAGACCTTAGAAAGAAAATGGTTTTGCCATTCTGACAGTCTGCCATAGAGACTTCTGAATTTTCTTTCATTCTAGTTTGCATTGTAATATGGCCTCTCCAGGAGTTTTTTGGTAAAATGGCGATGTTTACATCACATGAATCATGGCAATGAAAATGGTTTGATATTAACATTTGCAGTATTTTCCATCTTTTGGAACCACAACAAGGAAATTAAACTAGTTTTACTTGAAAGTTTATGTTTTTAGATCATCTTGTTTATTGTTCTTATTTTATTATGCAGAACCTTGATTCTGGATTCACACTTTGGCGACCAGGAGCACTTCCACCTGCCTTAATTGCTTTTGAGGGACATGTCCATCCAATTGATCCTTCATGGCATGCGGCAGGATTGGGTCAACAATCACTGAACATAAACAGGAAAATGGTGGAAGCTGCTGCTGTAATACATTTTAGTGGTCCTGCAAAGCCATGGCTTGATATTGGGCTCCAAGAGCTGCGGGGTTTATGGAACACACACATTAATTTCACCAATGAATTCATCACGAACTGTAAAATCATGGCGTGAATAGGGCAAAGAAGCTCTCTCTTACGCATTCATTTTGAGATCAGAACTAGAGATACAAGAGGACCGGAGGGAAGAAGGTATTGCCTTCAGTCTCTGCTCACTTGAATCTTTGTATATATAGTTTCCACATGAGAAGTTCAGTTCCTAAGTGTCTATATTGTATTATATCAACGGAGACTATATAGCCATTGATAACATGAGAAGCTGTTCGAAATTTCTTCATGTAAAAACTACTTCAGTATACTGGATCCATCTTATTTTTACAACCATATCTGTCTAGACCTGTAGCTACGACATGTGGTATGGAATCTTAGATCCATGTGAAGCAACCATAAATTGAACGAAGAACCTGACACCTCATGTGGTCTGATTCCAAGAAATCCAAAACTGATAATGTCATAATTAACCCCCTCCCCCCGTAAAAAAAAAAAAATAAATAAATAAAAGAAAAGAAGAAGAAGATACTACCCTAAACCCTATATATTCCATTACAGAGTTCTTATGTTTCCTTGTAGAAAGGTGGAAAAAAAATTTCCTTGTAAAATAGGTTTTCCTTGCCTTTCGTTTTGACATAAAAATAAGGGGAGGGGTTTCTTGGGGATCAGTTTCAAGATGGCTTTTGTGAGTGGTTGTATAAAGGGAAAAGTTATTATGGAAACTTCAGATAAAGGGGGGTGGGGAGTTTTGCATCTTTTTGAGGATGAGATACTCTAGGCCATGCCCTTCTATACTTGAAACTTTCACCTAAAAATAATACAAAAAAATAAGATAAATTTACATGGAGTAATATTTTCATGTAAAATATCATTTATAGGTAAAATTCTACAACTAAGGATCTATTTTTTTTTTTTATGTAAATTTTATAGGAAAAAAGTATCAATTTTGCATGCTAAAAAAATTTGCAGTCTACGTTTGTTTCCAGGAAGTAAAAGAAAGAACTTTTTTCCTTCTCCTTTGAGATTACTATATTTTATCACTTAAAAACAAATTTTGAAAAACAAAATTAATATGTAAAATATTACATATAAAATTTTCAAGTAAAACTACATGCTAAAACATACGGAACCTAACAAATAGGACTTCAAAAAAATTGCTGCCTCCTAGCGTTGCAAGTTTTGCCCTGATAATCCAAATTTGGCATTAACCTTGTCACACCCCAATTCTGACCGAACCAGAAGTGTGATTAAACCGTTATCAAACCAATGGTTCACACCAGGATCTCAAAAGACCGTATCAACACGCAAACCACCAATACAATCATAAATCAGAATATATAAATACAGCAGAAGACTTTATTAAATGAATTGAGTTCTAAATAATAAGAATAATAAGTAATCAATTTATCTCAAAGTAACCGAGACATAATTAAATAATCCCATACAAGTCTTATATTCCAATTCAACGACTAAACTCAAAGAAACACGCAGAAGTAGCACGCGCATAATGAGTCATGCTCGACCTCTACTGGCTGCACCTCCAATAAAGTAACGCCTCTATAAGCCGGAGCATCAATGTAGTCCTCCATCGTATAACCTGCATCAGCATCTAAAAAGAATATATATTCGAAGGATGAACTTACAACTTAGCTCAGTAAGAAACAAGACAATGCAGCAGGCAAAATGCATGAGATAACATTCAAAATTAGGTCTGGTAAAACTTGCAATGTGCTATGGTAATGATAGATTGCAACCACACCTCCATGCACGAGAGTGTGAGAACATCCAACAATCAGGCTCCAACCACATTATTGTTGTCGCCCTACAACACTCACTCTGGAATAGAGATAGAGTTAGAGTCTGATGGTCAGGCTACAATCCATACTACCATCCGTCCTCCCCTTGATACTCTACCCCCTACTAATACATATACCCCTATTGGTAAGGGCTTGCAAGCTGGGTTCCGTTACTAACCATTCCTACATGTCTTTACAATATATCCAAGGCCCTACCCTAGCATAGCTCCCTATGAAATAGAGATAGAGCTAGAGTTTGACGGTCATACTACAATCCACACTACCGCCCGCTCTCCCCTTGATACTCTACTCGTATCAAGCACGCTAAGATAGATAGCGATACGAAAGTTGTCAATGTGGGGAATGGTCAAAGGCTCCAACCACTTCCCAACGAAAACATACATATGCCTAACATCACGTCCTAGCAATAGTAACATGTATGAACAATTAATAGCAAGAATTAAAAGATGACATAATGGATGCACAATCATCACACAACAACCACAAGCAGAGATTTATTGTATTAGTTATTTAGGTTTGGGTCTTGTCCCTTACCTGATATGTGATATCATGTATTACAGAGTGTAGCTTCGAACAGTTTCGCTAAGTTTTTCCCATACCTTTAATAGCATTAAAAAAATAATAGATGTTAATCCCTTTGTTTATATTTGTCTCTAAAGCTTACTCATTATAACATCCTAATGGTTTATTCACCTTTCCAAGGTCTGGTATGTAGTTTATACGCTTCCCACTCTTGCTGTACAAGGTTTATTAATGTTTCTAAAAGTGAACAACAAACTAAGGCTGTGTTTGGTAGCATTTTTATTTTTGATTTTTGTTATTTATTATAAAAAGTATTTTTGAAAACCATTTTTGATAAAAAATAAAAAATTGTTTGGTAACTACAATAAAAAATAGATTGCAGAATCAGAAATAGATTTGGTAAACCTATGCCTAAAAATAATTTTTATAACTTTTATTGGTCCATCTATAGCATACCAAGAAATTGGCCAAAACAACGAAGTGACCCACAGGTAAACCACCACCTCTCAGGCCTCCTTGACTGATTCTACCATTGATTTGTGCCTCTCTCTAAATTACATTAATTGTTAAAATGTACTAAAAAAAATCATACTGAATGAAAAATTAATACACAAGTCTCAATAATAACATCCTTTTAATAAAACCATATCAAATAGTTATACGAAAAATAAAAAACACAAAAAACACAATAGACACATTCGTTCATCATCATTACTAATTCTGATAAGCTTCCTTAATTTGATCTGCAATTTTCTTTCGATATCTTTCCCATTGTTGCTGCTCAAGAGCGCCTATCGTAGTATCATAGGTAACGACCTCATCATCATCAATGTCACTGTCATTATTTTGACATTCATCATCAAATTTTCCATTTTTTGCTTTTTTAAAAAGTCAATCTGATGACACTTGCTTTCTAATAAAGTTATGTAAAGTTACAGAAGCGATCACAATCAAGACTTGAGTCTTGAATTTATATGGTGGCATCATCTTTAAAATAGGAAAGCGTTTCCTCAAGACAACAATATATCTCTCAATAATGATTCTTAATGATGAATGCGTAAAATTAAACAACTCCTCTGCTCATTCAGGTCGCCTACGCTTAAAATCTTGTTGATGATATCGAACATTCTTGAAAGGAGTCATATAACCAGGCGTATGCATGTATCCAGAGTCAACAAGATAGTATTTACCTACAAAATTAAGATTAACAATTACAATCTCATCGCAGTTAATCAGACCTAAAAAAAATTAAGAGCAACTAAAAATTTTAAAATATGAAACGATACCTGGTGGCAGATGGGGGAATTTCACATGAGAAGTGTTGATGGCTTCCCATAATATTTGATTGTCATGTGCTGTTCCCTCCCAACCAGCCCATATGTAGGTGAAGCACATATCAAATGAACATGCAGCCAATACATTTTGAGAAATTTCAATATTTCTACCAGATCTATATGGTACTTGTTTTACAATTGGAATTGATGCACTTATGTGTGTTCCATCTATTGCTCCAATGCAATTGGCAAAGAATGAATAATACTTTCGACTGTATTTGATTTGAGGTGGTGTTTCCTCGAATGAGGGTGATTCTACTATCTCCCTAGCAAATGTCCGTAGTGCTTCCAATACATTATGAAAGTGACGGCTCACTGTTTCACTTGAGTATTGAAACCATTCCTGGATGTCACATAGATGACACTATTTCTAACATTATGTGACATCCCTATTTTCATTGCTAATTGTTCCTCCACTGTAGTATTATTTGTGTTTGTCATTAAATCTCTCTCTTTTAATGCACACACCAACCTCATGAAATGCTCCATAGACCTGCGAAATATTCGTCGAAATCTTCTTAGATGTGAATCAGGGTTTAGTAGTTCAAACACTAAGGCATGACCCATGAGAGGACATGTATGCATTGGTTGTTTTGTAAATTGGGAAGGGACTTCATTATCATCATTGTCATCAATGCTGTTATCAATTCTCTTATTATGATTCAAATGATGACGCATACACAACAGAATTGACAAGAATGAGCTCTCAGTGAACTTAAAAAAGAATTCCTTATCACTATCCATAGTAACTGGTCATTTAGAAATAACACATATTAACTACATAGAAATTCAAATTTCAATATTCAAAATGATCAAGACATTATAAAGTATTCACTTACAATAAACGTACTACAAAAATATTTGAAAAAAATAAAACACATATAAAGTTCAAGTAGCTATGATGCACACATCAAATGATCAAGAAGACTATTCACTTTCTTTCTTCTTAATTGCTTTAAGGAGCCATGGTAGGCGAGACTCATTATTCATCAAAATGAACAATGCTCTTTTGTTTTGTCCTCGAGTACCTCCAAAGCTAGCACGTGACGGTCAGTACCAGCCTCTATCCCCTCTAAAGAATCAAGAATCTGATAGGCCTTGTCATATGTGGCATCTATCTTCTCTCTACTTATTTCTGCCATTTTTAGCTATAATCGAGCGTCCATATCTTTTTTCTTCATTTCCATAAAACCTGTCATGCTTTTCTTTTTATACTCATCAATAAAAATCATTTTGTTAATAGCTTCATCTAATTTGACAGTGTCACTAGACTTTGATATTTTATTTGACACCATGTGGGAAGTGATGGATTCATAATTTTATATATTTATTTCCCTTATATTTAGTTTATTTAACATATTATATGTTTTATGGTACTCATTTGTGATGATTCCTAATACATAAGACATTAGTAAAAAATATTGGTAATTTATGTTTAAAATAATTTTTTTTTGATATTTTCAATAATGACCTTCTGAATTTCATGCAGGTTTTTAATGTGGAAAGAATTCTAGAAATCAAACGTGATCCAAAAATCTAATCTAGAAAGCTGATTTGAATTCAAACCAGAGAAGGAAGATTACCACCCATAAAATGTTTACTATTGGAATGATTTGATTGATTGTCAGAAATCTTGAGAAGAATATATACCTCTATAGAATATTTCAAAGATTGACAAGTCTAGAGGTAATATTTGGTTAATGATGGAATGATTCTTTATCTAATCTAGGCAAGAGGATTTTGTTTCATCTTTATTTTCATGTAATAAGGTTGTCAATTCTAGATATACCAGTTTTAGTCTTCTTGACTCTACTATTTAAGCAATGTAAAGGCTACGTAATAGAACATCCAAGAATTATTGAGAAGATAGTTTTATTTCTTTTGTCATTCTTTTCTACCATGTTTGGCTAAGTTCTTTAATCGATTCAAGGAAAATTCAATCCAGTTAGTAAAATTGTGAGACTTTGTTCTTAATTTTAATTATTCTTCTATTCAAATATCTATGTTTCTTAATTTTTCAAGTTAATGACTGTATGATTCGGTTTATTAAGAGGCCTATTAATTGATTGAGTTGTGTGATTTATAGCTAACCTGAATCCATAATCCATAATTGTTATGATATTCAGAAAAAATAACAATTGAGCAGAACAATTATGATCCAAGTTTTTGTTACTTGTTTAAAGGAAACATAGAATGAATTAAAAAATCTGACGATTGTTAGAATGTTGTTCATCTTTAACTCCCTCCGAGAGTGTAATGCCATCAGTAAATTCATAAGGATTGCTTAATACCAATTGATTTATTGATAAGAATTAAATTGTGTGCTGGGCTCAAATTAATGAAATTAGGAAAGATAAGTATTATCTGATTTTTTGATAATCCTTGGTTAAATATTTGAATAGAGAATAATATATATATATATATATATATATATATATATATATGAGGTCAGTGATCAATTTACAGTCGTGAGTAAATTTTCTTGAATCGACATCATCTTCCATTGAATTTTTGTTGCTTAATTTTGTTGTCAATTAAATTGTAGAAGAAACCCCCCCCCCCCCTTTTTCTTGGTAAGTAGACAATTTGATTAACTAGTCTCTATGGATCGACCTTTACTTATCATTACTATTCATTGTAGGTAGAGTAATTTATTTTTGGTTGCGCTCGACATGCATCAAAATTTGACGCCGTTGTCGGGGACTAGTTTTAATCAGATTGTGATTATTTTCATTATATTTAATTTTTTTTAGTTACTTGTGTTCTTACCTTTGTGTGAATTTTTTTTTTCTGTTTCAGGTGTCCATAGTTTTTTAAACAGGTATTGCTTGCGCATGAAATTTTGGACGACTTAGGGGCGCTACAAGAAGCTTATTTCGAAGAACATAAAAAAAAGCTTGATTTAATAATTTTAATTTTACTTGATTTTCGTGCACTTTGTGTTGTCGGTCAGAATTTTTCTTTGGGACATTTTTTTAATTAGTTTTTATTTATTTATTTATTATTATTTTTTTTTTTGGATCCATTGTATGGGTATCTTGGTTAATGACTCGATCTTTTAACTCTGGTGAATTGATATTTGATTCAAAACCCGAAAGAACTTTACACCGATTAAGGAAATAAGCTAAGAAAATTCTGACAGAACAGGTTTCAACATCACAAGGATCAATTGTTTCTGATATAGTTGCTAGTGAACTGTTAGTAGAGGAAGCCATGACTGAAAACAGGACTTTGAAAGAGCTGGCTGCTCCTAATCTAAACCAGCAACCTTTGTGTATTGAATTTTCAAATCTAGCAGCGGTGTTTGAATTAAAATCGGGACTAATTCATTTATTACCCAAATTTCGTGGGCTTGCAGCAGAAGATCCTCACAAATATTTGAAGGAATTTCACGTGGTATACTCTAGCATGAAACTGTAGGGTATTACAGATGCACAAATTAAGCTACGTACTTTTTCATTCTCTTTAGATGAATATGCTAAAGATTGGTTGTACTACCTTTCCTCCTGTACAATCAATTCAAGGAATGAGATGAAATACCAGTTTTTAGAGAAATATTTTCCTGCATCCAAAGTGAAAAATATAAGGAAAGAGATATGTGAAATTCGACAACACCATGAAGAAACATTATATGAGTATTGGGAACGCTTCAAGAAGCTTTGCGCAAGCTGCCCATACCATCAAATTAGTGACTTCTGATTCAATATTTCTATGAAGGATTGTTATCAATGGAGAGGAGTATGGTGGACGCCGCTAGTGGAGGAGCTTTAGTTGACAAAACTCCAGAAGCTGCGAAAATGTTAATTTCTAATATGGCGACAAATTCACAGCAATTTGGTACAAGGATGGAGCAAACATCGAAAAAAGTTAATGAGGTAAGTACATCAAACTTTGAACGTCAGATTTCTAATCTAACTTCTTTGGTGAGACAAATGGTTGTAGAAAATTTGCAAACAGTTAAAGCATGTGGCATTTGCTCAGCCACCAGTCATGCTACGGATATGTGTCCCACATTTCAAGAAAATACATCAGTCCAACAAACAAATGCCATGGGAGGATTTCAAGGGCAACCTCAGCGAAAGTATGATCCATACTCAAACTCCTATAACCCTGGATGGAGAGATCACCCAAATTTGAGTTATGGGAATCAAGTGGTCCAGAATCGTTACCAACCCCCATTCCAACCTAGGCAGCAAGCAAATCAGAGTATGTTACTTGATGAGATTGTTAAGGCACTAGCTAGCAATACACAGTAGTTTCAACATGAGACAAGAAACAACATTCAGAATATAGAGAAGCAGATTGGTCCACTTGCGACTTCAGTAAGCAAACTTGAAGCTCAAGGATCTGAAAAGTTACCATCTCAGACCATCATAAATTCACGTGAGAATGCAAGCGCCATTATATTACGGAATGGAAGAGAACTTGAGCCCTTCATTGCTAAATCTACAGATTTGACCAAGATAGTTCAAGAAGAAACAAAAGCTGATAGCGAGGATGTAAATTTTTCCAAAGTAAAATCTCAACCAGTTGTGTATAATTCTACTAATTTTGTTCCTCTCCCTTTTCCTAGCAGACTATCTAAATCGAAAAAGGAAGAACAAGAGAAAGAAATTCTTGAGACTTTTCGAAAGGTAGAAATAAACATACATATACTTGATGCCATTAAGCAAGTCCAAGGTATGTAAAATTTCTCAAAGAGTTGTGCACTTCAAAGAAAAAGTTAAGGGGTGATGAGAAAATCAGTGTAGAGGAGAACGTATCAGTAGTTATTCAGCGTAAGTTACCCCAAAATGCAAGGATCCAGGTACGTTTACGATTCCATGTGTGATTGGTAATACTAAGTTTGAACATGCCATGTTAGACTTAGGTGCATCCATAAATGTCATGCTAAACTCAATTTATGCATCTTTAAATTTGGGTCTTTTGAATAAAATGGATGTAATTATCCAATTAGCTGACCGTTCTAACGCATATCCTGAGGGAGTAATTGAGGATGTTTTGGTGTAGGTGAATGAGTTAATTTATTCTGTTGATTTTTATATTTTGAATATAGAAGACAGTACCTCCCCAAACCCTGTCCCAATTTTACTAGGAAGGCCTTTCCTCAAAACAGCTAAAACGAAGATTGATGTCCATGATGGTACCCTTACCATGGAGTTTGATGGAGAGATTATTAAATTCAACATATTTGAGGATATAAGGTACCCTAGTAATGATGTTCAATCTATTTTTTTTATTGATGTGGTTGATGTGTTTGCACAGGAGATTTTTGAATTGAGCAATAAGAAAGAAGCAGGTAAGCAAAGGAAGTTGCAGTTGCAACAATTAAAAGAGATACGACTTGAGGCTTACAAGAATTCAAGCATATACAAGGACAAGACTAAGGCGTTTCATGATAAGAGGATTATGAGGAAGTAATTTGTAATTGGACAGAAAGTCTTGCTTTACAATTCAAGACTTAAATTAATGTCTGGTAAGTTACGTTCTCGTTGGATTGGACCTTTTGAAATTACTAATGTGTTTCCTTATGGTACAGTTGAAGTTTGAAGTTTCAAAACTAACAAGGTTTTCAAGGTTAATGGGCATCGACTCAAGACGTTCTATAAAGGCTTTCATGAGCATACTATAGACGAAGTACAACTGGGGGATCCTGTTTATTCTGATTGAGGAGTATTGAGTAGAGCTAGCGACGTTAAACACAAGTGTTGCTTGGGAGGCAACCCAAGAAATCGAATTTATTTTTTTTTATCATTTTTAATTACTTTTCTTTACATCTTTCCATTACATTTTTAACTTTCATTGGGGACAATGTCAGATTTAAGTGTGGGGGGAGGAATTAGGATTTTTCTTTTGTTTTATTTTTATTTTTATTTTTTAAGTTTTGTTTTTAATTTTTGTATGATGTGTTAGAGCAAAAAAAAAAAATTTCAAAAGTTGAATTAAAAAAAAATTTCACTTCAATAGACTAAGAGAATATGTATGCCATGGATTAGAATTATTTGAATGTGAAAAAATTACATATATGAATTATTTGAAACAACTTGCCAAATGAGCTTTGAATAACATTGATAATTACATTTAGAGGTAAAGCATGCATGTTTAATAGATGGAATCCAATCAAGCGAGCTTTTGAGCCAAACTAAACTGAGACATTTATGTCAGTCTTTATTTTCTTTGAAGAGTGATATTCTACTATGCTTTTGTATCTCTAGAACTTGTTTTGAACCGTGTCAAGATTACATCGATATGTGTAGAAATGAAGATGATAAAGGCAAATATGATTTTACAACTACTTAGCTTAAATGGTCAACCTTATATATTTTTACCCTTAGTGAATCCACTTTGAGCTTTTAAACTTTATTCTTCATTGAACCCTAAACCATGAGCCTTGAATTATTTTTTTTTTTTATTTTTTACCAACCTTTGAGCTAGTAGAGCATTGAGAATTATCTAATAGATTTGAGAGAGATATGTATTGAATAAGTGTAGGGGTGCTATTATCAAAAGTGATGATTGTATGTCAAGAAGTGGGATGTAATGGAGGTAAATGGTCCTTGTTATGTTTGAAATGTCATGCTCTTTAAAAAAAAAATCAAATAACAAAGCATAATTCTCAAATGAAAAGAAAAAGAATGAAAGAAAAAGAACTGGAGTTTGAGATGTTTTGTTGAAGAGCTTTATTTATGAGCCATTATCATTTGATTGCTCAATTTTTTTTCTTAATGCTCTATTAATTTCTTGGGTTTTAACGTTAATATATTTTTTTTATCCGTACCTTGAACCTTAGCCCCATTACAATCTTGATAAAGATATTTTGATTCATGTATGCATGTATTCTAAATAATGGAGATTTTGGTGAATAAGTAAGCCTATGCTAGTGCATCTTCATAGAAAGATCTTGAGTGAAACAGTTAAAACTTGAATTCTTGAGTGAGTAGAGAGAATCCTAAGAGAAAAAATCTACTAAACTTTAGCATGTTCGATATCGATGTTCACTTTTGAAGGGATGGCCTTTATCTTCCCGTTTAGCATGTTCACTTTTGAATAAAACTAGTATGTTAGATATTGTTCATATTTACTAACTAACTTTTGACTATAACATATATTGTTCTCTTGATCTCTTGAATTAGTTTCTGATTCATAGTATACATATTCTTTGGATGCTGTAGGATGAAAGTGAAATTTTTTTTTTTTTTAATATTTAGTTTGTTCGAGGACGTGCAAGAGCTAAGTGTGCGAGAATTTGATGGATTCATAATTTTATATATTTATTTTCCTTATATTTAGTTTATTTAACATATTATATGTCTTATGGTACTCATTTGTGATGATTCCTTATGTAGAGGACATTAGTAGAAAATATTGATAGTTTATGTTTAAAATAAAAAAATTCTGATATTTTCAATAATGATCTTTTGAATTTCATGTAGATTTTTAATGTGAAAAGAATTCTAGAAATCAAACGTGAACCAAAAATCTGATTTGAATTCAAACCAGAGAAGAAAGATTACCACCCTTAGAAGGTTTACTATTGAAAGAATTTGATTGATTGTCAGAAATCTTGAGGAGAATATATACCTCTATGGACTATTACAAAGATTGACAAGTCTAGAGGTGGCATTTGGTTAACGATGAAATGATTTTCTATCTAATCTAGGCAAGAGGATTTTGTTTAATCTTTATTTTCATGTAATAAGATTGTCAATTCTAGACATACCAGTTTTAGTCTTCTCTACTCTGGCTATTTAAGCAATATAAAGGCTACGTAATAGGACATCCAAGAATTATTGAGAAGATAATTTTGTTTATTTTATCATTCTTTTCTATCATGTCTGGCTAAGTTCTTTAGTCGATTCAAGAGAAATTTAATCCGATTAATAAAATTGTGAGACTTTGTTCTTAATTTTAATTATTCTTCTATTAAAATATCTATGTTTCTTGATTTTTCAAGTTAATGACTATATGATTCGATTTATTAAGAGACCTATAATTGATTCAGTTGTGTGGTTTATAGCTAACCTGAATGCATAATCCGTAATTGTTATGATGTTCAGAAAAAATAACAATTGAGCAGAACAATTATGATTCAAATTTTGTTACTTGTTTAAAGAAAACATAGAATGAATTAAATAATCTGACGCTTGTTAGATTGTTGTTCATCTTTAACTCCCTCCGAGAGTGTAATGCTATCAGTAAATTCATGAGGATTGCTTAATACCAATTGGTTTATTGATAAGAATTAAATTGTGTGTTAATATATATATATATATATATATATATATATATATATATATATATATATATATATGAGGTCAGTGATCAATTTGCAGCTATGAGTAAATTTTCTTGAATCGACATCATCTTCCATTGAATTTTTGTTACTTAATTTTGTTGTCAATTAAATTGCAGAAGAAAATCTCCCTTTTTCTTGGTAAGTAGACAATTTGATTAACTAGTCTCTGTGGATCGACCTTTACTTATCATTACTATTCATTGTAGATAGAGTAATTTATTTTTGATTGCGCTCGATACGCATCAGGAAGCTCTTCTCTTAGACTTCTTTACCTTAGATACCTCAATAGGTGATTCATCATCATTGAAATCATTGAAATCTAAGTCGTCCAAGTTTACCACACTATTGGAAGCAGATATCTCTTTTGGTGTTGTTGGTGGGGGTTGTCTTCGTGGATACAAATTGCATCCTCACCACTGGCGACAACACTATAGAATAACTCACGGAGTTGTTCTTCATTTTGCAAAGGTGTTGTCTTGAATTGCTTTCCATGGGGATGTTTCTGTAATATTAATTTTAAAAATATAACCATCTTTTTAAGATTATAAACTATAAATTAAAGATGAAAATGAGTTGTGAAGGGTTACCTTTACATAAAAATTCCAATGCTCTGCACTATGTGGTTCAACAGTTCCTAGTGTCGCATCCCATCCCCAACCACTAGTCTTATTTTTTAGCCACATCCATGTAACCCAGGTGGCTTTCAAAATATTCCATTTCTTTTTAAGTTACGTCATAGTGACGTACTTCCCACAATTTTTGTTAAACTCTTGTAAAATGTTAGCCTATCCATCATTTGTAAAAGATGTATTTAGCTTGAACCGTTTCCGTGACCGATCAACTCCAATATCGATTAGCAATTTAACCCTTTCATCAGCCCAAACTAACAAATCTTTAAACTGCTTCGCCTCAACTCTCATCTCTATTCCTTCATCCATCTGAAATAAGTTATGTTTTCAATTAAAACAGATAAAACAAATCTAAGGAAACTTTGCTGTTTTTTACCTTGAATGAGTTATTTCATTGGGTTTGGGAAATGAAACTATGCTTCACTTTATTTAGATTAACAAATACCATGTCAACTTCTCAATCCTATATTGATCTTTGACTGAATTTTTACATTAACTCAGTTTGGTTGGGCGGTGTTTGTCTTTGAAAAGTATGCTAAGGTTGTACTTGAAAATTTCAGTTATCCCCTATATGAGGGCTTTTCAGCAAAACAGTTATTAGGATCCTTCTTTTGATTAAGAAAGACTTGATTAGAAAGCATTGCAATATCTAGGATTCAAACCGACATGGAGATAATATATATATATATATATATATATATATATATATATATATATATATATATATATATGCATTTAGATTACTTTCCCGATAGTGTTAGGTATCTCCTTGAAAACTGAATTGATTTGGAGTCCCAAAATCAGCTCTAATAAACTTCTTTCCCTTGAAGCAAGAATAAAAACATTAAGTATAGACAATGTTTAACCTCTTTCTTTACTAACCTGGTATTCAACCCTTTAAACCCTCTCTTCTGAGATAACTTATCGAAACATAATTTACTTCTTATTTCAAAGCTGCCCATACTGGATTTTTTTTTAAATTTTTTATTCGCTTACACCACTCCAAGGTGAAATAATCCTATACTAACTTTAAAGATCAAAACCAAAAGGGAAGAATACCCCAAAATCACCCACAATCACCCACAATCACCTCAACAAGTTAAAGGAAGGACTGGGGAAGAAACCCCAAAAAAACAATTCGAAAAACCCCAAAAAAACCAGGGGTGGTCGATGACTTGTGGCTAGGCTGTCGACAAAATGAGGCTAGTCGGTCAACCCATCAGGATGGTTAACCGCCTAGCTCCAGAAGTCCCTTTTGAGCTTTAATTTTGTATGGTTTCTGTTCCTTTGGCTTTCCAACCCCCTGCAACCTTCCAAACTCACCTTTAAACACTTCCTAACATATCCCAACCAATTTTAAACCCCTACTACAACCATTATACCAAGCCACAACAAAAATCTTAACAATTTTCATGAAATAAAATTTCTGCAATAAAGTAAACATCACTTTCTTGAACTTCCCAGCTAACACAGTACCTTAAAATGCTCAGGAACCTTAGAAGAATAATGATAATGCCAATGACAATAGTTTAGAACAACCTTTTAGCCATCCCCTAAAATTAATCAGAGTATTAACCAACCACGACCACATTTTAGCATGAAGAATATGATTAACAGGTTTACTGTTCATCATCGTCTTCCTCTTGCAAATGAAATTTCATATCAAAGTTTGAACATCAATATACACAGCTTGTAGAGGGAGCTTTAAACGATGAGAGAAATGAGAGCTTCCAACGGAGATGCTTGCAGAGAGCTTCCAATGATGAGACTGAAGCACTTTATAAAGCATTGATTTTGTCCGTTATAATAAATGGATGGTTTTACCCTCAAAATTAGATCCGTTGGAGTTAAAAACCCACGTGCAACTTAAAAGTTGCGCAAAAACCATTTCAAAAATGCTTTTAGGCAAAAATCAACCTCTTTTTTATTTTGAGCCTGTTTTTATTTTTTTTGACAAGAAATAGTAGTAAAAAAAAATACCAAACACTTACAAAAATAAAAATATGTCACAAAAATAAAAATAAAAATGAAACCAAACACAGCCTAAAATACAAGTTTTATGGTTATTAATCAAAACGACGTAGAAAGTATACTTAGAAATATGATCTCAGGGATCTAACCTATAAATAGGCTCCTAAGGGGGTGTTTGATAACACTCCAAAAGTTTGATTCTGACTTCTGGAGCATAAATGGAGTAGAAGCCTGTTTAGTAACCCGGTTCGGAATTTTGGAGAATCCATGGGTGAACCAACTCCAAATGGGCTCCAGAATCCAATTTTTTAGAGCATAAAATAAATGCTTTTCGACTTCGAAGTAAAATTTTGGAGTAAAAAAACCACACAATACCACTACTACTACCAACCATCACTACCACCCCAACCACCACTAGCCACCAGCCACCAGCCACCACCGCCACCACCACCACCACCACCACCACCACTACCACCGCACCACCACCACCATCCTCAACCACCACTAACTACCCACCGCTACCACCAACCACCGCCACCCACCAACCACCGCCACCCACCATCGCCACCACCACCAGCTGTAAGACCCGCACTCCATCAACCTGATCTAAACTTTTAATTCATGTCGTAACAGGTCTTCCAATCATCATCGGACCAAATAGGACTAGCGGATGATAACCAGGTACGAAAATGGACCTAAAAGTATGATATTTTTTGTACCGGTCTATGGTACCGATCGATCGGTATGTCTGCGTGGGCAGACTGGTTAGATCAGGAAATGGATCTCTGCGGGTTCCGCATTCCAAATCTTGAGCCTAGGGACTTTCCTAACGTAGGAAAACTTCCTAAACTCTATCTTAGTCTATTTAAGGACCCTTAAACCTCCTTAAAACTCCTTGATTGATCCTCACAAACCCTAGAGAGGAGAAAGAGATTGAAGAAGGAGAAGGAGCTAAGAAAGGTGGGAGAAGAGCCACCGTTGGACAAAGAACACTATAGTTACGAACCAACGGTAAGTGCTTGAACTTCTCTCTAAGTTAAGCATTATAGATGATTAATTATGAATTGATCAATACCATGCAAGACAAGGTATTGGTCTAAAATCATTAAATTTTCTGTCAAACCCTAATATAGTCGATGAACCCTAGATTCGCATTCTAAGCTAAGGATCATTGAAATTAGGACTTGAATGGAACATGAAACAACTCTAACTCGTTGCTCAGGCCTAGAATACATAGGATAAACCCTAGAACCAATAGGGGGTGATCGACGAAAGATGAACACCAAGTTGGTGGTCTTCAGGAGGCATACCGGTCGCACCATATGCGACCGGTACCTCTCGGGAGCTGGTCTGTGGGGGACCGGTCGACCATATCGATCGCACCTTTCTCCAAACTGCCGCGACAGGTACCTGCCACAGGTGTGAATGGTGAGGGGTATATTTTGATCCAGTTGGTTTTTCGACCAACGTAAACCCTAAGAAATTAATTCTAATTTAACCTTAACATCGTGTAGGACCTTGTGATAGCGAGTTTGGATTTTGTGACGTGGAGCAAGTTAGCAATCAAGCGTCAGGTAAGGAAATCGGACCTAAACCCTAATAACTTAATAACAGTAAAACGTTGTTAATAATTATGATTATGTGGATTGGTGTTGTGCATACTCACATATCATCTTTACTTTCAGTTATTATATTGTTCATGCATATTTACTATGCTAGGATGTGATTGTTATGCATGTGATTATTTTCATTGGTGTGTAGAATGGGAAGGGCCTGGGGTCTGGGATCATTCCTCACACTAGCACCTTTACGTATCGCTTCTGTCTTAGCATACTTGGTGCGGGTAGGATATCAGGGGGAGAAAGTGGCACTGTGGTCTCCGACCTAGCCACTAGACTCGAGCCCTATCTCTATGCCGTAGGGAGCTGTGCTGGGATAGGACCTACTGTGATGACATAGAGGATTGGTTAGTTACGAGTTCAGTTTGCAAGCCCTCGCCAATAAGCGCTTACGTGTAAAACCCGCACTCCGTAAACCCGGTCTAAACCTTGGTTTTGTGTCGTAGCAGGTCTTCCGATCATCATCGGGCCAGACGGGACGAGCGGATGACAAACAGGTATGAAATCGGACCAAAGACGATCAAATCCTAATGATTTTATGTTGACCGGTCAATGGTACCGGTCTTGGTACCGGTCGACCGGTCAGCTCTGCGTAGCTGTGTGTGGAAATCCAGAAATTGACTTCTGAGGGTCCCACTTTCCTGATTTTGAATCCTTAGACTTTCCTAATCTTAATAGGGTTACTAAACCCTAATGTTAGCCTATAAACACACCCTTAAACCTCCTCAAATCCTTTCTATTATCTCTCATAAACCCTAAAGAAGAGAAAGAGGTTGGAAAGGAGAAGGAGCTAGGAAGAAGAAGAAGGTGCCGCCATTGCCGTTCTACGAAGCTCACTCTATGCTAGTCAACGGTAAGTGTTTTAACTATTCTTCTTACCCTATGACTCTAGAATAGTGTGTGGGTGGATCAATACCATGCAAAGTAGGTATTGATCTAAAACCCTATTTGGACCTTAAACCCTAAGTTACCGTCAAACCCTAGATTCAAGTTCCGAGATGGTATTCATCGAAACGAGACTTGAATGAGTTGGGGATAACTCTAACTCAAAGATTAGACTTTGAATGGATAGGAGAAACCTTGGAAATCCATGGAGGATGATCGACGGCAGTCGAAAAATCCATGTATGGTCTTTTGGAGACATACCGATCAACTATACCAGTTGCACACAGTGCGACCGGTATGTTGCCACCGGTATCCCTCGGGAGGCTGGTCTGTGGGGACCGGATGACCATACCGATCGCCAGTCTTTCCCACAGAGCTGTGACCGGTACATGCCACCGGTCAGCTTTGTGAGTGAATTTTTGTAACCATGTTGGTTTCCGACCAACATGAAACCCTAAGCAATATATTCTAATGAAACCCTAATAATATTGTAGGACTTTGTGACTTTCCGTTTGGATCTTGCGACGTGGAGCAAGCTAACAAACGAGCGTCAGATAAGGGAATCTGACCTAAACCTAATAATTAATGGACAGTAAGTCGATGTTAATCACCTGATTATATATGATGTGATGTTTGTGCATATTCACATGCCATCCTTTACTTTTAGTTATTATTATTGTTCATGCATTGTTAGGATGTGGTTGTTAAGCATGTGATTGTTTTCGTTAGTGTGTGGAGTGGGGCATGGGCTTGGGATCGCTCCTCACACTAGCACCTTTTGTAGTATTCTGTCTTAACATGCTTGGTACGGGTGGGGCATCAGGGGAAGGTCGTGGTACGGTGGTCTTCGATGTTGATGCTGGCCTGGCCATGGTTATCTGGCATTGTGGTCTCCGAGGTCGACGCTGGCTTGTCCACGATGCTTTAGCTCTATTTCTATGCCGTAGGGATTTATGTTGGGATAGGGTCTACCTGCGTATTGTTTCTATCCTAGTGGGTTAGTTGCGGATAGAGCATCAAGGGAGGTGTGAGAATGCCTTAGCTCTATCTCTATGCCGTAGACGGCTATACTGGGATAGAGCATACATTGATGACATAGAGGATTGGTTAGTTGCGAGCCCAGTTTGCGAGCCCTGGCCAGTAGGGGCTTAGGTACTGGTATGGGTAGAGCATCAGGGGAGGTACGGGGGTATCTTAGTTCTATCTCTATTCCATGATGGGTGCATGTGGGCCAATAGGGGTGTGATCCATGAGGTGCCACACACTCGTGTATAGAGGTGCGGGGGCCACCAAACCTTTCTATAGCACATTGCAAACTTAAAACCAGACCACAGCATAAAAATGATTGTTACTCATGCATAATATTATGAAACTGTCTGATTGTCTTACTGAGCTAAGTTGTGAGCTCACCCTTTGTATATATACATGTTTTTAGATGTTGATGCAGGTTATACGGTGGATGACTACATGAACGCTCCGGCGTATAGTGATGTTGCTGCTTTGGATGTGCAGGCAGGAGAGGACGAGCATGATGCTTCATGCGAGTGCCCTTTCTGCATGTACCTGTGATTGGATTTTGTTTATTCGTTTTAGTTATTTTCGTTTGATATTAAAGGGATGTACAAGATATTTATTTTATGTTTGAATTTGATAATTGGATATTTTATTTAAAGTTATCAATAGATTCTCAGTTCATTTATTTAAAGACTTCCACTGTACTATTTATATTCTAATTGTGGTTATGTGTAATGGGTTTGTATGAGTGGACACGGTCTATTCGAGATCCTGGTGTGAATCGTTGGTTCAATGACGGTTCACTCACACCATTCTGGTTGGATCAGAATTGGGGTGTGACAACTTGGTATCAGAGCCCGATGGCTCTGTCCAGCAAACCATATTGCACTTAACTAAGTCGATGAACTGAGTTAGAAAAAAAAATTTAAAAATCTTAATACAAACGCACCCTAAGCATTGTTTGATACCTGAGACTGATTAAGAAAGAGAATAATGTACTATTCTAAATATGGAACTTAACATGTGCACGTACACTAGTTAGGTGAAACATAAAAATTTCATTAAAAGAAAAGAGTATCAAATGAAATAGTGCTACAGGGTACAGTCCACAAACTGGACAGTTACCCTGTTATATAAACAGTCATATGTAAAAGAGAAATAAGGGGGACAATCTTGGGGTAGGGGGCCTAGGAGGAATAGGGTCTGTTATATCATAGTCTCGCTCGTAAGCGACCCTGAGCCAGTGCACCTGATCTTGTGTGACTTTGAGACTATGAGCCAACTGCGCCAAGTCACGGCTCATCTCACGCTGAGTGTCCCTGATCTCCATAATCATACCCATCATGGTGTCGGAAGGAGGCTGAGATGGTCCAGCTATAGAGGTAGACGGTGGTCTTTGCGGGTGTAGGCGTGGGACGGGCAATGGCGCTTCCCCGACCATATCGTCATCATCACCCCCGACCTGCCGCATAGGCCGCATTGGGCGCTGCTTCTTTGCCGCCGCGGCTGCTACCCTTCGAGTGGGCGAGGGCGAGCCTCCAACTCGTCATCGCTAACGGGCGATCGACCATCCGCATCCCTCTCGAATAGCCTCCCAGTCAATGTCGGAGGTCATAGTATCCTCAACTGTCACCTCGCCTCTCATGCTCACACCCAGGCGACATAGCAGGAAGGTAATGAGACAACCGTAGGGAAGGTTACTGGCCTGATTGGCCAGGGTCGCCTGATGCATGGTCCTGATGATGAGGTAAGGGAGAGAGACCCGCTCCCCGGTGCAGATGCAATAAGTGATGTACTGAGTGAGCTGGGATAACTCACTGTAATGGCCGTCTGGGGCACGATCTTTGTCTTTGAATGATGCGACTATATACCCGAGGTGCAGGTCTCAAGCTAACCGCCTTCATAGGAGCTCCAGGGTTTAGTATCTGATCTGCTATCTCTCGGCGCAGATCCTCAGTCAGATAACCCTTCACTTGGGAGGGCAATACACTAGGTCTCCATCATTAGGAACCCCTAGAAGGTCGGCCAGCTGGTGGATGTTGATGAGATAGGTACACCCCTGACATAGCTGGTGATGCACAAATCCCTACCCTGGTTGGGATCGTTAACATCTCCATGCAGCTCCAGGTTAGCATAGAAATGCTTAACCAGATTGGGACGGGTGGTATCAGTGTAGGGTATTATCGGTACCCACCCAAGCGCGTTGAAAGCAGCTTGCACATCGAATCTCTCCAACTGATCCAGGTTAACCCGGCGCCCAGATTCTATGCTCTTGTTATCAAACCACGGGAATCGAGCCTGTACTTCTATAGAACGAAACCAGTGCTCGTCAAGTTGGGGAACTGGTGGCTGGGGAGCACGTGAACTCGAGCCATGAGGACGTTTCCCAAGAGCACGTCGGGGAGCCATTTTTAACTACAAAACAAAAGAAAACAAGATGAAAATGTTAGGAAATTTTTGAAATTTCGGCAGCATAACCACAGTAAATTGAAAAAAAGCCTCAAACTAACCCAAAAACATGGGGAGGAGGACTTACGTAACCCCCACACTCTTCAACAAATCAAACACAAGCATTTACAACAAGAAATTTCAAGAATTTGAGAAAATTCAAGAAAATTCGAAAAATTTCAAAAACCTAGGTCAAAAAGTTTTAAAAATTCGATTTTTATGAAAACCGTTCGGTGAAACCCCAAATTGGTTGAGGGCTTTTGCTCTTGGGGGTCCCTAAACCCTTTCTAAGCTGAAGGAAAAGAGTTCCTACGGTTAGAATCTCTCAATCGATGAAAAACCTAAAATTCTACATATAGACGATATGAAAAATATCTAAAAACTTGAAAGAGAAGGAAGAGACCTACCTGGAGACGATGTTCTAAGCTTTGAATGGAAGGAATCGGCTTCTAAGGTCACCGGCCGGACTGTAGCAACTCGGATTGGCAGAGAGGAATCGCCACCGGAGAGAAAAGAGAAAGAAAAGTGAGAAAATTTCTCACTTTTCGCGATTTTAAAGCCAGTTCTGGGCATACCGGTTGACGGTTTTACCTATACCGGTCGACCAGTATCCCTACAGACATGCGACCGCTATGTCTCGGTCAAAATTTTTAATTCTGACTGGTCGACTATACCGGTCGCAGCTCTGTCTACAGAGTGTCGATCGGTATGTATCGACCGGTCAGCACCAGATTAGCCAGAAAAATCACAGAAAAATTTTAAAATTTTGTAAATTTAAGTATTCCTTTTTGCGACTGTTTTGCCTTATATTGTTCAAGACTAACACCACTATTGCTTCATTCTCATGTATTATGTCTTCTTCTCAGATTCAAACAAAATAGTCTGAGATGGTGGGCGAAAACGGTCGTAGGGGTCGAAAGCGTCACCAAGCCAGGATGCGCCTCGAGGAAGAAGAACAGGTTGAATAAGGCCATGTTAGAGAGCCAAGCCCGGAAGTTGAGGAGGAACAGGTTCCAGAAGTAACAACAAATTTTTCTGGCCCACCTCACAGGAATTCGGAGACCATTGTTACAAACTTGGTCTATCAGATGCAAGCTCAGCAGAAAGAATTCCTGAGCGAGATACTGAAGATGTTCAGGCCACCGGGTTCTGTTCCCACTTGAGGTACACCTGAGTCTGGAGAGAAAAACACTTCACAGTCGATGCAGGGTAGCCCAAGGCTGATGGGCCAAGCACAAAATGTACCACCACCGCACCAGTTTCCGTTGCCTTCTGCGTACCCGGGAGCTTATCAGTATCCACCACCATGGTACAAAATGAACACTCAGGGACAGCATGATCTGAGCAGGGCGGTGGATAGATTCCTGAAGTTGAAGCCTTCATCATTTACCGGTAAGACAGGAAAACCATTGTGGCCAGCACAGTGGGTTGCAGAGATGGAGAAAAACTTCCGACTGATGACCTGTACAGAGGAGGAAAAGGTCTTATTTGCCACTTATATGCTGAAAGAAGACGCAAATGCTTGGTGGAATTCTACACGGGCATATCTGGAGACGAAGCATGCACAGGTAGATTGGGAAGTGTTCAAGGTTGCCTTCTTCGAAAAGTATTTTTTGAAGAGCTTCAGAGATCAGATGGAGAAGGAGTTCCTTAATTTGCAACGGTCTCATTCGACTGTGGATGCTTACCAGCAGAGGTACGAAGAGTTATTTTTCTTCGCACCGGAAAGTATGCAAGAAGAAGAGACCAAGACACGTAAGTTCACCATTGGACTACGTGGAAGCATCAGAGAGCACATATTGGGTCTGGACAAGAAAATCTATAATGAGGTTGTGAAAGTTGCGAGGGTGATAGAGTCCAGTCAGCGGGATAGCTTCTTCGCTCGAAACAGAGGAGTAAAGATACCCGCTATTGAGAGTTCGGGTAGCGATAACAATAGACCCTTCCGCCCATACAGGGCTCAGACCGCTACCGTACCTGCTAGGAACAATACGGCACCACCTGTGCCACAGAATTCTGGATTCAATCCGAATATCAAATGTTTCAACTGTCAGCAAGTGGGTCATATTGCAAGGACCTGTACTCTACCTAGGAAGCAACCTCCCCAGCAAGGAAAAGTATATGCGGTCACCACTGAAGAAGCAGCTGCATCACCTGATGTGGTCACTGGTATGACTCTATCCCTTATTATTTGGCTTACTATTTTCATTGTGTGTATGCGCATGTTGAACTAAGGGATAATAAAAATTCTAGGAATTGTAAATGTAGCTGGTATACCTGCCAGAGTACTATTTGACTCTGGGGCCATGCACTCATTTGTTTCTATTTCTTTTGGGAAGTGAATGGAGTTACCAATCATGCATTTGAACCCAAGCTTGATAGTTCGCTCTCCACTAGGAGTCGAAGTGGCTTTGACCGAATATTATGGACCATGTACTGTATGTATTGAGGGCCGAGACTTAGAAGCAAGTCTGGTACTACTCGAGATGGCAGACTTTGATGTCATCTTGGGAATGGATTGGCTAGGCCATCGTTCAGCCGTTCTGTTATGTGGTGAAAGGAAGCTTGTGCTTACTGACAAAAAGGGAAGGGAATATAGCTTCACTGGGATCAGGTTATCTAGGAAGCGGAAGCTGATTCTCTCCGCCCTAAAGGCTAAGAGATGCTTAGAGAAAGAGGGAGTGGGGTATCTAGTATCTGTAGTCGACATCACGACGGAGTCACACAAGATGGAAGACATAGATGTAGTCCGAGAGTTCCCAGATGTATTTCCAGAGGAGCTTCCAGGTCTACCGTCGGACAGGGCTACAGAGTTTGTAATAGACCTTATGCCAGGTTCGACGTCGGTGAGCACCATACAGGATGGCCCCTACCGAGTTAAAGGAGTTGAAGACCCAACTACAAGAATTGTTAGATAAGGGTTTCATACGACCTAGCATATCACCTTGGGGAGCACTGGTATTATTCGTCAAGAAGAAAGACAGAAGTGTAAGGCTGTGCATTGACTACCGTGAACTGAACAAGTTGACTATCAAGAATCGGTATCCTTTGCCTATAATCGATGATCTGTTCGATCAACTGCAGGGTGCAAAGGTTTTCTCGAAGATTGATCTCCGATCGGGGTATTACCAACTGAAGATCAAGGTCGGAGATATTCCGAAGAAAGCTTTCAGGACGAGGTATGGACATTATGAGTTTCTAGTTATGTCTTTCGGGTTGACCAATGCTCTAGCGTCGTTCATGGAACTGATGAACCGAGTGTTTCATGATATGTTGGACACTTCGGTCATCGTATTCATCGATGACATATTGATCTACTCTAAGGATATGGAGACTCATACAGCACATTTGAGGGCAGCCCTACAACGGCTGAGACAAGAAAGCTTTATGCTAAGTTCAAGAAGTGCGAGTTTTGGCTGAAGGAAGTGGCTTTCTTGGGCCATGTTGTATCTGAAGACGGTATCAAGGTTGATCCAAGTAAGATAGCTGCTATAGTAGAATGGGAAGCACCAAAATCTGTTGCGGAGATTCATAGTTTCCTTGGGTTGGCTGGTTATTATAGAAGATTCGTGGAAGATTACTCCAGGATCGCTGTTCCACTCACCAGATTGACCAAGAAGGGAGAAAAATTCATATGGACAGATGAGTGTGAGAAATATTTTCAGACTTTGAAGTCAAGACTAGTCTCTGCACCTATCTTGACCATCCCAGAACCAAGCATACCGTTTACTTTATATACGGATGCTTCAGGGTTGGGTATTGGGTGTGTATTGATGCAAGGAGAACAGGTGATTGCTTACGCATCAAGACAGTTAAAGGAGCATGAGAAGAACTATCCTACGCATGATTTGGAGCTCGCAGCGGTTATACATGCAATCAAGACTTGGAGACACTACTTGTACGATGAGAAGTTTCAGATTAAGTCAGATCACAAGAGCTTAACTTATCTTTTCACTCAGAAGGATCTGAATATGAGACAGAGGAGATGGTTGGAATTGTTGAAAGATTATGATTGTGACATCCAGTACCATCCGGGTAAAGCAAATGTTGTGGCTGACGCCTTAAGAAGAAAGTGGGCATCGAAACCTGAGGCAGGACCAAGTACAAATGCTGCATTATGTGCCGCAGCCTCAAGTTCAATTGAAGGCGATAAAGAGTATATAATTGAAACTGCAGAAGATCCAGTCGAGCAAGGCTTAATTCATAAGTTCACCATGATGTTCGCAGCTTTGAAGATCTCACCGGATCTAGTTGATGAAGTCAAGGTAGCAATCCTACAGGATCCTCATCTCAATACAGTGCAAGAAGACTTAGAGAAGGGTACGAGCAATCCTGACTTTATCTTGGATTCGGACAAGGTACTCGGTATCGTGGACGGTTATGTATACCGGAGTGAAGAGCGCAATATCGAGATCGAGTTATGGCCCGAAACTCATTACACTTCATATTCTGTACATCCAGGAAGTACCAAAATATACCATGATTTAAGAAAACTATATTGGTGGAGGGGTATGAAAGCAGATATAGCTCGTTTCGTGTTCCAATGTCTGAATTGTCAACAAGTTAAAACAGAAAGACAGAGACCTGCAGGTTTACTACAGTCATTACCGGAACCTGCATGGAAGTGGGATTGCATTACTATGGATTTCGTCACTGGATTACCTTTGACACCAAGGTCAGTGGATGCAGTTTGGGTTATAGTCGACCGACTCACCAAGACAGCTCGATTTATTGCGGTCAGACCTCGTATACCATGGAGAAACGGCCAAGTTATATGTTGATAATATAGTCGGACTTCATGGCGTTCCAGAGTATAGTATCGACGGGAGATCCCCGTTTTACATCAAAGTTTTGGAAAGGATTACGAAAGCTATGGGAACGAAGTTGAAGTTCGATCTGACTTTTCACCCTCAGACGGATGGACAGTCAGAACGAACTATTCAAATTTTGGAAGATATGCTCCGAGCTTGTGCAATAGATTTCAAGGGAGCTTGGGATGAGAAGCTTTCACTTATCGAGTTTGCTTATAACAACAGTTATCAGGCTACAATTCAGATGGCCCCATATGAAGCACTCTATGGGAAGAAGTGTTGTACACCTCTGTTATGGAAAGAGGTGGGAGAAAGAAGAATTGTAGGACCGGAGTTTGTTGAAGAAACTTGTCGAGTGATTGATCAAATCAAGGAGAGAGTAAAGACAGCTCAAGTTCGACAGAAGGACTATGTGGATAATCGACGTCGAGATCTGGAGTTTGCAGTGGGTGACAAAGTATTCTTGAAGGTATCACCGGTGCGAAGTCTGAAATGATTTGGTAAGAAGGGGAAGCTATGCCCCAGGTATGTGGGACCATATGAGATATTGACCCGATGTGGTAATGTAGCATATCAATTGGCTCTACCACCATCTATGTCAAGCGTTCATAATGTGTTCCATGTATCATTACTGAAGAAGTATGTCAGAGATCCATCGCACATCTTGACCGCTGATCCCCCAGACTTGACTGAAGACTTAACATTCGAAAGGGTGCCTGTGATGCTCTCAAGCCGAAAGGTACAGCAACTTCGAACCAAGCATATCCATTATGTGAAGGTGCATTGGAGAAGCCAAAATGTGGAGGAAATTACTTGGGAAGAGAAGAGCGCGATGAGGAAGGAGTACCCTAAACTTTTCGACGATCAAGGTACGTTCAAATTTCGGGGCCGAAATTTCTTTTAAGGGTGGGGGAGTTGTGAAACCTACATGCAAATTTTGGGATGAAATTTCTTTTAAGGGTGGGGGAGTTGTAAGACCCGCACTCCGTAAACCCGTTCTAAACCTTGGTTTTGTGTCGTAGCAGGTCTTTCGATCATCACCGGGTCAAACGGGACGAGAGGATGACAAACAGGTATGAAATCGGACCAAAGACGATCAAATCCTAATGATTTTATGTTGATCGGTCGATGGTACCGATCTTGGTACTGGTCGACCGGTCAGCTCTGCGCAGCTGTGTGTAGAAATCTGGAAATTGACTTCTGAGGGTCCCACTTTCCTGATTTCGAATCCTAAGACTTTTCTAATCTTAATAGGGTTACTAAACCCTAATGTTAGCCTATAAATACACCCTTAAACCTCCTCAAATCCTTTCCATTATCTCTCATAAACCCTAGAGAAGAGAAAGAGATTGGAAAGGAGAAGGAGCTAGGAAGAAGAAGAAGGTGCCGCCATTGCCGTTCGACGAAGCTCACTCTACGCTAGTCAACGGTAAGTGTTTCAACTATTCTTCTTACCCTATGACTCTAGAATAGTGTGTGGGTGGATCAATACCATGCAAAGTAGGTATTGATCTAAAACCCTAATTGGACCTTAAACCCTAAGTTGCCGTCAAACCCTAGATTCGAGTTCCGAGATGGTATTCATCAAAACGAGACTTGAATGAGTTGGGGATAACTCTAACTCAAATATTAGACTTAGAATGGATAGGAGAAACCTTGGAAATCCATGGAGGATGATCGACGGCAGTCGAAAAACCCATGTATGATCTTCTGGAGACATACCGATCGACTATACCGGTTGCACACAGTGCGACCGGTATGTTGCCACCGGTATCCCTCGGGAGGCTGGTCTGTGGGGACCGGATGACCATACCGGTCGCCAGTCTTTCCCATAGAGCTGCGACGGGTACATGCCACCGGTCAGCTCTGTGAGTGTATTTTTGTAACCATGTTGGTTTCCGACCAACATGAAACCCTAAGCAATATATTCTAATGAAACCCTAATAACATTGTAGGACTTTGTGACTTTCCGTTTGGATCTCGCGACGTGGAGCAAGCTAACAAACGAGCGTCAGATAAGGGAATCTGACCTAAACCTAATAATTAATGGACAGTAAGTCGATGTTAATCACCTGATTATATATGATGTGATGTTTGTGCATATTCACATGCCATCCTTTACTTTCAGTTATTATTATTGTTCATGCATTGTTAGGATGTGGTTGTTAAGCATGTGATTGTTTTCGTTAGTGTGTGGAGTGGGGCATGGGCCTGGGATCGCTCCTCACACTAGCACCTTTTGTAGTATTCTGTCTTAACATGCTTGGTACGGGTGGGGCATCAGGGGAAGGTCGTGGTACGGTGGTCTCCGATGTTGATGCTGGCCTGGCCATGGTTATGTGGCATTGTGGTCTCCGAGGTCGACGCTGGCTTGTCCACGATGCTTTAGCTCTATCTCTATGCCGTAGGGAGTTATGTTGGGATAGGGTCTACCTGCGTATTGTTTCTATCCTTGTGGATTAGTTGCGGATAAGGCATCAGGGGAGGTGTGGGCATGCCTTAGCTCTATCTCTATGTCGTAGACGGCTGTGCTGGGATAGAGCATACATTGATGACATATAGGATTGGTTAGTTGCGAGCCCAGTTTGCGAGCCCTGGCCAGTAGGGGCTTAGGTACTGGTATGGGTAGAGCACCAGGGGAGGTATGGGGGTATCTTAGCTCTATCTCTATTCCATGATGGGTGCATGTGGGCCAATGGGGGTGTGACCCATGAGGTACCACACATTCGTGTATAGAGGTGCGGGGGCCACCAAACCTTTCTATAGCACATTGCAAACTTAAAACCAGACCACAGCATAAAATTGATTGTTACTCATGCATAATATTGTGAAACTGTCTGATTGTCTTACTGAGCTATGTTGTGAGCTCACCCTTTGTATATATACATGTTTTTAGATGTTGATGCAGGTTATACGATGGATGACTACATGAACGCTCTGGCGTTTAGTAATGTTGCTGCTTTGGATGTGCAGGCAGGAGAGGACGAGCATGACGCTTCATGCGAGTGCCCTTTCTGCGTGTACCTGTAATTGGATTTTGTTTATTCGTTTTAGTTATTTTTGTTTGATATTAAAGGGATGTAAAAGATATTTATTTTATGTTTGAATTTGATAATTGGATATTTTATTTAAAGTTATCAATAGATTCTCAGTTCATTTATTTAAAGACTTCCGCTGTACTATTTATATTCTGATTGTGGTTATGTGTAATGGGTTTGTATGAGTGGACACGGTCTATTTGAGATCCTGGTGTGAACCGTTGGTTCAATGACGGTTCACTCACACCATTCTGGTTGGATCAGAATTGGGGTGTGACATTACGTATTGGTATGGGTAGGGTATCAGGGGAAGTGTTGGAGGTGTTTGATCCGGACACTTTAGCTTTATCTCTATTCCATGGTGGGTGCATGTGGGACAACAGTGGTGTTTGATCCATTGGGCGGATTCACACACTAGTGAATAGAGGCGCGGTGGCCACCAATCCTTTCTATAGCACATTACAAACTTAAAATCAGACCATAATGTGAATGTTACTCATGCACGTTGTTTGTTACATTGTCTGATTTTCTTACTGAGCTATGTTGTGAGCTTACCCTTGTGTACACACTATTTTTAGATGTTGATGCATGTTACACTGTGGAGGACTACGTGGATGCTCCAGTATATGGAAGAGTTGCTTCCCTGGAAGTACAAGCAGATGAGGACGAGCATGACGCTTCATGCGAGTGCCCTTACTGCGTGTACCTCTAGGATGATTTTAATTTATTTTATTTTATTTCAGTTGGATTCATAAATTGTTTAAAGAATTTTATTTTCGTTTTGGTGTGGAGAATAATTGGTTACTATACTTACAATGTATAACTCAGTTCACTTAATTTAAAACTTCCGCTGTATTTAATCGTATTCTAATTGTGGTTATGTGCGATGGTTTGTGTCAGTGGACATGATCTTATTGAGATCCTGGTGTGAACCGTTGGTTTAGTGACGGTTCACTTACACTTCTGGTTCAGTCAGAATTGGGGTGTGACACCAACCACCCACCACCACCACTACCCCCCATCGCCACCACCACTGCCACCACCATCCACCACCACCAACCATCACCCACCACCACCCACGGCCACCTACCCACCACCACCACCACGGCCACCCCCCTCTACCCTTGGCCACCACCTCCCACCCACCACCACCGTCACCAATCATCACCACTCACCACTAGTGCCACCATCCGCCACCCACCACCACCACTCTGGAGTCCATGACTAAATTAGGTTAACAAACATGTTTCTACTCCCTTATACTCCTGAATCCTTTTGAAGTTGGAGTAGAAATTTGAACAAGAAGTAAGAATCCCAGAGTTGAAGTTTTATCAAACAACCCCTAAAAGTCCTAGAGAGATGCTATCCCAAAATGGTCAACAACAGAGGCCAAATCATCGTACGGCACGTGCCATCGATCGCACGGTTTTGGCCACAGGCATGCAGCACGTGCCATACGGCGTGTTTCTTGAATTATTTTAAACAAGAATAAGATGTTTGGGCTCAAAATTTTCATTCTAGATTAAGATATTGATACCGTTTAGTTTTCCAGACTACCGATATTACTAGATCTGGTTTGTAACCTCTGATCCGATTCCAACAACTCCTATGAGGGCTTTTCCTTGGCTTTGGTCTACTATTGACCATTTGAATCCACTAACCATTTAAAATACATTCCCTAACATTCTTATGGTCTTGGGTTTTCCTTGAAACTGATCCAACACTCAAATGAGTTCATGGACATCCACCTTTAACGATGAGAGGGATTTTGTTCAAGGACAACATGAGGAAATAGTCCCACCCTGGTTAAAATTTATTTGATCTAACTCGAAGGAATCAACAAAGATAGGAGAGCGATACCAGTGAGAGTTTCCCGTCGATGATTCTGGCGAAGGCTTCATCCCAATGGTGGTCGAGACTCTTCTTCCTTTCTGAAACCTTTCTTCTTCCTCCCTTTTCTAGAAATGCATCAGATCTCCTTTCTCCTCTCTTTTCTTTTCGATTAGTCTAGGAGGTGAAATGGGAGAACGAGAGAAAGACCTACTCACGTTGGAAATGGGTAGGAGATTTCTATGATCTCAAAACGATAAGTTGGAGGATTTTTGTAAAACCCGCACTCCACCAATCCGATCTAAACCTATATTTCGTCTCGTGACAAGTCTTCCAATCATAACTGGACCAGATGGGACGAGTGGATGACAATCACAAGTCCAGGTATGAAAATAGAGAAAACTGATTTAGGAATTCATACTGGTCTCGCATACTGGTCGACTCGCATACCAGTCTACCATACCAGTCATTCGGTATGCCTGCACAGGCAGACTAGTTAGATTTGGAAATGGATCTTAGTGGGTCCCACCTTCTAAATCTCAATCTTAGAGATTTATCTTACGTAGGAAACTCTCCTAAAACCTACCCTATTCTATATAATGACTCTTAAACCTCCTTAGATCCTCTTTGCTGAATTTCACAAACCCTAGAGATGAGAAGAGATCTGAAGAGGACAAAGGAAATGAGGAAGGTTGCAGAGGAGACTCTGTTGGAAGAAGAACGCCATAGTGCATAGAACAATGGTAAGTGTTGTACCCTTTTCTAGTTTTAGGTTGTTTTAGATATTGATCAATACCACGTAAGACTAGGTATTAATCCAAAACCTTAATTTGTCATTAAACCCTAATTCGTTCGATGAACTTAGATATGAATTCGAAACTAGGGTTCATTAGAATGTAAAACTAGAATGAGATTTAAAACACATCTTAATACGTTGCTCAAGCCTAGAATGTATAGGAGGAACCCTAGAAGTTAAGTTGGAAGATTGATGGAAGACGAACACCAAGTGGGTGGTCTTACGGAGGCATACCGATCGATCATACCGGTGGCACTATGTGCAACCAGTATCTCTCGGGAAGGCTCCCAGAAGTGTCCAGTCGGATATACCGATCGTGCCACTGTATAATGACTTACGACCGATATGTACATAATGGGGTGATTTTTGGACCCAGTTGGTTTTCGACCAACGTAATCCTATGGAACTAATTCTAATCAAACCCTAATGTCGTGTAGGACCTTGTGACAACGAGGTTGGATTTTGTGACACAGAACAAGCTAACAATCAAGCGTCAGGTAAGGGAATCAGACCTAAACCCTAATTAACTAATAACAGTAAAACATTGTTAATTATTCTTGTATCTGTGGCGTGGTGATTATGCATATTAACATGTCATATTTATTTCTGTTATTATAATTATTCATGCATACTCGCTATGCTAAGATTGTGTGTTAGGCATGTGAATGTTTTCGTTGGTCTGTAGAATGAAAATGGCCTGGGGTCTAGGATCATTCCTCATACTAGCATTTTTTCGTATCGCTACTATCTTAGCATACTTAGTATGGGTAGGGTATCAGGGAGAGGACGTGGCATTGTGGTTTATGGTCTGGCCGCCAGACTCGAGTCCTTTCTTTATGCCATAGGGAGCTGTGCTAAGATAGAGCCTTGGATACTGTGATGACATGTTGGATTGATTAGTGATGAACTCACTCCTAAGCCTTGAATATGGGTGTAGGTATTGGTAGTGTGTAGGGTCTCAGGGGAGGACGTGGGATTGAATCGCCACTTGCCCACCAGACTCTAGCTCTATCTTTATACCGAAGTGAATGATGTGGGGCGACAGCGGTGTGTGATCTGTTGGGCATGCTCACACTCTCGTGCATGGAGGTGTGGAGTGCAACATATCTTTATCATAGTATTGTGCAAGTATACTTGACCAAATGTGAATGTTACTCATACATATTGTTTGTTGCATTGTCTGATTTTCTTACTGATCTAAGTTGTGAGCTCACCGTTGTATATATACATGTTTTAGATGTTGATGCAGGTTATACGATGGAAGACTTCGTTGCTGCTCTAACATATGGGACTGTTGCTGCTCTAGATGTGCAAGTAGGGGAGGACGAGCATGATGCATCATGAGAGTGTCATTTCTGCGTGTACCTCTAGGATTCTTTAGTTTCTTTTATTGCCAATTGAATTTATAAGCGATGTAATAAATATTTATTTATGTTTTGATATTTAGATAATTTGATAAACTATTTATTTATCAATAGAATACTCAGTTCATTTATTTAAAGACTTTCATTGTATTTATTTACATTCTGATTGTGGTTAGTATGCAATGGTTTGTATGTCTAGACATGGTCTTATTGAGATTCTGATGTGAACCGTTGATTATTGGCGGTTCACTGACACTCCTGGTTCAGCCGGAATTGAGGTGTGACAATTTCCCTCTCTTACTTCCTTATTTCAAACGATGCACAATCATACCACCAAGATTGGATAAAACCCAATCCCTTTCAATGGGTCCCGCGGTTGGTTGGTGACAGGTTAACCCAAACCATTTGAAAGATGGTCGTCGGTCCATCCTCATGGTTCCTTGTTGGGTTGACAATTAATCATGGTTATATATAAACTAAAACCCTTTGGTTTAGATGTTGGTAGACTAAGTTTTTAGGTCTTAGTCAAGTCCAGGGCTTGTGGACCAAAAATCAGTCCGTCGACTACGTACGGCTGATGTACCTCCTCACACTTCCTCCACACGACCAGTCGGACCACCTTTACTGTCAGACTGGACATGTCAGACCGGACAGTACAAAATATGCTCGTTCTTGTTCATTTTTGTACCGAAACTCATGGTTAGTCATCCGACAGTCTTTTCTGGCCCGATTATGATTGGAAGACCTGTCACGACACAAAAACCTAAGTTAAACCAAGTTCGAGGAGTGCGGGTCTTACAACCAGCCCTGAACCTTGGCAAGGTTAAATCCACCCTGAACTCTAACAGGGCTAGGTTAGGGCCTAAATTTCATCAAAACCCAGACAGGGTTGACCCCTTGGGTTGAGTCCAATCTGATTTTATATATATATAGACATGGTCTAGATTACTCACATGTCGAATTTCAAATTCTAATTCAATCAAATACCCCCTATGTATTGTCATGCATCCCGTGTATGTCTGTGCATGTATACGAGTAGTCTAAACATTACTATAACACTCCCCAAATTTGAATGGATTAGATTAAAAAAATCTCATCTTACCTGGCCCCAATTGAACATTGACCTCTTTCCAGGTAGCTTGCTTCCAGTGAGCTCTTCTCATAGTCATGGTCCCTGTCAACCAAACAATTAAGTGTTGCCTATCCTGCCCGACCTTCTCAATAAATCAGTCTAATGGGTTCAATGAACACTCCTTACCTTGTAGTCTTCCGGCCTCCCCGCTAACGCCCCTAGGATTATAGGCTTTGAAAAATAGATTCAACCTATTTATTGCCGATCCAGTAGTAAATAGCGGCCAAGCCTAGGGAAGATGGAACTCCCAAGACTGAGTTGCATGGGAGGATAGGAGGTCGGGCGGGTCCAATAAACGCCGATTCCAGAGGTCCACTAGGGGTCTCGGACTGATCCAATAAAAATGAATGATCTAGATTTATTTTGTTACGTTTCCAAACGTAAAAAACCCTTGTTACAATAACAACAACCCTATATATATATATATATATATATATATATATATATATATATATATATATATATATATATATAGGTGTATATATATATATATCGATTTAGTATTTACTATAAAGGCAGACCTAAGATGACTCTAGGGAGTGAAGAAAAACATGTATAGCTTAGGCCTTACTTCATGTATGACATTGAACAGAATTGATTGGCAGACAAAAATCTATGTAGCCAACCCCATTTAGTTGGGATAAGGCTTTGTTGTTGTTGTTGTTGTTGTTGTACGAAATCGAATCATCAACTAACACAAAACCTAAGCATCGGTACCGAGTTAGTGATCGACGCTACGACACCTCAATCCTCATTCTGTTCTTTAAAATGTGATTTTCTTTTAAATCTATGTTGGATTATTTGCTTCGCTCAAACATTGGACTGATAACGGATGACCCTTTTGTAAATGGGCTTTATTCAAAGTTGCAATCTTTGAGTAAGCTCTATCAATCACATAAAATTCCAGTCCTGATTCGTTTAATTGGGTTGTTATTATCTTTGATCTAACATGGACTTGAAGCTTTGTATGAATTACTTCATGATCGTCTCATTTTAGCTATGACTTGTGTTACAGGGGCTTTAAAGCATTTTTTAGCCGCGAATGTCGCTACTAGGAGATGCTGTTCGACGAGGGCATGGAGAAGCATGAGTTGGATGACGATCGTGATATCTGTCCTTGATTCTTCTTCTCTCCTACTTCGAAAAAATTGCAGAAAAAATTCATCATGTTTGAAGGGCTGTTAATCTGTAAAATTGTGAATTTTTCTATATACCCATTTCAATCAACTGGAGGAACTGAGATATCAATTATCAATCGATCCAAGGAAAGGTGATCGGACCGAGTAGATATGAAGATCTACTTTTATTTAGGTGTTTCTCCTGTTCTAGTAGTTTTCGTTCTGTAATCCATTGTCCTCTCTTTTCTTATACAAAAGAAGCTTAAAAGCTTCGAAATATTGTAGAGATGGATGGAATCAGGGTCAACCTAACCCTGAATCAAGGTCAATCAGGGTCAACCCGATTCAGTCTGATTCAGTCAGGTCAATCAGGGTAGGGTTAAGTTAGGCTGAACTTTGCCAGGTAAGATTAGGGTTATATCTTTTCTAAACTTAGCAGGTTGAACTGAATTAGGGTTATATTTAAAACACTCAAGTAAGATTAGGGTTTTAAAAAATCAGCTCAATCTGACCCTGTTGCAGGCCTACAGCAAGTCCCTCCCTTGTATTTAGAATATATTCTTCCCACCTTCTTGTTGATCTAGTATTTACCAAATATATTGAGGGCATCTAACTTGGGCTTGACAAAAAATCAAATGCAATATTGCCTTCACTAAATTCCGGGCCCATTTTGCATTGAAGCAAACAGAACCTAACTAGAAAAACATTATGTTTACCAAAAAAAAAAAAAAAAAAAAAATTATTCCACATCGGCAGACTATTGGTCAAAATCTAGACTGCTGAGAAAAAGGATAAGGTTTCGATAAATAGTGCTGCTACCAAAATAAAAAAGAAAAAATAAAAAATAGTGCAGCACATTTGTGTTCTTTAAAATTAGTCAATGGCTATGAGGACACAAAAAATGTCTACGAAAATACCAAATTTATCCCTCAACCTTAAGTGGGTCCCATGACCCACGTGATGGACCCACTTCATCAAATAGTGCTTTTGTCCATTAGACGCATAATACTATAATAACTGTCCACAGTTGGGTCGAAGCCCCTGGGATCACCAAATGGCTATGGGCCTAGCTCCTTGGCCAAGCTCACAGATGTATTCATAGCCCATCTAGTCTTTCTCCCCTTCAAACCAAGTGAATTTTTATTTATTTTTTGGTAAACAAACCAAGTGACATTTACCACCACAAAGTGTGGTTACAGAGATAACCAGTCTATTAAGAAGTACTCTCAGAAGCCCAACCAGCCAGTCTTCACAAGCTCTTTAAGAAGCAAACTTCTTCAGACTTCTTCATGTAATGTCAATAGTCTTCTAGAGCCTGTTCGATTATACTCTCGCTATCTAATTCGGAAAAAGATCCTCTATAGTGAGCCCCCCATGTAGTGAGGTGTAGTGAAGAATCCATCCACTCAAAGTGGATCGATACATATCTGGATCTATTCATAATGCATCGGGATATACACAGATCCACTTTGAATGGATGAGATCATCACTACAGGGGTGGCCTCACTACAGAGGATCTCAATCCCTCTAATTCCGTGTTTTCTATTCCTTGAGAGCAATATGGGATTAAAATACTGTTGGGTAAAAATAGTTCAATATCATGTTGCCAAGGATTGAACCGCTCCCACAACAATAAAGGAGTCGGATTCTTGGAGCTTCTTTTTAAAGCTCCGGCTGCTCGAGAGCAAGTAAGAAAATTGAAATTAGAGGTACCCCTGATATTTTCTCTCCCCCATGACGAACTTTTTTTTCCTCCTTCGACTCTTCCCTTCTAGCCGAGAGAGAAGTTGCAGGTCTTCTTCATACTATGGACTCTGGCATCGGTGTCAGCTACTCTCTCTCTCTCTCTCTCTCTCTCTCTCTCTCTCTCTCTCTCTCCATTGAACCCCTACCGCAAACCCCTTTTTTCACGGCCTGATGTTTATATTGTTTGCATGTTTTTTTTCTGCTTCTTCTTCATCTTCTCCTGCTTGCTATAATGGCAAAACCCTAAGCCTAAGCCAAGTGAATCATTTTAGTTTGGACTTTGCCTTTGGGTATGGGTGTCTTTCCATTCCCAATTTGTTGAGTGTAACCATCAGGGGAAAAATGTAAACAATGTAAAAGATGCTTGGTGATTTGAAATTGTTTTCAAGATTACTGTTTACCAAACACTATTCTAATCTCATTCTGCTCTTGAATCTACTTTAGAGTGTTGCCAAATACCATCCTAATCTAAAAAATCATGGGATTACCAAAAGTTGCTCCCAACTAAGATTAAGGGATTGGGAGTAAGATGGTTATCAAACGGACTCCAAATCGTCTTCTACATTCTAGGAAGCAGCTCAAGGTTTTGATTGATGGCGAATGAAATTAAAGGGACGGAAAATGAAATTTTCAAACTTAAAAAGGAAACTTTTGTAATCTTCATAGCACATGATTATCATATGACTATGCAACTAATTCTAAATCATTCCATACTTGGTAATTAACTTTTACTTTACTTTGTATCCAAATCTCTTACACTATGTTTGGAAGCCAAGAAAAGAAAAAAAAAATTTGAATTAGAGAAAAGAGATAGACACATAAAATGATCATTATTTCGTCATTATTTTTGTCTTATGTTGTTTTTTTCTTTTCTTTTCTTGACATCCAAACATAATCTTAATTTTGAAAGTAAAAGAAAATTACATCTATAAAATATTGTAAGAAATTAAAATAGTTTATAAAATGAATAAATTTCAGCTACCCCCCAAAATAGTTTCGAAACATCACCTACCACCCACACCTTTCAAAAAAATCAACTACCACCCAAACACACCGTTAATCAAATAGGTCAATTCCGTTAAACGAATTCCGTTAGTTGCTGATGTCACCCAAAATTGATTTTGAAATAGACAATAATGCCCTTAAGGAAATATTAAAAAACGGTTTTACCCTCCTTCACTTAAGGAGGGTAAAACCCCATATCTAAATCCTGTTTCTTCTTCTTTACCCGCTGAAACCTAGCTATGGAAACCTACAGCAATCGGATGACCCTCCGAAACTGAGAAATAAAATGATTCCTTGCCATCGTCAATGGTCGACCTTTTTCCGAGACTCTTTTTTAACTCATTTTTAGGATCTTGGCTATCATTCTCCTCTGTTTTTCCTTCCAATTCCTAATCTTGATTTTCTTCTGTTTTTCCTTCTACTTTATTTTTATTCTGGCAGCGCCATTTATTTAGGCGACCAACCAGGTAGTTTTTTTCTTTTCTTTCTACTCGTCGTCCTATGCTACTTTTATGGTTTTCTTCTTACTGTCCGTTTTTCTCACTGGAATTTTTTTTCTTCTCCTCCTTCTTCCTCTGCCTCATTCTTTTTCTTCGTTTTTGTTTTCTTTTATCTGTTTCTTTATCTTCTTATTCTTCAATTCTCCATCTGTTTTCTTTTATTTTCTTGTCTGGTTCTTTTTTTCTCCCTTCCTTCTCCGACGACATGGCTGACAACCTACCAGTGGAGGGAACCAAGTCACCCCCATGGATTTCAAATTTTCATCGAAACTGAACGTTTCTTCCAAATTTCATATCTCTTTAGGGCGAAAAGAGTCTCCTAATGTCGACGATTTCAGTATTTCTTATGCAGATCCAGCAACGATGAAGAGCCGATTGGCGAGCTCAGGCTTCCAGTTTCACAGTAACAACCAAATCCATTTCAACTTGAAGAAACCCTAGATTATTCCCAAGGGGTATATGTCTGTGTTCTCCGATGACACAAGATAGTTTCTTCAGGTACAGGTTCTAAGGCAAATTTGTTTTTTTTTTTTATAAGTTAGAAAATGAGATGGGTTATATTAGTAATTTTATTAGTTTTTTAAAATTTTCAATTAAAAACGAAAAGGGTAAAAATGTCTAATAGTGATTTCAGTCTCTTCCGTCAGTTATTTGGGTGTAGTTGATGTATTTTGAAAAGTGTGGGTGGTAGATGATGTTTCGAAACTATTATGAGGGTAGCTGAAATTTATCCTTTATAAAATCATGTTACAAAAAAAAAATTTATGCTTAAAATTTACAAAAATGGCCTATACAGGTCTCGAACCTGTGACCTTCGCGTTATTAGCACGACGCTCTAACCAACTGAGCTAATAGGCCAGAACTGCAATTATTTTACATAATTATTTTGATAATTGGCTTTTTAGGTTCTTAGTTTCGCAGCCTCAACCAAGTAGTGTGAAGAAGGAAAAGGCAGTTCCAAAGAGAATTACTATTCTCAACCGAGAAAGCAAGAAAGCACAAACCAGTGAGTGAAGAACCACATGATACCATGTCATTTGAGCATTGTCTTCTCCATCTTTCAATGTAAATACCATGTCATCATGATATTTGTGTTAACAAGCTAACCGAAGGATCCCTTGCCTTCGAGCTGTAAGGAAACTTGGAATCACTATATCAGCCAAGTGGCCTGGCCTAGTGGCTCATTCTCCTTCCCCGTCTCCTGTTCCCGTTTCTCCTTCTTCCCGTTTCCTTCTTCCCTTCTTCCATTATCGTTCATTATCACCCACTGTTACCGAACTCTGCACTTCTCATCTCTTTCTCCTTCTCCTTCTTGCCTTCTCCTTTTTCCCTTTTGCTTCCATTCTCGTTCTTTCCCGTTAAGGGAAACCCTAATTTGGGACAATCGATCGATTGAGGATTTCTTTTTTATTCTCTACCACATAGTCGCCATTTTCGAAACCCCTTTTTTTTAATGTCGGCTGTGGTGATTGAATGTCGTTTTTACCAACTAATTTCAAATACTGTGGAATGTGTAACTTCGGATATCAAATTCGGAGACAGCAAATCAACAGGAAACTGTGTAGCTTCGGTGCTCCTACTTCTTCAATTTTGTGAGTATTTTTTTTTTCAATTTTTTTTATGTTGGATTCTTTTGTAGAAAATCCCTTCTGATTTTCTGTTATAACTTGACTGTGTGCTTGCTTGGACTGATTGGTCATGAACCCTGAAGATTTTGTGTGGGTGTGGGATATGTGAAAACATCCAAATGAGCACCCGCTTCCAAGTTGATTTCAGTGGGATAGGTTGTACCTTTAGTCGCAAATGCACACAACATAAGTTATGGGTTTGCATTATCACAATTCCTTGCCCTCTGACTTACACATTGTAAGGCTTTTATACACCATTACATTTAAACAATTCGAACTGAATGTCTGGTGGAGTACTCAGTTTAAAAGGTATGAACAGTCCCTGGAAAGTTTGAAAAAATTCTGATGCCCAGATCTACTGAATTTAGGACTCTTAAAAATAAACCCAGAAACTAGTAAATCGATAGGCTGATGTAGGGATCAAACAGCAGTCAACCAATGATTTAACTTGAAGAATAACTAGCAAACAGACCACAATCAAAGAAGAATAATTGAAGTCCAGATCAGAGTTTTAAAAGAAGTTTAGTAGCTAAGGATCGCTGGAAAACGAGTAGAAGTTGAGTTTTGAATCGGGAACTGAAACTAGCACTAGCATTTTGAAATCAGACTGATAAACGGAATTTAAACAGAACAGAATTCTTTCTAGCATATCATTCCTTTCATATCCATGATGTTTTTAATTTGGCTTATCTTTCCATCTCAGCTTTCTTTCCATGGATGTTTTTAATTTGGCTTATCTTCTCCTTTCATATCCATTGGGTATTAAGAAATGCAAGTGTATGTTTACAAAACAAGAATGCATATTGAATTTCAGATTGCCTTGCAGCACTATATTAAATTGATGCTATTGGGGGAATTTTTTGAATCTATATATATTTAAAAGGATCAATCAATCCTTTGCTTAAAGAAATTGTGCATATGTTACAAGGATCAATCAATCCTTGCAGCACTATATTCTTTTCTTCAGTATGATGTACATAGGATGAAATTGGACATGCATGGAAAGGCTGAGCTGGCTTGGCCATTTGCTGGCCTGAACTGGCTTCAAGTTATTGAATGGACCAGGAGTAGGCATGACTCTATCTAGCCCATTCATAATTGGGTAGTTTTGTTGTTTGGGGGGAGGGGGGGGGGGATTTATAACCCAATAACAACCTTTTTGTTACTCAGGACCAGAAGTTCAGGAAAGATAGTCATTGGCATCAGTATGGGTTCAGGCAGGCTAGTCATCTGGTTAAAAATTGATGCCTTGGATTTGCTGCTCAAATTCCTTGAGATTGTATGTTCATTAGGTAAAATTATATGATTATGATGCTGCTTTTATGATTGGTTTTGTCTTTAATCTTTGAGTTTCAAGAGGTTATTTTTTTGAAGAAATCTATTTCTCATACTTTGGTAAATCAAATTCATTTGTGGCAATATTAGGGGAGAAAAACAAGCTTTTATTAGCATGACTGCAAGTACTCTGTCTTTGTTCAGGTTGACAAAATGGCTCTTGCCCTTTGAGGTCCCACTGAAAATGGCTCTTGCTGTTCCATTGAACATTTTGATAGTCATAGTTAGACTCAAACTTTTTTGTTAGTTGATGACTATCAATCAATAGGATCTAGTTCTCCATACAGGTTATATAACTGAAGACATCAAAGTGAGTCGTGACTGACTATCAATCAATAGGGTCTGGTTCTATACTTGCTTTTGTTCTCTATACAGGTTATATATTAAAGACATACTGTGAGTCTCCATAGTAGAATTTTTGTGGTTTTAGCTGCAACTTCCTTTATATAGGCATTTCTCATGGATACTTTATTTTTATTTTCTTTAAATAATTATTTTATGTTTCTATCCAAGACAACAACATTATTGAGTTTTTGTGTTTGTACTAAGCAGGAGCAATGAAGTTCTTTCCGATATATATTCTTGCAGTTGTTAATGATACAACTTTGTTGTATTTTATTTTATTGTCTTTTCAAGTATGCACTAGGTGGGGGATGGAAGAGTCCTATGGAGAATTGGTCATCAGAAAGTTGAGGGTGATATGTAAAGAAATCTGGGGAAAGCAATTGGCATTGGAGAAATGGGAGAGGAAATTCATCTTCATGAGGAATAGTACTCTTTCCATGAAGTTCCTTGTTCCCATGTGATGGGGTATTGCCAGTTTTCTCATACTTTAGCGTACTTTATGATGAAAGTATCTGTATTGGATCAGGAGGGTGGGAAAGTTGCACATTTTACTTTGATTTTGGTGGTTGGTTCCCTTAGGATTACCAGCACGTTAGATTCTAAATAAGAACAAACATCATCACTAGAACTTGATTGTTATGTGGCACATGTGGAATGAGAATTCAAAGAAGTGTGTGCTTCTTTTAAATCAGTTGTCAAGTCTTAGATTGTCATTTGTTTAATCTCATGTCTTGGATTATTTTGCTCGTTATTGTTATTCAAGTGATACGTCATGTCTTTCTCTGTGGTATGTATGCAAGTCTTTAGCTCAAACAGGTAGAGCACTTGGGGATTTCCAAGAGATGATGGTTCGAATCCATCAAAACTCATTGATTTTTTTATGCTCTAAATTCTTATGGTATGAATACAAATAATAATTAGAAAGGAAACAAAAAGGATTGCTTGCTAGCCTTGCGGCCGTGGTTGCATGTCTTTGTGGGTTTGCTTACCTAGCCTTACTGCCATGGCTGCTTGGCCTTGTTGTGTGCTTTTTTCAGGCATGCCTACTTGAGTCTTGTTAGCATGTCTACATGATTGATGAAAAAATTGACTAAATATGTCTAAATTTTATTTGGTTTAGCCAAATTGACCAACAAATCAGAGTGTTGACAAAAAAGAAAATCATTTTTTTTATCAAGATTACCAAATATTTCGGACTTGATCAAACTATCCTTATTCAGATAGAAATTCTGTTTTGATGTTTACATATAGTGCAACATGTCTTGAGGGCATCTATAATGGATGTAATATGGTATTAAGAATTTAAACTTACAATTATATATATTTCAACTTAGACTTTTAATTGAATGCCTGAATTGTAATTTAACAAAAGAAAAAAAAAAGAAAAAAAAAAAAAAAGAGAAATGCTTGTAGATTATTGTTTACCAAACAAGATTCTTCTCTCAAACAACTCTGGAATCAATCAAGAGTAATTTTTATCAAATGGCATTTTACTCCCAATCAGTTCTAGAATTGATTCTAAAACTGCGTTATCAAACAACATTCTATTCCAAAACTTATGACTCCAGAGAAAAAATAGAAAACGACTCTAGATTAGAATGAAATCCATGGGAGTAGAATGGTTATTATCAAACCGGCTGTAACCAATCTAAAAGTTCAATTATTTACCCAATGGCTAAAATCAGTAAAATTTTAACCCAAACGTCTGGATTCTTCTTTTTCCCTGAAAATAAAAGGTGGGGTTCCCTACCAGTCGCCAAATTTTACACAATATTTGTACAAATTTTAGTACAGGAACCGTAATGAATGTCACCTGTCACAATGCAGACGTAGCAAGGCAAATATCACAAAACTCATTTACATCAATACTTGAGTTTCCATCTGCCCTGATTTGTGTCAGGCAGCCACATAATTCAGAAGCGCACATGCTTAGCCCACCAGGTTTGCTCTTCAATGCTCCATCCTCTGGGCAGTGTTTCAGCCATTCCTCATCCACAATAAAGATCATTGTGCATGCTGACTTTTGCCACCTTTGCTTGTATAGTTGAATCCTTATCTGATGATTAATGACAGATGCTGAACACATCTTATGGTAACCTCATCTCCTACAGATTGCACAAGGCAGGCAGATGGTCGAGTTTGGAGGGCACCAAGAGGCTAACAAACCTTCTTCATGTTGTATAAAGCATTATGTCAACCAACTCTTCCAGCAGTCAAAACCTGATCAATACAAAATGAGATTGAATGAGGGAGAGAGCATTATGATTCCAAAGTTTATATTAGACTGAGGCACCATCTGCCAGTGATAATGACAGAATCAGTCAATCTGGAGACTTTCCAAACATTTAGGGCCTGTATGGATGATGGGGTTTTGATGAAGTGGGAAGCTATGCTATGAAAAAGCCCCGACAGAAATCCCAGACTTCTCAAAAGATGGCCTGTTCAGTTGGCGGGGGTGGAAAAGATGCAATGTACAAGGTAATTCCTGTCAGCCCATTGTCCTTCCGACGCTACGCTCTTCAAAATCCCACCAAAACCGATAGGTATTTTCAGGGAAGGGAAGTTATTGTTGTTGATGTGGGGACGATAGCCACAAAGAAGTTTTCCTGTCTACTGAATCAGTAGAGTCATTAATGTTATCTACACCTTGTCAGTTATATCTACACATCAGCAGCTATATCAATCCATGCCATCAGCATCCCAATAGAAAAGGAACGACAGTGCTTAAGTGAAGCATGAGATTTTGGAATTACAGTTCTCTAATCATTAAGTTGTAATCTTTTCTTTTCTATTTAACAAGATCTACAGTGGTAGGAGGAGACACATTTTTTCTCTCATTCTTAGTTCATCTTCTTCTCCTCCTCCTTGCCTCTTCTCCACCCTTATTTTGTTACAGTTATATATATATATATATATATATATATATATACTGAGTGAAGGTTTCAACTATCAACACCCACAGCTCGCCCTGAGTAATGGAACTGCCGGCAACTTCACCATGAAGCCCTTAAGCACAGAAGACTGGTTGTTCCATCCCTCATCTCTAATTTCTCTTCCATTTCTCATCCCTGATTTCTCTTCCATCACTCATCTCTGATTTCTCTTCCACAAGCTATGACAAATAAATCGTCCACCTCTGATTTCTCTTTAATGAGCAAGGATGAAAATCAAAGGTGAGGGAGAGAGAAAACTGACCGTTGCAATTTTTTCCTCCTACTGCAACACAGCCCTTGTGTGTGTGAAAGAGAACAAGAGAGCAATCCTCAAAACTGAAAGTGGTAGTTATCTGAGGCATTTATGCTGGTGGGGCAGTCGCTGGTGGCCATTCCCTTCTGAGTGCAGCCACCACCATGGCTGCCTCCTCCCAACTGCAGAGACCCCCTTCTCTCTTCATTTAGATTTCAATGTATATGTTTTAAACTTAAAGAGAAGGGTGTATTTGAAAATTCAATGAAAAATATAGTGATATTTTTGTCTGATAAAATTTTACCCCTTAAGGAAAAGGCCAACTAAACGGGCCACGTACTGGATGGAAAAATGCCACTTCTCTTTATCATGCTTTCAGTGTCTTATACCCCAACAACACTTGGGTCCACTCCCCAATATTCCCACCCCAACAACACTTGGGTCCACTCCCCAATATTCCCACCCCAACCTCTTCGCCAACTAAACAGGGTCTTTAGGTACGAAATGTGACAGAAGCGAGTCGAACCCATGACCTCCTGGGTGTGTGCATTCAACTGGCAGGACACCAATCAACTGCGCTAAACAGTTGTTCACCACAGCTTTAGAAGATGCTAGCCTTAAAAACCAAAAAAAAAAAAAAAAAAAAAGTATAAAAAGTGGTGTACCTTTATGACGAAGAAGAACGAGATACCAGGTTCAATTGAAAATGTTGTTTAAACGTGCAACTAACAAGTCATTCCAATAATCTGTAATTCCTGGCAAGCACCAATGCATACAATCATCATGCTTCTTCCCACCAGCGGTTGATGGATGGGCATCCGCTCTGAACTCACTCATGCGGGTGATGTCCAGGATGTGGAAACTGGACCCTTTGAGGGCTCGGAATAGGTGCTGGTTCACCAAGCGCACCTCTACATTTGTTCCATTTTTTTCCATAGAGAACAATTGCTCAACCTGAAACATAGGTACCCACTCTCAGATTTTGCATTTTGATACAGTTGCTCCACCATAAGGCCCAAAGATTCAGGCTAAGCTTGCTGCATTTTATATCATAAAGAATAAAGACGCAACGTTACTGGAGTGAAGTACCATACGTGTTCATCCAAATTCTGTCTACCAATGGGCAGCATGATTAAAATAGGATTGGGGTTTCCAGACACATTTACCAGAAAGAACTCTTGAATGCATATTCTACAATAAAATGGCTTGAACAAGATATAAGTAATGAGAAGAATGATTTAATCAACTTTCCATGAGAAATTGTAAAATTTCTTAAGGCTGTATCTGCCACATGGCAGTTTGGTCAGAGCTCAACTTAAGCGGACAACTCATTCACATCATCATCTACTGTTGATCTTCACTCACATCTTACTTTTCCAAGTTTCAGAATTGTGCTCTGAAAATTGTATGAGAAGTCCATACCTTTAAAGAGCGCAGACTGTTGAGAAACCAAGGAGCCACAATTGGCTAAGATGGGAACTAAATTGGAAATATTGCCAACCAAGAAAATTCCGGATGCATTCAATGGTTGACTGATCAAATAATCCCTGCTCATGTTCCACTGTTATAAACCCACCTCCACACAGAGAGACAGAAATAATCTACGCTCCACTGAACAAAAATTGATTGCCTACTCTAATAGAAGTAGAAGGCATATTAGGATAAGTATCATTATTCATCTTCCAAGAAAGTATCTTTCTAAAGAATAAAAAAAAAGAGGCAAGTATCAAATGTCAAGGATATCTATAGATGTATAATATCAACCCCAAACCCAAAAAAAAAAAAAACCACCCCACCAACCCACCCACCCACCCACCAAAAAAAAAAAAAAGAGGAACTGCCTCCTTTCTTAGTCAAATCAAGTTTAGTTCTCATAGCTTCAAATCTAAGGCCTGAAAATCTACTGGCTCAACCCATTCAAATATTTCCGGAATTTAAGTGAAATATGCAGGCATTATATGGGAATCCAAAACAGGTGAAGCTCTGAATGTTTACTAGATTTAACTAATTATGATGCTACAATCAAGTACATTGTCATGGAATGAGTTACCTGATCTGGTAACAAAGGCTGTACACGATGACATGAACCACCTTGATCCCAATCACCTCCCTCAAAATGTCTTGGGGATTGTGTGCGAAAGAATTTGATGCCACGTGATTGCGTCCTTTCCACCAATGATATCTGTTGTCAAAAGTGAAACAGGGTACACACAAAAGTTGGATGAGGCTACATACTTGATACTAATACTACTCCTAACAATATACAAAACAAATAACAAAGAAAAAGCTAAACCACAATTTTGTAATGCTTTAATTACTCGAAAGGAATTTCAGTCATTTAGACCAAATGCTGAAAGTGTGAGCAGTGTATGTTCATCTTATGTAATACAATTACTGAGTTCAGATCATTTAATGTTTCTGAGACACAAAGTCGGTCAATGATATACCATGTGTTTTAGAACCATATCTAGGCCATCTTCAGGATTTATGGGAGGTATCACAGGCAAATCCTTTTCAAAAAAAAGCATTGGTGATTTAATCGGGTCAAACTTTGATGGTGCCCACCACCTGAAAATAAGAAGTAAAGCAAAAAAAAAAGGGTTACTATAAATTTATAATTCCCAAACAGATATAAAATCTCATTCAGAAAAATTTAAAAATAAAGATTCTATCACCATCACCACCAACAGCAGAAGAAGAAAAATCTAGAATGAATGTATGCCAATTGATGTAGAACAGCATAGGTTTAGCGTTTCCTACACTTGCGGCTAAGCTAGGTAACAAGTTACCTAATGGCTAGCTAGTTTGGAAAGAGAGACGCAACATACATGACACATGTATTTATATTTTAGAGCTGAATTGATCAACTAATGAACAATATATTCCTAAAATATAAGTTCCAACTTAAAAATGATCACTAGGGTGAAATAGGATTCAGTAAATAAAGACAGCATCTGACAAAGTATTATGCAGGAAAATTCAGATAATGTAGAACATGAACAGAAAATAAAATTTGTGGTCAGTGGAGAGGGAGTGCTTGATTTGAGAAAATGGCCATAAAGAAATAAGATGAGGGAAGGAGAGGGGTAGGGAATCAGAAATTGATTTTCTTTTTCTTTTTTTCTTTTTTTTGGGGGGGGGGAGGAGAGAAGAGAAGAATTTGAGAGAGAGGAGAGACTGACTTACAGTCCA